>OX439483.1:305681146-306258646 GCA_949320155.1 Melangyna quadrimaculata | reverse complement strand
GCGGATATGGATGAAGAAGATTTAATAACAACTGTTGTATCTTCCACATCCGCTTTTTTGGCCTTACTTTTAAAAAGAAAGAAAAGGCTTCCTTCTGTTCGGGTTAACCCATATCTGCAAGACAGAAAAACAAAGGGGCGTTTTGCGACTGACGTAAGTTTGTATAACCACTTGATAGACCTTAATATTTAACGCTAATTTTTCTTGTTCCATGACATGGTTTCAAATGAAAAAAATATTCAAAGAAAATTTTCATATGACATATGAACATTTTTTTTGAATTTTTTTTGTTGGTCAAACCAAAACTTATTCCGATTCGGAAGACTAGGCCAGCTGATGAAATTTGTCCCTTGGAGAAATTCTCTATTGCTATGGAGTAAGTATACCTATACCAAAACCACAATATTCATACGTGATGCTGATGACTAGGGCTAGGATTCTCATGCACTCAAAAATCGGAAATATGCGCTTAAAATATGCCCTCAAAAATGGAAAATATGCAGTAAAAAACGGAAAATATGCACTTAAAAAACTTTGTTTTAGGTTATTTTTCTCAGAAAAAAAAAATTAAAAAAAAACGTTTTTTTTTTATAAGGAATTGAATTCAATCTGACGTAAGATTGTCGACAGGAATGGAAGGGACCCACAATTTTATGCCGAATCCGAACGGGTAGACGAGAAGCACTTATTCATGACAACTGATATTCTTGGAGGATTTGTCAATTCCTTGCAAGAGGCAGTAGTCCTGATAAAAACTTTTTAGTTTTGAGGTGGACGAGGCTCGAAAGTGAACTCAGACTTCCAGTGTGACAGTCCAACGTACTAACCATTACGCTAGGGGCTACTACAGACTTAATATGTACATTATTTGAATTTTCATTGTAGAATAGCCTTGGTAGATATATAGATAGATAGATAGATAGAGAGAGAGAGAGAGAGAGAGAGAGAGAGAGAGAGAGAGAGAAAGAGAGATAGATAGATAGATAGATAGATAGATAGATAGATAGATAGATAGATAGATAGATAGATAGATAGATAGATAGATAGATAGATAGATAGATAGATAGATAGATAGATAGATAGATAGATAGATAGATAGATAGATAGATAGATAGATAGATAGATAGATAGATAGATAGATAGATAGATAGATAGATAGATAGATAGATAGATAGATAGATAGATAGATAGATAGATAGATAGATAGATAGATAGATAGATAGATAGATAGATAGATAGATAGATAGATAGATAGATAGATAGATAGATAGATAGATAGATAGATAGATAGATAGATAGATAGATAGATAGATAGATAGATAGATAGATAGATAGATAGATAGATAGATAGATAGATAGATAGATAGATAGATAGATAGATAGATAGATAGATAGATAGATAGATAGATAGATAGATAGATAGATAGATAGATAGATAGATAGATAGATAGATAGATAGATAGATAGATAGATAGATAGATAGATAGATAGATAGATAGATAGATAGATAGATAGATAGATAGATAGATAGATAGATAGATAGATAGATAGATAGATAGATAGATAGATAGATAGATAGATAGATAGATAGATAGATAGATAGATAGATAGATAGATAGATAGATAGATAGATAGATAGATAGATAGATAGATAGATAGATAGATAGATCGATAGATAGATAGATAGATAGATAGATAGATAGATAGATAGATAGATAGATAGATAGATAGATAGATAGATAGATAGATAGATAGATAGATAGATAGATAGATAGATAGATAGATAGATAGATAGATAGATAGATAGATAGATAGATAGATAGATAGATAGATAGATAGATAGATAGATAGATAGATAGATAGATAGATAGATAGATAGATAGATAGATAGATAGATAGATAGATAGATAGATAGATAGATAGATAGATAGATAGATAGATAGATAGATAGATAGATAGATAGATAGATAGATAGATAGATAGATAGATAGATAGATAGATAGATAGATAGATAGATAGATAGATAGATAGATAGATAGATATATAGATAGATAGATAGATAGATAGATAGATAGATAGATAGATAGATAGATAGATAGATAGATAGATAGATAGATAGATAGATAGATAGATAGATAGATAGATAGATAGATAGATAGATAGATAGATAGATAGATAGATAGATAGATAGATAGATAGATAGATAGATAGATAGATAGATAGATAGATAGATAGATAGATAGATAGATAGATAGATAGATAGATAGATAGATAGATAGATAGATAGATAGATAGATAGATATTAAAAAAAAATAAATAAATCGGGTGGCACAACGGCTCATGAAGAGCCAGGGCCTAATGGCTTACAACTCGCAAACATTCCTGTGTGCGCCTATCGATACTATAAATACTAGAATAGTAAGCTGTTGATATCCTCCATCTTTTTTATTATTAATCCGTCACAAGAATGGAAGGGACCTACAATTGTATGCCGAATCCGAACGGCTAGAAGAGAAGCACTTATTCGTGACAAGTGATACTCTTGGAGGATTTGTCAATTCCTCGCAAGAGGCAGTAGCCCTGAAAAAAAACTTTTTAGTTTTTAGGTGGACGAGGCTGGGAAGCGAACCCAGACCTCCAGCGTGACAGTTGAACGCACTAACCATTACGCTACGGGCTACTACAATTTTTTATTAACGTTTGCATTTAAAGAACCAAAAATCGAATGGATTTTTCACTAAATCCCATTTTTAGTATGAATTTTTTAAGATTATGCAAACATTTTAACACAGAAATTAAGATTATAAATCATCATTAATACCATTTGTTATGAACTATTAAGTATTACTCAAGTTTGAAGCCTCTAAACTTGGTTAAATAGAGCTCAAATTGCCCCTACTTTTTTTCCAGTTAGATTTACAAATACAAAATTACTCACATGTTTGTAGAAGAAGGTTACACCTATAAATGTGCATCATTATTTTCGAAAATATATAAATTTTTCATTAACTTTTGAATTTAAAGTACGAAAAATAGAGTTGATTATTCATTAAAACAAATTTTTAGTACAAATATTTTGCAATAATTCTTACACAAAAATTTAAGTTATAAATTTCTACATAAATTTCATGTATCATTTATTATGAACTATTAAGTATTACTCAATTTTTAAGCCTCTAAAGTTGGCTAAATGTAGATTTTTTGTAATTTATGATTTGTATACGGTTATGATTTTTTATATTAAAAAAGTAAAAAAAAAGATTTGATTTAACGTTGCTTTGCACTGGTTGACGATTGTTGACAATGAACAAAGCAAAGTATTTCTATGGATTTTATTTGAATTTTTATGGATTTTAAAAAATCAATTGTGACACTAATACACTGACACTGTTTATTGAAAAGATATTAATAAAAAACCAAAAAGAAACATTTTAAAATGTTTACCCTTTCTTAAATAAATCTATCAAATGATAAGTTAGAAAGATAACATTTTTACCATTTAATTGCTATCAAATATATCTATGAGATATTAACATTTTAGATTTTCCCAACCACCCGTTAAAAATCAAATAGATTGAAAAATTGACCAAGATAATTTACCCTTTTTCAAAAATCATTTTGGGTATGAAAAAAAAATCCTGTCAAAAATTGCTTAAACATGGATAATTTTTTTGTTCATCCGATATAAAAATATGTGAAAATAAAAAAAAATAAGAATTGTACCCCCATATAACTACTCAGTACTTTTCGAAACGACTATTTATCAATTTTCAGTTTTAAAACCGGGTATATCTCGGTTTGTAGATTTTTAATAAAAAAAAAGTTGTGCATATTTCGTTGCCTAGTTTTTCAATATCTTTCAAATAAAAAAATCATGTTTCTACGGTGTCGCGTTTAGAAGTTAGTTTTTTGACTTTGATTCAGTTTTACCTTATTAAATGTGCGAATTTCAAAAATTCCGTTCTTAGTGCAACCCTGAATATAATTTGCTATTATATAAATTTTAGTATATAGATACCTACCTACTTTTAATACTTCTAGTTTAAGCTGTTGCAATTTTTATTCTTTCATTTATATCTATAATATAAATAAATTAACATTCACATAAAAATAAGGTACGTTCCTTCTTACATGTACCTAGTACCTACCTAGGCATTAATACAAATTATCTACAAACATACCTACCTTTCTAGGTTAAAATAAAAAAGCGACAAACCTAACTACCTACCATGAGCCATACTCATTAAAAAACATCATCGCCATGAAACTCATGAATTATTGCATCACTCATATTCTTTCCAACAGACCTACATACATAAATATCTAGAAAGCAAAAAAAAAACAATCTACCTATGCCTTGACCTTCATGCCGCCGCCGGCCGACGCGACGTCACGATTGTCTTCTTGCATTGCATACAAGTTGTAAAAAAAACCACCCCTTCCTCTTTAAGCGCACAAGACCCAACAAACCAAGGAGAATTCCCAAATTTTTTTCACACTTTTCAATTCTCTGCACCTTTGCATAGCAAAGTAATCGACAAAAAAATGTAAACCTAACAAAAAACATTCATTCTACCTATTTCACTCTAACTATTATAAATATAAGTATTTCTTTCTTATTCTTACTAGAAATTCTCCACAAAACTCAATTTTCTCCACTGTGAAATTCGATGAGATTCTTTCACAATCGATCTGAAGATGGCAGTCCATTCGACATTCACCATGATAGTACTATAGTTTTCATATACAAGGGGAAAGCCTTGTATATGAAAACTATAGTACTATCATGGACAAAATTTTTTTGTGCAACAATGCTTCGTTGGTGGCGCCACTTTAGCTCTACGGAGACTTCCATTTTTGGGAGACAATTGTCGGCGGAGACTTCAATTTTTGGGAGACTTCCATTTATCAGAGAATCGAAACTAAGTAGTTAGAGCAAGAGGAGTGTATTTTTTTCGATTCTGGTAAGAATCAAATGGAGTAAGCGAGATTACCAATCAAAGGTTTTGTTCAACGTCAATGATGAGAAAAAGGTGAAGAGAATGGCAAAAAAATGTTCGTATCCTCTTTGATTGAATGTGCAATGCAAGGTTATTTTTTTTGCTTAATTTACTGATTATGCTATATGCGAGAAGAGAAGTGGACATACATACATGTAAGTTAGCTTTTTGCGTCGTCGTTGTCAACAACCTTGAAGCAAGGAATATAGTTTTTTTTTGCGGGAAAGAATAATGCGTGGAGTTATACATTCTTATATTATCAAGGGTAGGTTTATTTTAATGCGTGAAAGAAAAATATATGTTCATGTTGTGTAAGTATATTTGTAGGTATATATGCAATCGTATGTTATTGAGGGTAGTTTTGATATTAAATTGTCTTGCAAAGATTTTTTATTTACCGTGAAATTTGTTGCAAGTGCAAGATTTTGAACATATTTTTTTGCGGGAACATCTACATAGGTAGATAATATTCGTATAAATCATGAATGGTAGGTTTTATTAATATTAATGTTGTTTGCATGATTTGAGTTTGACTTGAAATGTTTTGAAGAAATTTACAATTAATTATGCCGACAAATACAGGTAGGTCCATACATAATGCATAACTATATGTAGGTAGGTATGAAAATAAGTTATGAAAAAAGGGAGAATTTCTATGCAATGTTGAGGTAGGTAAGTGCTTGGTGGTAGGTAGGTTGTATTTGTTTACCTACTTTTAATTCACAATTTATCATACAAGCAGGCATGTAGGTATAGGTATGATTTTATTATTTGACACTAGTCTGTCAATTTGGTGGTTGAATTTCAGCCAGTGGGCAATATCCTAGGAGGTTGGTTTTATAAGTTTTAGTTGTGCCCAGAAATATTTGAACTAAAGCTGGGTATGTAACTGTACCTACGTACATACCTACAACATTGTTCGTTTAATTAAAGCTACCTAGGTATGTACCTAGGTAGGTACCTACATTTTTATTTTTTCAAATCAACCAGAGAGAGAACATTAACGTAAATTGCAAAACGGTCAGTGCACTAAAAATTGAATTATACTCAGGTGTAGGTGGGTATGTACGTATAGGTTTGTAGGTAGGTACCTATATAAATATTGTTAAAAAAAGAAGAAACGAAGTTTCAGTCGTCCAGCCAGTCGTCGTACAGCCAACTCCGCTTAACTGAAAACATCGGTTATCTGAAACAAGACATTTATTCCGGAGGCTTTTTTAAGAAAAAAACTGCTTCGCATAACTGAGCTCCGCTTAATTGCAATCTCGGGATAATTGAAACAAAATTGTGTGCCTCAAAGGAACATTTTTCACTTTTTCAACTCCGTATAAGGGAAACGATCATTTTTTTTGTTTTTAATTATTATATATTCATATTCGTTTTGTGATTAAAAATGTAAATACCTTTGTTGTTTGAATGGTTTCATATGGAAATATAACTACATAGTAGGTACATACATATTTTGACACAAAAAATCATACCTACATTTTTTTTTGATTCTCAGGCTAAATGAAATTTAATATTTGTTTTGAAAAAAACTCTGCTTATTTGAAATAAGTTTCAGTTATCCATAGTTCGGTATTCGGTTAACTGAAAACTCCGCTTTACTGAAACAAATGGTCTGCAATTATGGTGCTCCAGTTATACGGAGTCGACGGTCAATTTCATTTTTATATATACCAAGGTAGGTAGGTAGGTTTATATATACATACCTACGTAGGTGTCTACATTTAAGAAAATTGTTTTAACTAAACCTAGATCTAAATTTTAATTTTATTTTTTTCAAATCAACCAATTGCAAAATGTGCCAACAGGCAGGTACCTACCTACTTACCTATTTTAATTTTAATTTCCGATTTTTTGATTCCAGGTAGTTTACAAAATAAACTGTTTTATTGTAGACAGGTAGGTACCTACCTGTAGATACCTGCCTACCAATAACTTTTTTCGTTAGGAATTTTTTCCTTTTTTTTAAATTTAAGTGTAAAATAAATTTGAAAAACTTAAATATGAATTTTTGCATAAATAATACAATAATAATAATTATTAATTGTTCCTATTTTCGTGAACTTTGTTTTATAAATTTCTAAATGGAATACAATTTTAGAAATTTATAATAATTTTAATTAGTTAGTGTTTTTTTTTAATGTTTAAAGCTTAAAACTTCTACCTTTCTCCGTTTGTGGGGAGGGACAATTTTATAAAACATTTGCTTTAAATTGATTAAAAATTATTAAAAATCAACGATATTACTTACAATATTATGCGATCGCTTTTTTTAGCCTATTTTGTTTCAAATTGTTTTCAAAGTCAAAATTTAAAAAAAAAAAAATTGAAAAATAAAATTTATTTACATTTTTTACTTCAGAATTTTACGTAATATTCTTTGTTCCAAAAACGATTGCTGTAATTAGTTTTTAGTCAAACGCTTAGAACCAGGAGCTGATATAGTTATATAGTTTAGTTTAAGAGAAAATCGAAACTTATGAAAGTACTTTTTTCTTCCAAAATTATTTTTTTGAATAGGTATTTAGTACGTGTATACAGGGTGGTTTGCATAAGGTGTCATAAAAGGCTAGAGCGTGTAGGTTGGACTTATAC
Organism: Melangyna quadrimaculata; assembly: GCA_949320155.1. Taxonomy (NCBI): domain Eukaryota; kingdom Metazoa; phylum Arthropoda; class Insecta; order Diptera; family Syrphidae; genus Melangyna; species Melangyna quadrimaculata. The sequence goes on along the minus strand of OX439483.1, from coordinate 306,251,045 downwards.
AAGACAAGATTCATATGGGAGGGGGGTCTATTTTCATCCGTTTAGGCGGGAGGGGCAATTTCCAAAAAAAAATCACTTAAAACAGAAAAAAAAATATTAAAAAATTACGGTAACACTAACAGAGTGCCGCTATAGCATATTGAAAAGCCAAAAATCTATTCTTTAATATAATTTTTCAATTAAGTTGTTCGAGTGAATAGTTTTTGAAAAATAAATTTTCCAAGTAAAAATTTTGGAAAAAAAAATTTCAAGCTAATTTTTTTCAAAAATGTATGTAATTAAGCATAATTTTTGTTTTCAAAACTTAATGCTCTTGTCAATTTTTAGTCAAACGCTGGAAACCGTATGGATCTAGGACTTTTACTTTTCAAGATATGAACAAAATTAATGAAGCAACTTTCACATTAAACTAAGAAGAACCCGGGTAAATGATCATTTCAGCAACCAGTTGATTATCGTCAAGTTTAAGTTGTGAAAATTGGCAGAAAAATAGTTGTAATATTAAACGATTGTTGACAATGAACAAAGCAAAGTAAATCTTATGGATTTTATTTGAATTTTTATGAATTTTAAAAAATCAATTGTGACACTAATAAAGGAGATCAAAAAATGAGTTATCAAATTAATGGTTATTTTATTGAGATTAAATATAAGAAAAAACCAATTCAATCCATGCCTACACTAACATGGTATTAAGTAATATGAGTAAAAATTATATATTGTTAATTTATCAGCTCAATAGTACAATAGAAATATAATTTTTTTATACAAATTCCTGGAACATATAGCTATAATTCATTAGTATATTGGAAACCTCTACCACTGTTTATTGAAAAGATATTAATAAAAAACCAAAAAAAAAAAAATTTCAAAATGTTTACCCTTTCTTAAATAAATCTGTCAAATGATAAGTTAGAAAGATAACATTTTTACCATTTAATTGCCATCAAATATATCAAGATTTTAAAATTTTAGATTTTTCCAACTACCCGTTAAAAATCATATAGATTCAAAAATTGACCAAAATAATTTACCCTTTTTCAAAAATCATTTTGGGTATGAAAAAAAAATCCTGTCAAAAATTGCTTAAACATGGATAATTTTTTTTTATCATCCCCTATAAAAATATGTAAAAATAAAAAAAATAAAAAATGTACCCCCTTATAACTGACTTGGATTCAGTTTTACCCTATTAAATGTGCGAATTTCAAAAATTCCGTTCTTAGTGCAACCCTGAATATAATTTGCTATTATATAAATTTTAGTATATAGATACCTACCTACTTTTAATACTTCTAGTTTAAGCTGTTGCAATTTTTATTCTTTCATTTATATCTATAATATAAATAAATTAACATTCACATACAAATAAGGTACGTACCTTCTTACATGTACCTAGTACCTACCTAGATATTAATACAAATTATCTACAAACATACCTACCATAAAAGCGACAAACCTAACTACCTACCATGAGCCATACTCATCAAAAAACATCATCGCCATGAAACTCATGAATTATTGCATCACCGATATTCTTGCCAACAGACCTGCATACATAAATATCTAGAAAGCAAAAAAAAAACAATCTACCTATGCCTTGACCTTCATGCCGCCGCCGGCCGACGCGACGTCACGATTGTCTTCTTGCATTGCACACAAGTTGTAAAAAAAAACACCCCTTCCTCTTTAAGCGCACAAGACCCAACAAACCAAGGAGAATTCCCAAATTTTTTTTCACACTTTTTAATTCTCTGCACCTTTGCATAGCAAAGTAATCGACAAAAAAATGTAAACCTAACAAAAAACATTCATTCTACCTATTTCACTCTAACTATTATAAATATAAGTATTCCTTACTTATTCTTACTAGAAATTCTCCACAAAACTCAATTTTCTCCACTGTGAAATTCGATGAGATTCTTTCACAATCGATCTGAAGATGGCAGTCCATTCGACTTTCACCATGATAGTACTATGGATTTCATCCTTGTATATGAAATCCATAGTACTATCATGGTGAAAGTCGAATGGACTGCCATCTTCAGATCGATTGTGAAAGAATCTCATCGAATTTCACAGTGGAGAAAATTGAGTTTTGTGGAGAATTTCTAGTAAGAATAAGTAAGGAATACTTATATTTATAATAGTTAGAGTGAAATAGGTAGAATGAATGTTTTTTGTTAGGTTTACATTTTTTTGTCGATTACTTTGCTATGCAAAGGTGCAGAGAATTAAAAAGTGTGAACAAAATTTGGGAATTCTCCTTGGTTTGTTGGGTCTTGTGCGCTTAAAGAGGAAGGGGTGGTTTTTTTTACAACTTGTGTGCAATGCAAGAAGACAATCGTGACGTCGCGTCGGCCGGCGGCGGCATGAAGGTCAAGGCATAGGTAGATTGTTTTTTTTTTTGCTTTCTAGATATTTATGTATGTAGGTCTGTTGGCAAGAATATCGGTGATGCAATAATTCATGAGTTTCATGGCGATGATGTTTTTTGATGAGTATGGCTCATGGTAGGTAGTTAGGTTTGTCGCTTTTATGGTAGGTATGATTGTAGATAATTTGTATTAATATCTAGGTAGGTACTAGGTACATGTAAGAAGGTACGTACCTTATTTGTATGTGAATGTTAATTTATTTATATTATAGATATAAATGAAAGAATAAAAATTGCAACAGCTTTAACTAGAAGTATTAAAAGTAGGTAGGTATCTATATACTAAAATTTATATAATAGCAAATTATATTCAGGGTTGCACTAAGAACGGAATTTTTGAAATTCGCACATTTAATAGGGTAAAACTGAATCCAAGTCAGTTATAAGGGGGTACATTTTTTATTTTTTTTATTTTTACATATTTTTATAGGGGATGATAAAAAAAAATTATCCATGTTTAAGCAATTTTTGACAGGATTTTTTTTTCATACCCAAAATGATTTTTGAAAAAGGGTAAATTATTTTGGTCAATTTTTGAATCTATATGATTTTTAACGGGTAGTTGGAAAAATCTAAAATTTTAAAATCTTGATATATTTGATGGCAATTAAATGGTAAAAATGTTATCTTTCTAACTTATCATTTGACAGATTTATTTAAGAAAGGGTAAACATTTTGAAATTTTTTTTTTTGGTTTTTTATTAATATCTTTTCAATAAACAGTGGTAGAGGTTTCCAATATACTAATGAATTATAGCTATATGTTCCAGGAATTTGTATAAAAAAATTATATTTCTATTGTACTATTGAGCTGATAAATTAACAATATATAATTTTTACACATATTACTTAATACCATGTTAGTGTAGGCATGGATTGAATTGGTTTTTTCTTATATTTAATCTCAATAAAATAACCATTAATTTGATAACTCATTTTTTAATCTCCTTTATTAGTGTCACAATTGATTTTTTAAAATTCATAAAAATTCAAATAAAATCCATAAGATTTACTTTGCTTTGTTCATTGTCAACAATCGTTTAATATTACAACTATTTTTCTGCCAATTTTCACAACTTAAACTTGACGATAATCAACTGGTTGCTGAAATGATCATTTACCCGGTTTCTTCTTAGTTTAATGTGAAAGTTGCTTCATTAATTTTGTTCATATCTTGAAAAGTAAAAGTCCTAGATCCATACGGTTTCCAGCGTTTGACTAAAAATTGACAAGAGCATTAAGTTTTGAAAACAAAAATTATGCTTAATTACATACATTTTTGAAAAAAATTAGCTTGAAATTTTTTTTTCCAAAATTTTTACTTGGAAAATTTATTTTTCAAAAACTATTCACTCGAACAACTTAATTGAAAAATTATATTAAAGAATAGATTTTTGGCTTTTCAATATGCTATAGCGGCACTCTGTTAGTGTTACCGTAATTTTTTAATATTTTTTTTTCTGTTTTAAGTGATTTTTTTTTGGAAATTGCCCCTCCCGCCTAAACGGATGAAAATAGACCCCCCTCCCATATGAATCTTGTCTTGTATAAGTCCAACCTACACGCTCTAGCCTTTTATGACACCTTATGCAAACCACCCTGTATACACGTACTAAATACCTATTCAAAAAAATAATTTTGGAAGAAAAAAGTACTTTCATAAGTTTCGATTTTCTCTTAAACTAAACTATATAACTATATCAGCTCCTGGTTCTAAGCGTTTGACTAAAAACTAATTACAGCAATTGTTTTTGGAACAAAGAATATTACGTAAAATTCTGAAGTAAAAAATGTAAATAAATTTTATTTTTCAATTTTTTTTTTTTTAATTTTGACTTTGAAAACAATTTGAAACAAAATAGGCTAAAAAAAGCGATCGCATAATATTGTAAGTAATATCGTTGATTTTTAATAATTTTTAATCAATTGAAAGCAAATGTTTTATAAAATTGTCCCTCCCCACAAACGGAGAAAGGTAGAAGTTTTAAGCTTTAAACATTAAAAAAAAAACACTAACTAATTAAAATTATTATAAATTTCTAAAATTGTATTCCATTTAGAAATTTATAAAACAAAGTTCACGAAAATAGGAACAATTAATAATTATTATTATTGTATTATTTATGCAAAAATTCATATTTAAGTTTTTCAAATTTATTTTACACTTAAATTTAAAAAAAAGGAAAAAATTCCTAACGAAAAAAGTTATTGGTAGGCAGGTATCTACAGGTAGGTACCTACCTGTCTACAATAAAACAGTTTATTTTGTAAACTACCTGGAATCAAAAAATCGGAAATTAAAATTAAAATAGGTAAGTAGGTAGGTACCTGCCTGTTGGCACATTTTGCAATTGGTTGATTTGAAAAAAATAAAATTAAAATTTAGATCTAGGTTTAGTTAAAACAATTTTCTTAAATGTAGACACCTACGTAGGTATGTATATATAAACCTACCTACCTACCTTGGTATATATAAAAATGAAATTGACCGTCGACTCCGTATAACTGGAGCACCATAATTGCAGACCATTTGTTTCAGTAAAGCGGAGTTTTCAGTTAACCGAATACCGAACTATGGATAACTGAAACTTATTTCAAATAAGCAGATTTTTTTTCAAAACAAATATTAAATTTCATTTAGCCTGAGAATCAAAAAAAAATGTAGGTATGATTTTTTGTGTCAAAATATGTATGTACCTACTATGTAGTTATATTTCCATATGAAACCATTCAAACAACAAAGGTATTTACATTTTTAATCACAAAACGAATATGAATATATAATAATTAAAAACAAAAAAAATGATCGTTTCCCTTATACGGAGTTGAAAAAGTGAAAAATGTTCCTTTGAGGCACACAATTTTGTTTCAATTATCCCGAGATTGCAATTAAGCGGAGCTCAGTTATGCGAAGCAGTTTTTTTCTTAAAAAAGCCTCCGGAATAAATGTCTTGTTTCAGATAACCGATGTTTTCAGTTAAGCGGAGTTGGCTGTACGACGACTGGCTGGACGACTGAAACTTCGTTTCTTCTTTTTTTAACAATATTTATATAGGTACCTACCTACAAACCTATACGTACATACCCACCTACACCTGAGTATAATTCAATTTTTAGTGCACTGACCGTTTTGCAATTTACGTTAATGTTCTCTCTCTGGTTGATTTGAAAAAATAAAAATGTAGGTACCTACCTAGGTACATACCTAGGTAGCTTTAATTAAACGAACAATGTTGTAGGTATGTACGTAGGTACAGTTACATACCCAGCTTTAGTTCAAATATTTCTGGGCACAACTAAAACTTATAAAACCAACCTCCTAGGATATTGCCCACTGGCTGAAATTCAACCACCAAATTGACAGACTAGTGTCAAATAATAAAATCATACCTATACCTACATGCCTGCTTGTATGATAAATTGTGAATTAAAAGTAGGTAAACAAATACAACCTACCTACCACCAAGCACTTACCTACCTCAACATTGCATAGAAATTCTCCCTTTTTTCATAACTTATTTTCATACCTACCTACATATAGTTATGCATTATGTATGGACCTACCTGTATTTGTCGGCATAATTAATTGTAAATTTCTTCAAAACATTTCAAGTCAAACTCAAATCATGCAAACAACATTAATATTAATAAAACCTACCATTCATGATTTATACGAATATTATCTACCTATGTAGATGTTCCCGCAAAAAAATATGTTCAAAATCTTGCACTTGCAACAAATTTCACGGTAAATAAAAAATCTTTGCAAGACAATTTAATATCAAAACTACCCTCAATAACATACGATTGCATATATACCTACAAATATACTTACACAACATGAACATATATTTTTCTTTCACGCATTAAAATAAACCTACCCTTGATAATATAAGAATGTATAACTCCACGCATTATTCTTTCCCGCAAAAAAAAACTATATTCCTTGCTTCAAGGTTGTTGACAACGACGACGCAAAAAGCTAACTTACATGTATGTATGTCCACTTCTCTTCTCGCATATAGCATAATCAGTAAATTAAGCAAAAAAAATAACCTTGCATTGCACATTCAATCAAAGAGGATACGAACATTTTTTTGCCATTCTCTTCACCTTTTTCTCATCATTGACGTTGAACAAAACCTTTGATTGGTAATCTCGCTTACTCCATTTGATTCTTACCAGAATCGAAAAAAATACACTCCTCTTGCTCTAACTACTTAGTTTCGATTCTCTGATAAATGGAAGTCTCCCAAAAATTGAAGTCTCCGCCGACAATTGTCTCCCAAAAATGGAAGTCTCCGTAGAGCTAAAGTGGCGCCACCAACGAAGCATTGTTGCACAAAAAAATTTTGTCCATGATAGTACTATAGTTTTCATATACAAGGGATTTCATATACAAGGGGGGAAAGACAGAATTACGGATACGCACCATCTTGTTTTGTTAACTAATGGTTGCGAATGGTTCGTGCATAGAGTAAATTGAACTTAACGAAAGGGGGTCCTGGAATTGGAAAGAGATAGGTTTTAGACGACAAGTGCGCCGCCTGCGTGAGATAGAAGATGAGTAGAACTGCCAGTAGGTAATTTTTGTTAAGGGTTTGCTAGTCCCCTTTCACACAGGGAAACCAGTTGCCGGAGATTGTAACTCCGTTGTTCTTGGACCGATTTCGATAAAAGTGAAATATGTTATAGCTGACACACAATTATGGAAGAAAAAAATATTTTTAAGTTGGGGTGGTGCAAAAAAAATGTAACTTCGTTGTTCTTGGACCGATTTCAATAAAATTGAAATATGTTATAGCTGACACACAATTATGAAAGAAAAAAAGTATTTTTAAGTTAGAGTGGTGCAAAAAAAATGTAACTTCGTTGTTCTTGGACCGATTTCGATAAAAGTGAAATATGTTATAGCTGACACACAATTATGGAAGAAAAAAATATTTTTAAGTTGGGGTGGTGCAAAAAAAATGTAACTTCGTTGTTCTTGGACCGATTTCAATAAAATTAAAATATGTTATAGCTGACACACAATTATGAAAGAAAAAAATATTTTTAAGTTAGGGTGGTGCAAAAAAAATGTTACTTCGTTGTTCTTGGACCGATTTCGATAAAAGTGAAATATGTTATAGCTGACACACAATTATGGAAGAACAAAATATTTTTAAGTTAGGGTGTTGCAAAAAAATGTAACTTCGTTGTTCTTGGACCGATTTCGATAAGATTGAAATATGTTATAGCTGACACACAATTATGGAAGAAAGAAATATTTTTAAGTTAGGGTGGTGCAAAAATATTTCGACTCCGTTGTTCTTGGACCGATTTCGATAAAATTGAAATATGTTTTAGCTGACACACAATTATGGAAGAAAAAAATATTTTTAAGTTAGGGTGGTGCCAAAAAAATGTAACTTCGTTGTTCTTGGACCGATTTCGATAAAATTTATATATGTTATAGCTGACACACAATTATGGAATAAAAAAATATTTTTAAGTTAGGTTGGTGCAAAAAACTTTCAACTTCGTTGTTCTTGGACCGATTTCGATAAAATTGAAATATGTTATAGCAAACACACAGTTATGGAAGAAAAAAATATTTTTAAGTTAGGGTGCTGAAAAAAAATTTCAACTTCTGATCGATTTCGATAAAATTGAAATATGTTATAGCTGACACACAATTATGAAAAAAAATATTTTTAAGTTAGGGTGGTGCAAAAAAATTGTAACTTCGTTGTTCTTGGACCGATTTCGATAAAATTGAAATATGTTATAGCTGACACACAATTATGAAAGAAAAAAATATTTTTAAGTTAGGGTGGTGCAAAAAAGTTCAACTTCGTTGTTCTTGGATCGATTTCGATAAAATTGAAATATGTTATAGCTGACACACAATTATGAAAGAAAAAAATATTTTTAAGTTAGGGTGGTGCAAAAAAATTTCAACTTCGTTGTTCTTGGATCGATTTCGATAAAATTGAAATATGTTATAGCTGACACACAATTATGGAAGAAAAAAAATATTTTTAAGTTAGGGTGGTGCAAAAAATTGTAACTACGTTGTTCTTGGACCGATTTCGATAAAAGTGAAATATGTTATAGCTGACACACAATTATGGAAGAAAAAAATATTGATGTGTAAACTTTTAGCGCTAGGTATTAAGAAAAAAACAAACTCTCGGTATGGGTAAACTTGAAAGAGGAAAGACCAAATTACGGATACGCCACCATCTTGTTTATTTAGATTTTTAACTAATGGATGCGAATGGTTCGTGCATTGAATAGATTAAATTGAGATAATGTGGTAAATGTCGGTAATGTGGTTGGGTATAATAATACACCAACGACACCAACCAAGCCAACGGTTTGTGCATTAAATAGTGTCGGGAAAATTACCAATATCATATAATTGTGGAAAATGCAGTTTTTTAAGGCATGGTGCAACTGTTATGATTTTAAGGTCTAAATTGGGTATGATTTTAAGAGTTGCCACATTCTCTAAAAGAACCGTTTTTGAAAGTGGAGGGTGAGGTTAGAAACAAAATTAAATACATATTTACGCTCAGCCCTGAATCACATGAAATAACATAACATGTTCGACGGGCGCCTTTGGCAACCTCATCAGTTTACTATATACTGTAAGCTATAGTATAAACTATATACTACACTGATGTTTACACATCATCCCCTTGAGTCACGGTACTCACACATTTTTTTTTTTATTTGTCTTTCTTTAAAATAAAATCGTTCTAATCTACCTGAACAATTATAAGCCAACTTTTCTGGAGTGTACATAACTTATTTTGTTTAAGTGTAGGTACTCTGTCTAGTGTGTTTGGGGTTCCAGCTGCAAGCTCTTCAAATTAAGATGATCGTCAAACGTTCGATGTGATCCAAGGCGCATGATATTTTTACGAAATGATACTTTTCATAATAAAAAGAGATCATTTTCTGAAGAACACAGTTGAATCCGTGGTGCCAGCTCGAACACCAATTTAAAATTTGTTTAAATAAAATACATATTTATTTATATACACTTTTTTTTTGCATTGAACTCAAGTTTTTTCTTGAACAAATAAAACTTCAGCTATCAGCTGTAAGGTGTGTTCGTGGTTTGTTCCCCTTAAATTTCCCTACAGCCAGTGATATCTATTAGTCGTTTTCAAAACTGTTTCTTATGATTGTATTGGTGTTTTACTTTTGTACAAAAGTAAAAGTTAAGAAGGCTCTAACTTTTACTTTTGTAAAATTTGAGACAAGTGATAGGATTGAGTAGCATGTTGGAAAAAGATAAAACATTTTTTTCACTTTTGTACAAAAGTGTGTTGAATGTAGTTAAGGCTTTATGATTAAGTGCAGTGTCATACAGTCCTTGTATATGAAAACCATAGTACTATCATGGACAAAATTTTTTAGTGCAACAATGCTTCGTTGGTGGCACCTTTTTAGCTCGCCGGAGACTTTCATTTTTGGGAGACAATTGTCGGCGGAGACTTCCATTTTTGGGAGACTTCCATTTATCAGAGAACCATAACTAGGTAGCTAGAGCAAGAGGAGTGTATTTTTTTCGATTCTGGTAAGAATCAAATGGAATAAGCGAGATTACCAATCGATGGTTTTCTTAAACTTCATTGATGAAGGGTGAAGAGAATGGCAAAAAAATGTTCGTATCCTCTTTGATTGAATGTGCAATGCAAGGTTATTTTTTTTGCTTAATTTACTGATTATGCTATATGCGAGAAGAGAAGTGGACATACATACATGTAAGTTAGCTTTTTGCGTCGTCGTTGTCAACAACCTTGAAGCAAGGAATATAGTTTTTTTTTGCGGGAAAGAATAATGCGTGGAGTTATACATTCTTATATTATCAAGGGTAGGTTTATTTTAATGCGTGAAAGAAAAATATATGTTCATGTTGTGTAAGTATATTTGTAGGTATATATGCAATCGTATGTTATTGAGGGTAGTTTTGATATTAAATTGTCTTGCAAAGATTTTTTATTTGCCGTGAAATTTGTTGCAAGTGCAAGATTTTGAGCATATTTTTTTGCGGGAACATCTACATAGGTAGATAATATTCGTATAAATCATGAATGGTAGGTTTTATTAATATTAATGTTGTTTGCATGATTTGAGTTTGACTTGAAATGTTTTGAAGAAATTTACAATTAATTATGCCGACAAATACAGGTAGGTCCATACATAATGCATAACTATATGTAGGTAGGTATGAAAATAAGTTATGAAAAAAGGGAGAATTTCTATGCAATGTTGAGGTAGGTAAGTGCTTGGTGGTAGGTAGGTTGTATTTGTTTACCTACTTTTAATTCACAATTTATCATACAAGCAGGCATGTAGGTATAGGTATGATTTTATTATTTGACACTAGTCTGTCAATTTGGTGGTTGAATTTCAGCCAGTGGGCAATATCCTAGGAGGTTGGTTTTATAAGTTTTAGTTGTGCCCAGAAATGTTTGAACTAAAGCTGGGTATGTAACTGTACCTACGTACATACCTACAACATTGTTCGTTTAATTAAAGCTACCTAGGTATGTACCTAGGTAGGTACCTACATTTTTATTTTTTCAAATCAACCAGAGAGAGAACATTAACGTAAATTGCAAAACGGTCAGTGCACTAAAAATTGAATTATACTCAGGTGTAGGTGGGTATGTACGTATAGGTTTGTAGGTAGGTACCTATATAAATATTGTTAAAAAAAGAAGAAACGAAGTTTCAGTCGTCCAGCCAGTCGTCGTACAGCCAACTCCGCTTAACTGAAAACATCGGTTATCTGAAACAAGACATTTATTACGGAGGCTTTTTTAAGAAAAAAACTGCTTCGCATAACTGAGCTCCGCTTAATTGCAATCTCGGGATAATTGAAACAAAATTGTGTGCCTCAAAGGAACATTTTTCACTTTTTCAACTCCGTATAAGGGAAACGATCATTTTTTTTGTTTTTAATTATTATATATTCATATTCGTTTTGTGATTAAAAATGTAAATACCTTTGTTGTTTGAATGGTTTCATATGGAAATATAACTACATAGTAGGTACATACATATTTTGACACAAAAAATCATACCTACATTTTTTTTTGATTCTCAGGCTAAATGAAATTTAATATTTGTTTTGAAAAAAACTCTGCTTATTTGAAATAAGTTTCAGTTATCCATAGTTCGGTATTCGGTTAACTGAAAACTCCGCTTTACTGAAACAAATGGTCTGCAATTATGGTGCTCCAGTTATACGGAGTCGACGGTCAATTTCATTTTTATATATACCAAGGTAGGTAGGTAGGTTTATATATACATACCTACGTAGGTGTCTACATTTAAGAAAATTGTTTTAACTAAACCTAGATCTAAATTTTAATTTTATTTTTTTCAAATCAACCAATTGCAAAATGTGCCAACAGGCAGGTACCTACCTACTTACCTATTTTAATTTTAATTTCCGATTTTTTGATTCCAGGTAGTTTACAAAATAAACTGTTTTATTGTAGACAGGTAGGTACCTACCTGTAGATACCTGCCTACCAATAACTTTTTTCGTTAGGAATTTTTTCCTTTTTTTTTAAATTTAAGTGTAAAATAAATTTGAAAAACTTAAATATGAATTTTTGCATAAATAATACAATAATAATAATTATTAATTGTTCCTATTTTCGTGAACTTTGTTTTATAAATTTCTAAATGGAATACAATTTTATTTTAATTTTAATTAGTTAGTGTTTTTTTTAATGTTTAAAGCTTAAAACTTCTACCTTTCTCCGTTTGTGGGGAGGGACAATTTTATAAAACATTTGCTTTAAATTGATTAAAAATTATTAAAAATCAACGATATTACTTACAATATTATGCGATCGCTTTTTTTAGCCTATTTTGTTTCAAATTGTTTTCAAAGTCAAAATTTAAAAAAAAAAAAATTGAAAAATAAAATTTATTTACATTTTTTACTTCAGAATTTTACGTAATATTCTTTGTTCCAAAAACGATTGCTGTAATTAGTTTTTAGTCAAACGCTTAGAACCAGGAGCTGATATAGTTATATAGTTTAGTTTAAGAGAAAATCGAAACTTATGAAAGTACTTTTTTCTTCCAAAATTATTTTTTTGAATAGGTATTTAGTACGTGTATACAGGGTGGTTTGCATAAGGTGTCATAAAAGGCTAGAGCGTGTAGGTTGGACTTATACAAGACAAGATTCATATGGGAGGGGGGTCTATTTTCATCCGTTTAGGCGGGAGGGGCAATTTCCAAAAAAAAATCACTTAAAACAGAAAAAAAAATATTAAAAAATTACGGTAACACTAACAGAGTGCCGCTATAGCATATTGAAAAGCCAAAAATCTATTCTTTAATATAATTTTTCAATTAAGTTGTTCGAGTGAATAGTTTTTGAAAAATAAATTTTCCAAGTAAAAATTTTGGAAAAAAAAATTTCAAGCTAATTTTTTTCAAAAATGTATGTAATTAAGCATAATTTTTGTTTTCAAAACTTAATGCTCTTGTCAATTTTTAGTCAAACGCTGGAAACCGTATGGATCTAGGACTTTTACTTTTCAAGATATGAACAAAATTAATGAAGCAACTTTCACATTAAACTAAGAAGAACCCGGGTAAATGATCATTTCAGCAACCAGTTGATTATCGTCAAGTTTAAGTTGTGAAAATTGGCAGAAAAATAGTTGTAATATTAAACGATTGTTGACAATGAACAAAGCAAAGTAAATCTTATGGATTTTATTTGAATTTTTATGAATTTTAAAAAATCAATTGTGACACTAATAAAGGAGATTAAAAAATGAGTTATCAAATTAATGGTTATTTTATTGAGATTAAATATAAGAAAAAACCAATTCAATCCATGCCTACACTAACATGGTATTAAGTAATATGTGTAAAAATTATATATTGTTAATTTATCAGCTCAATAGTACAATAGAAATATAATTTTTTTATACAAATTCCTGGAACATATAGCTATAATTCATTAGTATATTGGAAACCTCTACCACTGTTTATTGAAAAGATATTAATAAAAAACCAAAAAAAAAAAAATTTCAAAATGTTTACCCTTTCTTAAATAAATCTGTCAAATGATAAGTTAGAAAGATAACATTTTTACCATTTAATTGCCATCAAATATATCAAGATTTTAAAATTTTAGATTTTTCCAACTACCCGTTAAAAATCATATAGATTCAAAAATTGACCAAAATAATTTACCCTTTTTCAAAAATCATTTTGGGTATGAAAAAAAAATCCTGTCAAAAATTGCTTAAACATGGATAATTTTTTTTTATCATCCCCTATAAAAATATGTAAAAATAAAAAAAATAAAAAATGTACCCCCTTATAACTGACTTGGATTCAGTTTTACCCTATTAAATGTGCGAATTTCAAAAATTCCGTTCTTAGTGCAACCCTGAATATAATCTGCTATTATATAAATTTTAGTATATAGATACCTACCTACTTTTAATACTTCTAGTTTAAGCTGTTGCAATTTTTATTCTTTCATTTATATCTATAATATAAATAAATTAACATTCACATACAAATAAGGTACGTACCTTCTTACATGTACCTAGTACCTACCTAGATATTAATACAAATTATCTACAAACATACCTACCATAAAAGCGACAAACCTAACTACCTACCATGAGCCATACTCATCAAAAAACATCATCGCCATGAAACTCATGAATTATTGCATCACCGATATTCTTGCCAACAGACCTGCATACATAAATATCTAGAAAGCAAAAAAAAAACAATCTACCTATGCCTTGACCTTCATGCCGCCGCCGGCCGACGCGACGTCACGATTGTCTTCTTGCATTGCACACAAGTTGTAAAAAAAAACACCCCTTCCTCTTTAAGCGCACAAGACCCAACAAACCAAGGAGAATTCCCAAATTTTTTTTCACACTTTTTAATTCTCTGCACCTTTGCATAGCAAAGTAATCGACAAAAAAATGTAAACCTAACAAAAAACATTCATTCTACCTATTTCACTCTAACTATTATAAATATAAGTATTCCTTACTTATTCTTACTAGAAATTCTCCACAAAACTCAATTTTCTCCACTGTGAAATTCGATGAGATTCTTTCACAATCGATCTGAAGATGGCAGTCCATTCGACTTTCACCATGATAGTACTATGGATTTCATATACAAGGGGGGAAAGACAGAATTACGGATACGCACCATCTTGTTTTGTTAACTAATGGTTGCGAATGGTTCGTGCATAGAGTAAATTGAACTTAACGAAAGGGGGTCCTGGAATTGGAAAGAGATAGGTTTTAGACGACAAGTGCGCCGCCTGCGTGAGATAGAAGATGAGTAGAACTGCCAGTAGGTAATTTTTGTTAAGGGTTTGCTAGTCCCCTTTCACACAGGGAAACCAGTTGCCGGAGATTGTAACTCCGTTGTTCTTGGACCGATTTCGATAAAAGTGAAATATGTTATAGCTGACACACAATTATGGAAGAAAAAAATATTTTTAAGTTGGGGTGGTGCAAAAAAAATGTAACTTCGTTGTTCTTGGACCGATTTCAATAAAATTGAAATATGTTATAGCTGACACACAATTATGAAAGAAAAAAGTATTTTTAAGTTAGAGTGGTGCAAAAAAAATGTAACTTCGTTGTTCTTGGACCGATTTCGATAAAAGTGAAATATGTTATAGCTGACACACAATTATGGAAGAAAAAAATATTTTTAAGTTGGGGTGGTGCAAAAAAAATGTAACTTCGTTGTTCTTGGACCGATTTCAATAAAATTAAAATATGTTATAGCTGACACACAATTATGAAAGAAAAAAATATTTTTAAGTTAGGGTGGTGCAAAAAAAATGTTACTTCGTTGTTCTTGGACCGATTTCGATAAAAGTGAAATATGTTATAGCTGACACACAATTATGGAAGAACAAAATATTTTTAAGTTAGGGTGTTGCAAAAAAATGTAACTTCGTTGTTCTTGGACCGATTTCGATAAAATTGAAATATGTTATAGCTGACACACAATTATGGAAGAAAGAAATATTTTTAAGTTAGGGTGGTGCAAAAATATTTCGACTCCGTTGTTCTTGGACCGATTTCGATAAAATTGAAATATGTTTTAGCTGACACACAATTATGGAAGAAAAAAATATTTTTAAGTTAGGGTGGTGCCAAAAAAATGTAACTTCGTTGTTCTTGGACCGATTTCGATAAAATTTATATATGTTATAGCTGACACACAATTATGGAATAAAAAAATATTTTTAAGTTAGGTTGGTGCAAAAAACTTTCAACTTCGTTGTTCTTGGACCGATTTCGATAAAATTGAAATATGTTATAGCAAACACACAGTTATGGAAGAAAAAAATATTTTTAAGTTAGGGTGCTGAAAAAAAATTTCAACTTCTGATCGATTTCGATAAAATTGAAATATGTTATAGCTGACACACAATTATGAAAAAAATATTTTTAAGTTAGGGTGGTGCAAAAAAATTGTAACTTCGTTGTTCTTGGACCGATTTCGATAAAATTGAAATATGTTATAGCTGACACACAATTATGAAAGAAAAAAATATTTTTAAGTTAGGGTGGTGCAAAAAAATTCAACTTCGTTGTTCTTGGATCGATTTCGATAAAATTGAAATATGTTATAGCTGACACACAATTATGAAAGAAAAAAATATTTTTAAGTTAGGGTGGTGCAAAAAAATTTCAACTTCGTTGTTCTTGGATCGATTTCGATAAAATTGAAATATGTTATAGCTGACACACAATTATGGAAGAAAAAAAATATTTTTAAGTTAGGGTGGTGCAAAAAATTGTAACTACGTTGTTCTTGGACCGATTTCGATAAAAGTGAAATATGTTATAGCTGACACACAATTATGGAAGAAAAAAATATTGATGTGTAAACATCTTAGCGCTAGGTATTAAGAAAAAAACAAACTCTCGGTATGGGTAAACTTGAAAGAGGAAAGACCAAATTACGGATACGCCACCATCTTGTTTATTTAGATTTTTAACTAATGGATGCGAATGGTTCGTGCATTGAATAGAGTAAATTGAGATAATGTGGTAAATGTCGGTAATGTGGTTGGGTATAATAATACACCAACGACACCAACCAAGCCAACGGTTTGTGCATTAAATAGTGTCGGGAAAATTACCAATATCATATAATTGTGGAAAATGCAGTTTCTTAAGGCATGGTGCAACTGTTATGATTTTAAGGTCTAAATTGGGTATGATTTTAAGAGTTGCCACATTCTCTAAAAGTACCGTTTTTGAAAGTGGAGGGTGAGGTTAGAAACAAAATTAAATACATATTTACGCTCAGCCCTGAATCACATGAAATAACATAACATGTTCGACGGGCGCCTTTGGCAACCTCATCAGTTTACTATATACTGTAAGCTATAGTATAAACTATATACTACACTGATGTTTACACATCATCCCCTTGAGTCACGGTACTCACACATTTTTTTTTTTATTTGTCTATCTTTAAAATAAAATCGTTCTAATCTACCTGAACAATTATAAGCCAACTTTTCTGGAGTGTACATAACTTATTTTGTTTAAGTGTAGGTACTCTGTCTAGTGTGTTTGGGGTTCCAGCTGCAAGCTCTTCAAATTAAGATGATCGTCAAACGTTCGATGTGATCCAAGGCGCATGATATTTTTACGAAATGATACTTTTCATAATAAAAAGAGATCATTTTCTGAAGAACACAGTTGAATCCGTGGTGCCAGCTCGAACACCAATTTAAAATTTGTTTAAATAAAATACATATTTATTTATATACACGTTTTTTTTGCATTGAACTCAAGTTTTTTCTTGAACAAATAAAACTTCAGCTATCAGCTGTAAGGTGTGTTCGTGGTTTGTTCCCCTTAAATTTCCCTACAGCCAGTGATATCTATTAGTCGTTTTCAAAACTGTTTCTTATGATTGTATTGGTGTTTTACTTTTGTACAAAAGTAAAAGTTAAGAAGGCTCTAACTTTTACTTTTGTAAAATTTGAGACAAGTGATAGGATTGAGTAGCATGTTGGAAAAAGATAAAACATTTTTTTCACTTTTGTACAAAAGTGTGTTGAATGTAGTTAAGGCTTTATGATTAAGTGCAATGTCATACAGTCCTTGTATATGAAAACCATAGTACTATCATGGACAAAATTTTTTAGTGCAACAATGCTTCGTTGGTGGCACCTTTTTAGCTCGCCGGAGACTTTCATTTTTGGGAGACAATTGTCGGCGGAGACTTCCATTTTTGGGAGACTTCCATTTATCAGAGAACCATAACTAGGTAGTTAGAGCAAGAGGAGTGTATTTTTTTCGATTCTGGTAAGAATCAAATGGAATAAGCGAGATTACCAATCGATGGTTTTCTTAAACTTCATTGATGAAGGGTGAAGAGAATGGCAAAAAAATGTTCGTATCCTCTTTGATTGAATGTGCAATGAAGGTTATTTTT
Organism: Melangyna quadrimaculata; assembly: GCA_949320155.1. Taxonomy (NCBI): domain Eukaryota; kingdom Metazoa; phylum Arthropoda; class Insecta; order Diptera; family Syrphidae; genus Melangyna; species Melangyna quadrimaculata. The sequence goes on along the minus strand of OX439483.1, from coordinate 306,233,116 downwards.
TTTTGCTTAATTTACTGATGTGCTATATGCGAGAAGAGAAGTAGACATACATACATGTAAGTTAGCTTTTTGCGTCGTCGTTGTCATCAAACTTGAAGCAAGGAATATAGTTTTTTTTTGCGGGAAAGAATAATGCGTGGAGGTAAACATTCGTATATTATCAAGGGTAGGTTGATTTTAATGCGGGAAAGAAAAATATGGTCATGTTTTGTAAGTATATTTGTAGGTATATATGCAATCGTATGTTATTGAGGGTAGTTTTTATATTAAATTGTTTTGCAAAGATTTCTTATTTGCCGTGAAATTTGTTGCAAGTGCAAGATTTTGAGCATATTTTTTTGCGGGAAAGAAAAATATAACTACATAAGTAGATAATATTCGTATTAATTATGAATGGTAGGTTTTATTAATATTAAGGTTTTTGCATGATTTGAGTTTGACTTGAAATTTTTTGCAAAGAAATGTAAGTACAGTAATTTATTATGCCGAAGAATATACAAAGGTCCATACATAATACATACCTATATGTTAGTGGCGATTTCTCCCAGTTAGCAGGTTTATCGCCGCTAAACCAAGAATTTAAATGAATAAATATATGATGTACCTACTTTTTATTTTAAAAAAAGTAACAAATGGCAATGCTGAAATAATGATAATGATTTCTTGCAATAATCAATACCATAAATACAAAAAACTACCCAACTACCTACCTATTTTCAAATCATATTTTCCTTCACACAATACAAAACTCCCACCTTCCTATCTGCCTTATGCCTTAAACAGATGTGCAGCTTTTTCCATGCAGCGAAATTAAATTACACAGATTATTACGGGAGCAGATTCACTCAAAGTCTGCATGCAGCGCAGCGCTGCACGATGTCTCTATTTCTAAATTTGCTGCCTAGATTCATTGCAGCCACAACTGAAAAACGAACATTTCTAAATAATAGCTATTTGGCATTCCTCATATTGAAATCACCTGCCATTCTTTCAAAAAATTTGTTTGTGTTGGTAATTTTTGTTTAAGAATCCATGAAGCCGACGTTGCCACCCTGCCATCGTCCAACGAAGAAAATCTCATTCCAACTTTATTGTGTAACATCGGCAACGCTGTGCTTTCATGTATTTGTTTGACATAACTATGTATCATGAATGTCAGAAACTATGCACATGTGTTTCGTGTGCAACATCATTCCGTTTTCTAAATATATCACCTCTTTATTACTCAAATCACTTGAAAAAATGCAATTCAGTGACAATGATACAATTAAACATATATTTATTTCTCAAAGAAGCTTGAGGCTGGACAGCTCGCTTTATCTATCACCTTTCAGTCTCTTCAATGAAGAGATTGATCTCACTGCCGATGGGCCTCCGATAAACTTTTATCGAAAAGCCATTATTGGTCAGAACCGCGGATAAAAACACTCAAACCTGAACACGACCGTAGTTGAAAAAAAAAAAAAAAAATCAATGAACCTATATGTATCAACATAAAATAAAAGATTAACAAATCTAAATGTAACTTTAATATTTGGTTGGCAAAACTTATCTTTCTTACCTAATTTTAAGTATATTATTTTAAATATCATGTATTTATATTCTAGTATAGTAATTGTCAAACTTATCTCCAAGACTTTGTCTTTTCGTAATTCATAATTTAAAGTAACTCAATGGTCATACATATCATGTGCTAGTGAATAGACGTGTTATAGTTTGCTGTCTGAGATATATTAACCCCTACTGTGTTAAAGTACATTAAATTGCATTATTTTATACCTACAAATAAAGACGGAAAAAGAGACTGGCATTATTTTCATCATAACTTTGTCTTTAAGAAGTGTATTTTCTCAATAGTGAATTAATAGAGCAAAAGTTAAAATATAAATTAAATAAATTTACCAAAAAAAAAAAAAAAAACAGAACTATAATCTTTCACTGTTTGCTCTCTTAAATCGATGCCTCTTTCTGAAAGACCTCGCTCTAGAAAACCACTCATTAATACTAAGATGAATACACCCACTTCTACTCGCATCACCCCTAAAACACCTACAAATATTGTGAAAAATTCAACCAAACAAAATTCTTCCAAATGCTCTTCTATCACTGCCTCATCTTATAATGGTGCATCCTCTTACCATCCTGCTAATGTTGTTGTTGCTGCTGCTCCTGCTGATGGTGTTTCTGCCGTTCCTGTTGTTACTGTTCCAGCTGAAAATGTGGTTTCTCTCGATGTTTCTGCTCGTTCCAGTAGTGTCACTGATCACTCCGTTTTAAAATACTCTATAAATTCAACTACACACACTGAAATTTTGAGAAAATTAAGTGAACATAGTGAGTCCATCTTATGCAGATTATCTTCTATTGAAAAAAATTTAACAAGTAGAATGGATGACAATGAGAAAAACGTGACAAATAAAATAGACAAGATAACTCGTGATTTTACTATTTTAGAAGAAAGGCTCACTCAAATTGAAAAACGTTGCACTGAAATAGATGAACTCCGAGTGATTGTAAACAAAAACAAGCTGGTATTAGACCACTCAGATATTGTTAATGGCGCTGGCAATGAAACAAAAAACCTTTGTTTGGAACTTGAAAGTTTAAAATTGAATTTCCAAAGTATGAAAATTAATAATTTGGCCGCGGATGCCATATTAATTGGAGTTCCGTATTCACCGAATGAACAGATGAAGAACATATTTAATTTACTGTGTCACTCTATAAATTTTCAACCGCCACAAATTTCAGGAGTATTTCGATCTAAACCACGAACAAACTCTGTTATAATTATTAAGTTTTTAAGCGCTGGTGACAAACACAACACAACAAAAGCTCTCTCTGACTTTCGTAAGTCTAACTCCCGGCAATTGCGCTTAAATGAAATTGATCCGAGTTTTAGAAGCGAAACACCGATTTTTATTCATGAAAGTTTAACCACTGAAAACCGAGAGATTCTTCGCAGTGCCATTCAATTAAGAAAAAAACGTCTCTTTTTCTCAACTTTCACCGCTCGTGGCCTTGTGCATGTTTTAATAAACAAAAATGATGCAGCTATTTGTATAAGAAGCTTGCAAGAACTACAACAAATTGCATTAACACTGTCAAATAATAATCCCGACCGTCAATCGCCGCAGCTTACTATTAATCAAGTTGAATCTACTGATAATACATACAAGTAAACGAATTCTGCATTTAGGAGCTGCCACTTTATTGTTTTTTTTTTCTTTTATTTATATTTTTCTTTTATCTTATTCTTATAATAGGTACTTTTTTTGTTTTATTTTTATTTTTCCTTTATCTTATTCTTATAATACTTTATTATTTTTGTATATTATTTTTATTTTTCCCTTATCTTATTCTTATAATACTTTATTACTTTTGTATATTATTTTTATTTTTTTTTTATAATTTCTTATAATATAAATTTGTTTTTGGATATTTCTTTTTACATGTACATTTTTCCTTGTCTCTCTTTTTCTTTTTGCCTTTTTTCTTTTATATTCTTTTTGTTCGCATCCTTATTTGAAAGCGTCGAAGTTTCTTTACTATAACTTAAATCTAAAATGTCGCTGTTTCATGATGCTATTTATGGCAATGCTAGTTGCAAATCAGCTCATCTAGTGATGAATTTTCTTACTAAAGCACGCCGTGGTTTCAAAGTATGTCACTTTAATGCTAGAAGTCTGAATGACAATAAATTTGACAATATTAAGGAGATTTTCAATGGAGTGGATGTTGATGTTATATGTGTGAGTGAAACATGGTTTCATCCTGATCTCCCTGAAAACATCCGTAACCTTACTAATTACACCCTTATAAGAAATGATAGGTGCACTACTACTACTGGCGGTGGGGTCGCAATTTATTGCAGATCATCGCTAAATTGTAGGATTTTAAGCAAATCAGAGTCAACTGGCGTCGAATTTATAGCTTTAGAAATTTTTGATAGGAGTGTGAATTGCATAGTAGCCTGCGTTTATAATACCAATAGAAGTTGCTCGCCTGCCCCTTTTTTTACTGCCCTAGAAGCTTTTTTAATATCATATGAGCACATAATTGTTTGTGGTGATTTTAATGCTGACCTTCTTAAGGTAGTTCTCGCTCTTCTCAACTCCTTGATTCTGTTGCTGCTTCTGGTCTAAGGGTTATTAATAGTTTTCCCACTAGATATGCGCCAAACTGCTCCCCTAGTCTACTTGATTTGATTATTGTGTCTGATCAAACTAATATTCTTTTGAATGACCAATTATTCTTGGATGGTATCTCGGATCATGACTTAGTTTTTTGTACATATAATATTGATTTCTCTACTTCCCAAATTCCTTTAACGTTTTCATATAGAGATTTCAAGTCAGCTAATGTTGAATCTTTGTATTCTGATGCGAGTAGTGTGGCCTGGTATGACTGCTTAAACATTGCACTCGTTGATGATAAACTTAATTACATACAAAGTCACATAAAAAGCTTGTTTGATAAACATGTTCCCTTAAAAACAGTACGAGTTCAAAATAAAAAGTGTCCCTGGTATAATACAGATGTAACGAATGCGATAAAAAAGCGAAGAAAACATTACCATAAGTGGAGAAAATCACCGGACCCTGAAACCTGGCGACTGTACTGTTTTTTTCGAAACCAAGCAACTTCAATCATCCGATTAGCCAAAAAGAACTTCTTTGCTTCAAAGTTTAACACGTATCTTCCTCCAAAACAGCTTTGGGCAAACCTTCGTGAAATTGGTGTTGGAAAACGGCAAACTAAATAGTAAACATGACCCGAATTTACATAACAACCACTTCACTACCACAACTCTATTGTCTACCAGTTTTGAACCCGATGCTGACTTAGTTTACAACCAAGTTGATTGTTTTAGTTTTGAGGTTGTTTCTAAAGATGAAGTGGTGTGCATTTTTAAAGAACTTAGGTCTGATGCAATTGGAGAAGACGGAGTTTCACTTCGGTTCGTTAAACTTATTTTACCATACATAGTAAGCCCATTAACTCATATATACAACCACTGTATTGCGTCTTCTACTTTTCCAAATGCTTGGAAAGCAGCGAGGATAACCCCTGTTCCTAAGAATAATGTACCTAAGGAACCTTCAGACTATCGGCCCATTAGTATTTTACCTTGTTTGTCTAAGGTGTTGGAAAAAATACTAACGAAGCAAATAATTGAACACCTTACCTCAAAGAGTCTTCTGTCACCTTATCAATCAGGGTTTAGGGCTAACCACTCTTGTTCTACTGCAATGGTTAAAATCTTGGATGATATAAGAATAAAGTATGATCAAGATAATCTTACAGCTCTGTGCTTATTAGATTTTTCCAAGGCTTTCGACAAGGTCAACCACATTGTTCTGTGTGAAAAACTTAAGCATTTCTTTGGTTTCTCGAATTTGGCAGTTGATCTCATCAAGAGTTATTTGGATAACAGAACACAACGTGTTGTTGTTCAGAATGAAATGTCACAACCTACTGTTTTGAAGATGGGTGTACCTCAAGGCTCTATTTTGGGCCCAATCCTTTTTTGCATATTTATAAATGATTTGCCATCTGTTTGTAAAAATGTTAGTTTTCATTTATATGCGGACGATATTCAAATCTATCTCTCTCGAAGACTTGGGCTCATAGAAGATCTCATTGTTCGCATAACTGAGGATCTTACTAGTATTTGTAAATGGGCTAACGTAAATGGTCTCACCCTCAATCCTGGAAAAACACAGGCGCTAATAATATAAAAGAAGGTACTCTGCCTTGAAGACCTTCCCGCGATTACTTTAAATAATGCAACAATAACTTATGTCAATTCTGTGACAAGTCTTGGTTACAAGATAACTAATGACTTGTCATGCAGGGAACACATAAATTTTGTAGTTAGACGGATATATGGAACACTTAGAAAACTCTGGATCGCAAAGAGTTTTACACCGACAGAAACGCGTCTTCGTTTAATGAGAACTTTACTTGTTCCAATAATATCTTTCTCTGAAGTTGTATATCCCAAGTTAGATTCTTTGTCTGAATATAAGCTCCGTGTGGCATTTAATGATATGACAAGATATGTTCATGGCCTTCGAAGATTTGACCATATATCTCCATATAACTCAACCATTCTCAACTGTAGTCTCCTTGAATACACAAGTTTCCGAAATTGTTTATTTTTGCATAAAATAATTCAAACTAAAACACCTCTTTACCTTTATGAAAAACTTCGGTTTTGTCTCTCTTCTAGAACAGAGAATATAGTAATACCTTCTTATAAGTATCTTATTTCATGACGACTGTTTTTTGCAAATAGCATTCGCCTTTGGAACTCTCTGCCATTTAGAATAAAACAAATTAGAGAGATAACAAATTTTAAATCTGCCATTTTGAATCACTTTAGTGGCCGTTTGTAAAAATTAATAGCATTATCGAGGGAAAGAAAGAGTGAAGGAGGAAATAAGGGAAAATGTTTGGAGTATTGTAAGAATTATAATCTGTAAATACAAATGTAAAAAAAAAAAAAAAAATGTATATTATATTATTTTGTATATAAGTAATAACTATATTACTAAACATTGTTATACTATCTTATTATTTAAGGATATAATAGTTTTAAGTGATTTAAATGTGTTTCTTAATCCTTAACCAATTTTTATAATACTATAAAAGACTATGTCTTAGTGTATTGTTTCCAATAAACTTGAATTGAATTGAATTGAATTGAATCCATACCTATCGTATCATCAAATTTCCAAAAAAAAAAAAAAAATTAATACAGTAACAGAGTACTGTCAAAATATTTAAACTTAATACAGTAACAGAGTACTGTCACAATATTTAAAACTTCATAATTTAACAATTAACCACATCCAGCTATCATAACCATAATGGCAGAGTAAATTCCTTTACTCCTTGTTTTACTTTTATTTTCTTAATTGTATAAATGTCGTATTGAATTGTATTGTATAAATTGTAGTTTTGTTAAAGGCCATGCGCGCCAAATGAAAATGTAATAGCTCCATGAGCAAGAGCTGTCATAAGTCATAATACGAAACTAGAGCCATGTTGGCAAATTCATTTTACTTCTTGCGACATTATAGCCTCCTAATATATTTTTAAATTAAACTTTTCAAAATATTTAAGATATAAAATACTTTCGTATTTTCAAAAGATTAAATGTAAATGTAAATTTAAAAGTCTCAATAAATGAATCTGTGTTTCGTGTGCAGCTCTGCATGCAGAGATGCGTGCAGACTCGTTTCACATCTGTTTTAGCCATTAGAGGTACAAACAATATGCGATACCAAAACCAAATTCTCTACAAAGAGCATTGATATAATAATACAAAAATAGATACCTACCTAACCGTCGTTGACCGCCGCGTTCTATAATGTCAGACAGAACGCGGTCAGCTTCGGCGTTCTAGTTTCGTATGTGTTTTTCTGTTGAGCAGTTAGTCGGAGTGCAGCAGTATAATGAAAACAAAAACATGAGCAGCGGCAGTTCTGACGAAGATGAAGTGCTTCTTTTGCTCACACTTGCAACCAGAAAAAAACGAAAATGGGTTCATGAGATAAACCAAAAAAGAAGCTATTTCTTTCCCATGTCTTCGTGTTTTTAGCAACATCTTTATTCTCCGGGTGCTTGCAATCATTTATGAATATGTTTGTTGAAACTAATTCGATCAGTACTTCAATGTCACACATATTATTTTCTTTTTAATTTGTCTTAAAATTGGAAAAGAAAACGAATAAAAATAAATTAAAGAGAATTACCAAAATCAATGCAAAATAATAATCTCACATGCAGCTGTTATCAGAGGTTTGTTTTGACGTTTGGTCTTTTTTGACGCTTGACCGTCGCGTTCTTTGTAAAAATTTACAAAATAAATTTGCCCTTCGCATTCTATTCTTCGCCGTTTGACTTGACCGCGTTCTGTTTGAACAACAACAAGTGATTCTACACAAGACAAGGAACGCGACGGTCAAAAATGTCGACCGCACCGCCAGACCGCGTCCTGTGTGTCCCGGGCTTGAGCAAAGCCCAGCTAAATAAATGAAAGTGTAAGCGTAAGTAGGATTCGATAAAGCACGATACATGCCAGCCCAACTAACAATTTAGCTTGTAGTAGGTCCGATTTTCATAATTTGGGAAGCTATTGCTTGCATATAATTTGTACAAGGCTTGTTAATGCAAAACACACATTTTTTTGGTATTTTTTCCAAAAACAATCTGCTTAAGGCCTTTTAAAATAAGTCATATAGCAGCCAATAAGATTTAACTTGCATAAGGCCTTTTAAAGATCTGCTCGAAAATAAATAGTTTGTATATAGCATTCAGCGAGAGCCTAATACAAATCATGCCCAAAGGATTTGTATATAGCCAACTACTACAAGCTATAGCTTTTGCATTTTGTTCTTATGCAAATGTGTGGTTTTCTCGGTTTGTATATAGCCAATTAATACAAATCATATCACGTGGATTTGCATATAACCAACTACTACAAGCTATTACTTTTTGCATTTTGTTCATATGCAAATGAGTAGTTTTTTTGGTCTGTATATAGCCAACTAATACAAATCATACCACGTGGATTTGCATATAGCCAACTTCTACAAGCTATATCTTTTGCATTTTGTTCTTATGCAAATGTTTGTTTGTTTCGGTTTGTATATAGCCAACTAATACAAATCATACCACGTGGATTTGCATATAGCCAACTACTACAAGCTATAGCTTTTGCATTTTGTTCTTATGCAAATGTGTGGTTTTTTCGGTTTGTATATAGCCAACTAATACAAATCATACCACGTGGATTTGCATAAGGCCAACTACTACAAGCTATAGCTTTTGCATTTTGTTCTTATGCAAATGTTTGGGTTTTTCGGTTTGTATATAGCCAACTAATACAAATCATACCACGTGGATTTGCATATAGCCAACTACTACAAGCTATAGCTTTTGCATTTTGTTCTTATGCAAATGTGTAGTTTTTTCGGTTTGTATATAGCCAACTAATACAAATCATACCACGTGGATTTGTATATAGCAAGTTACTACAAGCTATAGCTTTTGCATTTTGTTCTTATGCAAATGTTTGGTTTTTTCGGTTTGTATATAGCCAATTAATACAAATCATATCACGTGAATTTGCATATATCCAACTACTACAAGCTATAGCTTTTGCATTTTGTTCTAATGCAAATGTGTAGTTTTTTCGGTTTGTATATAGCCAACTAATACAAATCATATCACGTGGATTTGCATATAGCCAACTACTACAAGCTATAGCTTTTGCATTTTGTGCTTACGCAAATGTTTGTTTTTTTCGGTTTGTATATAGCCAACTAATACAAATCATACCACGTGGATTTGCATATAGCCAACTTCTACAAGCTATAGCTTTTGCATTTTGATCTTATGCATGGTTTTTTCGGTTTGTATATAGCCAACTAATACAAATCATACCACGAGGATTTGCATAAGGCCAACTACTACAAGCTATAGCTTTTGCATTTTGTTCTTATGCAAATGTTTGGTTTTTTTGGTTTGTATATAGCCAACTAATACAAATCATACCACGTGGATTTGCATATAGCCAACTACTACAAGCTATAGCTTTTGCATTTTGTTCTTATGCAAATGTTTGGTTTTTTTGGTTTGTATATAGCCAACTAATACAAATCATACCACGTGGATTTGCATATAGCCAACTACTACAAGCTATAGCTTTTGCATTTTGTTCTTGTGCAAATCATACCACGTGGACTTCTATATAGCAAGCTACTACAAGCTATAGCTTTTACATTTCCTTCTTATGCAAATGTGTAGTTTTTTTGCGTTTTGTATAAGGCCAACTAATAAAAGCGATACCACGTGGATTTGAATAGGTACCTATAGCAATTTCTTTTGCATTTTGTTAATAGCCGTACGTTTTGAATTTCATGAAAACAAAAACTTATGCAAATGTTTGGGTTTTTCGGTTTGTATATAGCCAACTAATACAAATCATACCACGTGGATTTGCATATAGCCAACTACTACAAGCTATAGCTTTTGCATTTTGTTCTTATGCAAATGTGTAGTTTTTTCGGTTTGTATATAGCCAACTAATACAAATCATACCACGTGGATTTGTATATAGCAAGTTACTACAAGCTATAGCTTTTGCATTTTGTTCTTATGCAAATGTTTGGTTTTTTCGGTTTGTATATAGCCAATTAATACAAATCATATCACGTGGATTTGCATATATCCAACTACTACAAGCTATAGCTTTTGCATTTTGTTCTAATGCAAATGTGTAGTTTTTTCGGTTTGTCTATAGCCAACTAATACAAATCATATCACGTGGATTTGCATATAGCCAACTACTACAAGCTATTACTTTTTGCATTTTGTTCTTATGCAAATGAGTAGTTTTTTTGGTTTGTATATAGCCAACTAATACAAATCATACCACGTGGATTTGCATATAGCCAACTACTACAAGCTATAGCTTTTGCATTTTGTGCTTACGCAAATGTTTGTTTTTTTCGGTTTGTATATAGCCAACTAATACAAATCATACCACGTGGATTTGCATATAGCCAACTTCTACAAGCTATAGCTTTTGCATTTTGATCTTATGCATGGTTTTTTCGGTTTGTATATAGCCAACTAATACAAATCATACCACGAGGATTTGCATAAGGCCAACTACTACAAGCTATAGCTTTTGCATTTTGTTCTTATGCAAATGTTTGGTTTTTTCGGTTTGTATATAGCCAACTAATACAAATCATACCACGTGGATTTGCATATAGCCAACTACTACAAGCTATTACTTTTTGCATTTTGTTCTTATGCAAATGAGTAGTTTTTTTGGTTTGTATATAGCCAACTAATACAAATCATACCACGTGGATTTGCATATAGCCAACTACTACAAGCTATAGCTTTTGCATTTTGTTCTTATGCAAATGTTTGGTTTTTTTGGTTTGTATATAGCCAACTAATACAAATCATACCACGTGGATTTGCATATAGCCAACTACTACAAGCTATAGCTTTTGCATTTTGTTCTTGTGCAAATCATACCACGTGGACTTCTATATAGCAAGCTACTACAAGCTTTAGCTTTTACATTTCCTTCTTATGCAAATGTGTAGTTTTTTTGCGTTTTGTATAAGGCCAACTAATAAAAGCGATACCACGTGGATTTGAATAGGTACCTATAGCAATTTCTTTTGCATTTTGTTAATAGCCGTACGTTTTGAATTTCATGAAAACAATATAGCATTAATACTATTGTGCGTTGTATATTAATTTATATTTCATGGAAATTACACCATTATTGGATGTTAATATTAATTTTGTTTTAACTTCATCCTAAAAAAAAAGTTTTGGTTACCAGCAGGATTTGAACACAGGACCATTCGGTTTGATCCAAACGCATCGATGGAAAAATAATAATTGAGCACAAAATTTAAAAATTTCGACCAGAAATCACAATATGAAAAAAAGAAATAGATGCTCGTATTGAAAAAAAAAATCGGGTCACATTAAATAATAAAAAAAAGCGAGTGAGTCTACTAGTAATCGCCAATTATGTGTAACATTTCACCTTTTAAGCGAGTAAGCCTTGCATTGAATGTATTTCCAATAGAATTTTCTTATTATTTTTGTATAAACGGGTATTCATTACAATTATTGTAAAGGAATATTTAAACATGTGAGTTGTAAAACAAGCGTAAAAAATATCGAAACTGGCAAAAAAAATGGTTTACTTTGCAGGTGCGAGCTAGAATACATACCACGTTGATTTGTATATATAGCAAGTTACTACAAGCTATAGCTTCTGCATTTTGTTCTTATACAAATCATACCACGTGGATTTGTATGTAGCAAACTACTACAAGATTTTCTTTTGCATTTTTTTTAAATAGCGGTCTTATACAAATGTATATGGAACCACAACAGCATTTGTAAGTTTTGAATTTGATGCAAGCAATGTACATATATATTATGTACATAATTTACCCTACCTGTAATACTTTTGTGCGTTGTAAATTAATTTGTATTTCGTGGAAATTTAACCATGAGTCGTCGGGAATAACTATTGATGTTGATTCATTTCGATTTAACTTCATTGTTAACATAAAAAAAGGTTTTGGTACCAGCATATAAATGAACAGTATTGTTTGTATATACAATATATAGGTATTTGGAGTACCTATATATTGTATATACAAAGTTTCTATGCCAACCACGAGAAATTACAAAAAATTTCAATTGGTCAGTAAGAAACCAAGGAATAAAGGAAATATTGTGGAACATCCTTACCCAATGTAGCTACCTATGATACCTCAAATAATATTTGTTAAGTAAATAAAAAGAAACTCAAAAAAACGTTTGCTTTTCTAAAGCATTTTATTCAAATACCATACGAACAAATAAAGTGTTTAAAAAGAAAACAATTTTATAACCACCGCGAAGTTAGCCGACCGACTTTCGATTTTCGAAAAAAAAAAAAATGTCACGCGATAGACCTTTACAGTCATACCATTTCTGCAAAAAAACAATGGGTCACTCCCACACTTTTTTTTTTAAATATAAACAATTTGCACTTTGTATGGAGCTTTTAAATGACTATAACTCGGTAACCAAATTGAATACCAAATGCAAAAGGACTTTTATTTAGTGACTCTAAAAAGATTAAAATGGTCATCCAAAAATTTGATTAGAAAACCTAGTAATTTGTTAGTAAATCAATAATTAAAATCTTAACCAACCGAAAAGTTTATCATACATACTTATATTATTATAATAAATCGGCCATAAAAATACAAAGTTGAACTTAGCTTGATGGATGTGTTACCGCCTATGGTGTCAGGGGTCGCAGGTTCGAACCTCGCGACCTACTTTTTTTTTAAATATACTTATGTTTTTTTTTTGTGTGTTTAACTTTTAACAAATGTTCTCGGCAGGGGGTAACTCGAAAAAATGGCTTAAGAGCGTCTGGTTGAGCATAGAAAATGTTAAAATTTGAAAATTATTACAATGTATATTTTATTACTATAAAAGAGAAATGTCGTCCGTGTGTGCGTATAACTCGAGAATGGATCGTTCGATTTTCACGATTTTGGGCTTGATGAACTCGTTTTGGCTCAAAGAAGGACGTAGGACACTGGAGGAAAATCCCGGAAAATTTCCAGGAAAATTGGAAAACGGGGAACATCCAGTTTGGAATGCCTAACTCGAGAACGATTGCTTAGATATTTACGATTTTGGGCTTGATGAATTCGTATTGGCTCAAGGAAGGACATAGGACACTGGAGGAAAATCTTCGAAAATTTTTAGGAAAATTGGTAATCGCGGAACATAGTTTGATTTTTAAGATTTTGGGATTGATGGATTCGTGATGGCCTAAAGAAGGCATATGAGCTGTCCTTTTCGTTTCGGCATTCAATTTAAAAAAAAAAAAATAAAAAAAAAATGTTAGGCGATAGACCTCTTTTAGGTCATACCATTTCTGCAAAAATATAATGGGTCACTCCCACTGTTTTTTTTTTTAAGTATAAACAAGTTGCACTTTGTATGGGGCTTTTAAATGCATATAACTCGATAACCAAATTGAATTCCAAATGCAAAGGACTTTTATTAAGTGACTCTAAAATGTTTAAATGGGTTATCCAAAAATTTGATTGCCAGGGGATAATCGTAATTTGTTAATAAATCAATAATTCAAATCTTAACCAACCGAAAAGTTAACTATACATACATATGTTATCATAAAAATCAGCCATGAAAATATAATACCGAACGTAGCTTAGCTTGATGGATGTGTTACCGCCTATAGTGCAAATAATAAATGTTAAATTAACCAAGTTTTTTTTTTTTTAAAAGTCTTTCTTGGTAAGAAATAAAACCAGTTAAAGATATTATTTTTAAGATAGTTCGTAGGCCGAAAGGCATTAGCATTAAGTTATTATTTAATTTAGAGCGCCCGCTTAGGGCCAGTAAGTTATTTTTAAGATATTGATAAGTAGGCTAGTTTTTCATGAATTTTTGTCTAGCTTTAAGATAGTTATAAGAAAATGAATAAATAAAAATGAATTAAAAAAAAAAAAAAAAAAAAAAAAAAAACCGCCTATAGTGCCAGGGGTCACAGGTTCGAATCTCGTGATTTACTTTTTTTTTTTAATATACTTATATTTTTTTTTTTGTGTTTAACTTGTAATAAATGTTCTCGCCAGGGGATAATTCGAAAAAAATGGTTCAAGACCATCTGGTTGAGCATAAAAACACGTTAACATTTGAATATAAAAATTATTGAGAAGGGGTGAAAAATTTCATACTAAAAGGGTGTGTAAATGACGCGCCAAATTTATATTAGCTCTTTTAAATTCAAAACTTGATGAAATTTTTATAATGAACTAATGATACAAAATTATAGTTGTAACCCTCTTCTAGAAATGTGTAAAGAATTATTTATTAGTTTATCTAACGGGAAAAAAAGGAGGGGCAATTCAATAAAATAAATCACAAAAAAGCTCCATTTAGCTAACTTTAGAGCCTTCAAACTTGAGTCAAATTTAATAATTTTCTTTGTTTGAGACATGTTGTTTAAGTAGAAATTTATAACCTGAATTTCTTAGTAAAATTGTTAGCAATTTAAAAATAAAAACTCATACTTAAAATGTGATTTAATTAAAAATTATTTCGATTTTTGGTAATTAAAATTCAAAAGTTAATGAAAAATTGATAAATTTTGAAAAACAAAACCAACACACCTATTACTCTAATCCTATTATTTTAACAGGAGCGGCATTAATATTGGTTATATCGATTTTTTAACAAAAAAAAATGAAAAACGGATCATTTATTTTACAACAAATTTTATTTTTATATTTTCACCACGCCCAGCAAATATTTCCAAATTTAAAAAGTATAAGTTTTTAAAATCTAAAAAAAAAATTTATATATAAAACATAACCGTCCGCTGCTCAGAAGCTTCACAAAATAATTTCAAATATAAAAATTTTACATTCTAAATATTTTTATATTTTTACAGATAAAATCCAGAGAAAATTTTAATATTGTCAATTTGTCTGCTCAAAGTCGGCTATACATCGAAAAGTACTTATCCGAATTTCAAAATTTAGATGTTTATAGTAAGGTCATTTTTCCACCATTTAAACACATACAAAATCTTAATAGACAACCATTCAATTTTAAAGACAAATACGTCTAAGAAGATGAAATAGCATTATTTTGACTAAATAGTGAACATCATATCTTTTTATTTAAAAATTTGATATACAAAATATAACTGTGCTAAATACTTTATACAGATAAAATCCAGAAAAAAATGTGAAATTGCTGATTTCTCTGTATAACATTGGCTAAACAGAAAAAGTACTTATCCGAAATTCAAAATTTAGAAAGCTTATTTCCTCACCATTTAAATACATATATAAAATGTATAAGCGACTCAAAATTTTTTAAAGACTAAAGGCTCTCCCAAACCAATGCGAAACATTCGTTGCGGCGAATAAACATTCGTCAGTCAAAATTATTTCATATGTTTCTCCGCCGCGTTGGTGTGGGTACTCTCATATATCACTATGTAAATAAATTTTGACATGCGAATGTTTCTTCGCCGCAACGAATGATTCGCATTGGTTTGGGAGAGCCTTAATACACTTGGGCAGATAAAATAGCATTATTTTGATTAAATATTGAATATCTTAACTGTTTCCGCACCGATTATCAAAACGTAAATTTTCTAATAATCAATACCAATCAACAATTATCTTGGCATATTAAACATATTTCTACGATAACCAGAAAGCTTTAAAATGGAATTTTAAGCATAATCGCAAGAAAATTTCATCAAAAATACAGTCTATTGGTCGATCAAATTTTTTGTTTTTTAAAAAAACTTAAGCAATTATTTTTTGATATACAGATACATATAAATGTGGTATCAAATGAAAAGATATAAGAAAAAAAAAACTATTCACTTTCATGACATAATAAGTTGTTAAAAGAGAAAGAGTTTGCCATAAAGCGAAAACTGCATACCTTTTAGCTATAAATACACATTGAAAATTGGTAAAAATTAGTGAAAAATCTAAAAATTAAAAAAAAAATTATAGATATAACATTCTTCTACAAATTTGTAAATAAAGCAAATTGTTCTTTTTTTGGAAAAATACTGTAATTATTTGTTGATATTTAAAAATGAGGTATCAAATGAAAGGTTATAGGACATACAATATTATAAAAACCAAAAACACGGAAGGGGTTTATTTCTAGAAAATGAAAAATTTTATTATTAGCATGTAACTCCTTATGATTATTAAGGGTATTCATATTACGAGATAATTTTCTGTTTTCCAGAAAAATATTATAACTTTCCGTAAGATGTTTACATGAACACCCCTTTCAAAATTAAATGAAACGTCACAAATGACTTATCCCAGTGTATCAGGCTTTTCTCTAAGCTTTCCGCATCAAATTCATGAGATAATATTATCTGTTTTGCACATTATTTTTCCCATACAATGTTTGACAGTTCATTTCCACCGAGATATAATAATATGGTTCACCAGGTATACCGCTTTTATACTTCTTTGTTTTTTTTCTTTTTAAAGGGTGGGTTTGCTCGCTTAGTTAACTAGAGCTAAGGTAAAATATTATAGTGCCTCTAGATATCGACTCACTGCTCTTGAGTGCGCTTAACGATTCATTCAAACCAATAAAAAAAACTATTATTTTGATATCTTTTTTGTTGCTCTACCTGCTATATTATTATCACAATTTCAAAATCGATTTTTTATATAGATTGAAAAAAAAAAGAAATTAAAACTGCCAGGTTCGATCATTACCAACCCTCGGCCACCAGTGGGCTTTGTGATCCTGTTTAAAAAAAAATAATTTGAACCGATATTTTTTCTTCCAAAAATCATAACTTCAGTTCTAATACTCGGATTTTCATAGTCAAGCTCTTTAAAAAAAGCCGAAAAATGAAAAAATTATTGTGTGAGTGAGCAATCAATTTGATTTTTATATCAATAGTGTATTCAAAATTCTATAAAATAAAATTGGTCAATTTAAAAAAAATATGATTACATATGATTAATGGCGAAAACCTCCTTTATAAATATGTTTCAGATTGTACGTATTAAAGGAAAAGTATTGAGGGTACTTTAATCACATTTTTTGCGGAAAAATCAATTTTCATTACGAAAAATATATAAATATGAAAAAAAATTGTGAAAAATGTTTCGGCGCAAACAACTGTCACAGATTTATAATTAAAAATAAAATGTGGAAATTTTAAACAATTTTAATTTGGTTTATTAATTTATAAAATGAATTTCCATCAAGTTAAGATCGATAAAATTAAACAATTAAAACTTGAAAAATTATTGCAAATGTTTAAAAAATTCATACTAAAAATGTGATTGTGTAAAAAATTCACTTGTTTAATTTTTGCTATAATTTCAAAAAACAAATCCATCCATGATTGCTCTTAACCTTATTAAAAACATTTGCTATAATTGTATTATGATAAATTCAACAAGAGTGAAGCTAAATTTGGTCATCAATTGTTTACCAACTTAAATGGATTATAATAAAAAAAAAAAACAATCGACTTGGTATCGCTGAAAATTATTGCCGCACAATTTTAAACGATTTAGTAAATTGTTAAAGCCATTTTACTACCTTGGTAAGGTAAAAAGAAGATTTTCCCAATTTTAAACTTTCTTAACATCTTACTATCTCTTAACAATTAGCTAAAGTTAAAACCACAAAATGGTTACTTTAACTTTTTAGCAATTTGCTAAATCCATATTAGTCCAATCAAATTATTCAAAAAATAAAGAAAATATCTACAAAAATTTGGGAAGAGAATTTTATTGTTTTATTTTAAAGAGCATCTCTTGGGGATTCTAAAACCACAATTTTCCAATAAAAAAAAAACCCCCTGCGTAATCCGCCATTTTGAAAAAGGTGTCTTAAAGTGTTTACTCAATTTTCTCAACCGCTATTGGTCGTACAGTAGCTATTTTTGTTTACTTTTGTAGGTAAACATGTTCTTTACAATTTTTGCCTAGTTTTTTTTTTTGATAACTCCTTCCTATACAAATTTATTGTTGAAAAAAAAAAGCAAATTTTCGATTTTAAAAATGGTTTTTCAAGTTTATCTCACCCAAAGTCCATCCGAACCAAAAATCCTTTTGCTACTTTTTATAGAACATTAAGTTTCCAAAATTTCTGTTTATTTGGATTTCATGTAAGTCAAAAAACTTTCAAGATATAGCACGACAAAAGTTCTAATATTATATATTAAAGTGTCGATTTATTTTATTAAACTGCCCCTAGTTGTTCCCCGTTAGATTAACAAATATAACATTTCTAACGCACCTGTAGAAAAAGGTTATACCTCAAATTGCGCATAATTTGTTTCTTAAAAATTTAAAATTTTTCATCATATTTTGAATGTAAGATAGTATATATAAAGTTGACGGGACATTTACACAACCTTTTAGTAAAACATTTTTTGCCCCTCCCCAATAATTTTTATTTAAGAATTTATCCACATTTGCAAGCTAAATTTTGAGATCTTAATTTAAAAAATCTGACCAGCAGAAATGAAGTAAGGATTTTTCAAATGGAAAAAAAGCTGATTAGAAAAAATTATATAAAATAACATTAAAAAAAAAAACAAATATAAAAATAAATTTTATCTAACCGGCTTTTTTTCCTTTTTTAAAAATCTTAACTTCATTTCGGTTACATGAAATTGGGCCCCCATGAAAAATGGCCCCAAACGAAAAATGAGAAATGGCCCCGAATTTGGGGCTCTTTTTCATAATGAAAAATGGCCCCATTTTCAAAATGGAAAAATGATCTTATGTAAAATGGCCCCAAACAAAAAATGAAAAATTTTGCGTCGGTTTGGGAGAGCCTTAAAAGTACCTTGCCTGCACCGCCTCGCGGGTTCAAGGATTTAAACTCCCTTTTCGGGTCCTCTGTCCCGCTCACGCGACTCCGTCGCTCCGCTTAGGGTATGCTCAGTCGCCTGGCAGGGGCCTATGTTTTCCCTCGGTTTGCTATCGAAGATTAAAATTTTGGGGCCATTTTTCGTAATGAAATTTTAAAATGCAAAAAGGCCCCAAAACCATGAAAAATGGCCCCAATTTACAAATTCTTAAATTTTTTTGTTTTTCTTGTTCCCCATATACATTTTTGGACCATTTTTCATTTTATGTTTGGGGCCATATTTCATTGGGGCCAAATTTCATGTAGCCCTTCATTTCTACCGAATTTTTGTAGATATTTTTGATAATTTGATTGGACTATATGGCATCTGATGGTACATCGCACCGATGGAACCGAGGTCCAGGTTCGATTCCTGCTGGTACACAGATTCTTTTTTTTTTTTTTTTAACTAATGAAGTTAAAATGATAAAAATATTAACATCGAATACTTTTTTAGAGCACATATTGGGTTTCCATCAACTTTATGTGTAATTAATTTACAACGCATAAAAACCATAATTGTGTTCATCAAATTTAAACCTAAAAATGTTAAGCTATGTGCTTAATTAGCAATTTACTAGTTAGAAAAAGGTTTAAAATGTTGGAATATCTTAGCAAATTGCTAATTAACTAGGAAATTGCTGACTAGTAAAATGCTAAGCCCTTAACAATAGGTTGTTTTAAATTTTGCGCCACTGTTAAGGCAAGGATATGATTTATAAAAATACTAATCCACTTTGACAAAATAGTAAAAGCAATTTGAGTTAATGTTTTTCTTTCACTTACCTCATTGTTTTAAATTAAAAACTATACCTACTACGCTGTGTGCATTTTTTTTAATAAATATGTTGGTCTTATATATATAGATGACTACGAAGCTGTAGACTCAAAAGTACATATATGAATTCAATCATTTTTGAATTGCAGTTAATTAAAACTTGCTTTTTGTAAGACAATGTCAGGCGCATATAAGCGTTTTCAAAATATCTTAAAATTCACTTACAAACAACTAAGCCCTTATTTTGATATGTCGAACATTGTTATATACATATTCACATAAAATCTTCACTTTATTAAAAAAAAGGTCTTAAAATAGCCCATAATTTAAGAAATTAGGTGTGAAATGATAAATAATGTACCATTAATTGTTATACCTACGTATTGCTACGCGAAGTATCAACTCATTGAAATTTGAACTTTGAATTTGTATATCGTCAGGTGGCCTAGTGGTAGAGTGCGAGTCGATCTCGATCTGTGAACGAGTGAACACGCTATCGACTTTCACAGAAATTCCAACTAAAATCGCGAGTGACTTTCAACTTTCTAGTTAGCCAAGCTATTTTCATATAGTGCGATAGCACAGTGGTAGAGGTGGTAGAGGTGGCAGAGGTGAACAGCTCCAACAGTTGAGGTCATCAGAATTCTCTTACAGCGTGACTTCGACAAGATTCAGCGATATTGCGATGACTGGAAGTTGAAAATCAACTTTCAGAAATCCGAAACTATTCTGTTCAGGACTCCACTGCATGGAGCCCCTAGGGATACAAGAAAGAACTGGCGCAAGCTGGTGATCGTGGGGCCACATGGACATCCACTGACGAATAAAAGTGTAGTAAAGTACCTTGGCATCTGGATGGATCAGTATTTGTATTTCGACAGACATATAAATGCTGCTCTGACCAGAGCCAGGGGAGCTTTTGCCCTGACAAAACGGTTGTCTTATAGCAGCCGTCTTGACAGCAGGGTTAAGGTGATTTGCTACATGGCCCTTATCCGGCCAATGATTGCCTATGGATGCCCGGTGTGGTTCAACGTTGCCCCATCTCAAATGGAAAAGATTCGGGTGTTTGAGAGGCAGTGTCTTCGACGCTGCCTTGGATTACACAGAACACAAGAGTCGGAGTACAAACATTATTATTCCAACGAGGTTCTATACAATGGAGCCAACATTAACAGAATCGATAATTTTATAATCAAGCTGATTCGGGGTCACATTGCAAGAGCGATGTCCTCAGCCAATAGCTTAATTTTTGGGGCTTACTACCCCAACACTGATTACTACGAGAGTGTGCGTTTAAGTGGATTTATCCCACCCGATGCTTTCCTCTATTTAGACAGTCGAGGGCTGATACAGGATAGAGCGGCGGTTCCGCTAATCTACCACGTCGGCCGCAGAACTGTAGATAGGCGACTCCTTTATAGTCGAGACGTCCTCGCACAGGGCGGAGCAGAGCGCCTTCGGTTCAGTAGGACTGTGTCCGATCGGGACCGGAGAGAGAGAGTAAGACAGGAGAACCAGTTTTGGTGGTTGAATTACAATGAAACATCATGATATAATTAAGTTGACTTAGCCTTCTCGTCTTGGCCGACTTACATAGTTTTTAGGTGTGTAAATATTAAGTAGGGACAGTCAGGGTGGCACCAAAAAAAAAAAAAAAAAAAAAAAAAAAAAAAAAAAAAAAAAAAAAAAATTATAAAATCCGAAAATGAAACCAAAAAAAAAATAACAAAATCGAAAATGCTTGCTGTGGCTGTTCTAGATTTAAGGTAGTTGTAAGTAGTTTTATAGTAGTTTAAGTATAGTTTTAAGTAGTTTTAAGTAGTTTTAATTAGTTTTAATTAGCTTTTAAATAAAAATAAAAAATAAAAAACGATATTGCTTCCAAGTTTTTTTTAAATCTTTCTTGGGAAAAATAAAACCAGGATAAGATGTTATTTTAAGTAGTTCGTAGGCCGAAAGGCATTAGCATTAAGTTATTGTTTAATTTAGAGCGCCCGCTTAGGGCCAGTAAGTTATTTTTAAGATATTGATAAGTAGGCTAGTTTTTCATGAATTTTTGTCTAGCTTTAAGATAGTTATAAGAAAATGAATAAATAAAAATGAATTTAAAAAAAAAAAAAAAAAAAAAAAAGGTGGCAGATCCCGGAGCCGAAGATAGCCGGTTCGAACCCCGGTCTGGGTCAAAATTTTTGTCGGCTTTTTTTCATAACCGGGAAGTCGAAAATATTATTGCGTGGGAAAACAACCACATGAGTGACGTCAACGTTGCGGGATCACTGAAAGGTGGTGTCCCAGCAACAAAAAAGAAGCCGAAAACGGCAGCAGCAACTGGGTCATCGAATGATGTGCCAGCAACAACAGCTAAGCCAACGAAGGCAAATATAGAAAAGCCAGCAACGGCAAATATACTAAAGCCAGCAACGGCACCAACAGCGGGGACATCGAAAGATGCCCTGGCAGCATCATCATCCGATGCCGGTACGGGACCACCAGCCGATCAACCGAAAAAGAGGAGGAGGGTAAGGAGTGTACCCAATCTTGTAAAGCGCCGCTCCATCACCACAGCTCAGCTGCCAGCTAGATGGGGGGAGACGGCGCCTGAAGAAAACCAAATTACAGCAGCAAAAAGCAACCATCAACTTAATTCCTCGTCATCCAAAGTCATAGATGACGAGGAAATACAATACATGTCCGAGGGTGGAGAAGGGCTCTACACCAGCGGTGATAAAGATGCGTTTGTGGACCTAACATCACCGTCCGCATCGGAGGAAGAGGAGGAGATAGAGGAGCAGGCCTTCCATAGCATGTTAAATGCTAAGAAAAAGCAGATTGACCAGCTCACAGCAGAGGTAAACCAATTGGTAGAAGCTCTCAAGATAAAACAAGAAGCTCGACGAGAGCGTGAGAGGCAGGAGCGGGCGAACAAAAAATCGCTACAGGCTCCACAAAAAGTAGCCCAACAGTTAAAAGACAATGCAGAGCTGCAATTGCCAACTAAGCAGCCCCAGCAACATCAACCAAAGCAGCCAAACATACAGCTGTCAACAGAACAGCCACAGCAGCAGCAAGTACAAAAGCAACAACAACAGCAGATCCAGAAACAGCAGCAGCAACAGAAACAACAGCAGCAGGGACAACAGAAACAGAAGGAACACCAGCAGCAGCCACAGCCGCCGATGAATAAAAAAGAGAAGGTGCCGCCCATTAATGTCTTCAAGATGGACCTAAAAATGACCATCGAACTATGTAAGTCGGCTATAGGCCAAAACTTTATTATTAAAAGACTTAGTGTAGATAGACATGCTATCCACTGCTCTACAGTTGAGCAGCATAAGATAATTAAAAATTTGTTAAAAGCTTCCACAACTGAGTTCTTCAGCTTCACGCCGAAAGTCGAAAAGTTGCAAACGGTCCTCTTGAAGGGCATAGATTCCTGCACGGAACCGCAGGACCTCTTAAATGAGCTCCGCCAAAAAGCGAACGGCGATCTCGACTTTATCGAGGTCAAGCCGTTTACGACAGTCCGAGCAAGACGGGAGAAGAGGAATTTGTCCATCTTCCTTGTCCAGCTCTCGCCCAACAGCAAATTGGATAGTTTGAGGAGTATCTCCGTCCTCAACTACCAATATGTGACGTGGGATAAATTAAAGAGGCGCAGTGACATGCTTCAATGCATGCGCTGCCAAAGGTTCGGCCACGCTGCTGCAAACTGCGAAATGCAGTCACGCTGCGTTAAGTGTGGTGAGAACCACATAAAAGGAGAATGTAAGTTAGGTGAGGAAAGGGTCGAAGACAAGGCCCTGCTCAAATGTGCACTCTGCCGGAAAGACGGACACCCTGCCAGCTATCGGGGATGTCCGATCTTTCAGGAATTGAAAAATAAAAAAGCAAAACAAATAGAGGTAGAGAAACGCCCATTAACGCGCGCTCCCACAACAATGCCCGTTAACCCCCAAATCTCTTACGCCCAAATGGTGTCAGGGAGGGGAACAATGGTACAGCCTACGCCAAAGGCAGCCCCACAGGCCCCCGTGCCTAAGGCTCCGGCGGCACAGGCGGATATTATGACCTTGTTGGTGGCCATTCAGGGCCAATTAACAGGTCTTCAAAAACAGATCGGGGAGCAGGCAAAGCGGGTAGATCATCTTTACTCCTATTTGCCAAGCTTAACGCAATTTATAGGTTAAGGGCGCGCTGCCGGAGAGGCCCTTTAGGATCCTTGCTGTTAATGTAAATTCACTGGTATGAACCGAACGTAGAGCAAATCTATTCCAATTGTTGAAAGATCAAAGTCCAGATGTGTTTATGGCCAGCGAAACTAAGCTGAACCAGAAGCATAAATTGACTAACAATAATTACAATATCGTACGAAGAGATCGGCCCAACTCCACTTTTGGGGGAGGAGTCGCAATCTTTGTGCGAAAAGGCATTAATTATAAAGTTAAATATAATAGTGAAGTACGTAGATTTCGGTTGCTTGAGGCGTGTATCGTATGCATTCCTCTCAAACATGGGAAGCGGATGTATGCGATTGCGGCTTATGCACCGGAATCACCTCAGCCAACTGAATTTGTAACAGAGCTCGAAAAACTTTTTCAATGCTTACAACTGAACTCGGAGGAGAATTACTATCTCATGGCCGGTGATTTGAATGCCAAACATGTAGATTGGGGAAATCAAATACAAAATCCGAGAGGTAGCCATCTATTTAATTGGATGAATCAATACAACGTTGAGTATATGCTCGACCTTCTGGCTACTGATAGGCCTTCGTTTCCAAGAAGCGGTTCCTATCTGGATCTATTGCTTAAGGACTCAAGACTGACAATTACTGACACTGTGGGTCAACGACCAAGAAACTGTTTACGAACGATCGAGTACGACAGTGACCACTGCGGACTTGCTGCCGTAATTCAACTTCCAAACGAGCTCGTGGAGTTGGAGGAGTATGTGCCGGTGAATTCTTACAATTACAGTAAGACTCGCTGGCCACGCTTCACCAGCGCTTTATCGAGTGAACTACGTACGAACAATATATCCCCACCAAATGACAGAAATTTAACAAATACTGAAATTGACGAATACTTAGAAAAAATGGACCATACGATCAAACGAACAATGCAAAAAACAATACCAAAATACAAAGAACGCGAAGCCACAGACATGTACCGCAACGCGACCATCGACGCACTACACAGACAAAAAAGTGGACTTCTGACAAGACTGAAACTTTTGTACAGACGGTTTACTGACATACACGATCTGGAGATTAGGACACTGAAGTCGTCAATTAAAAACATCAACCAATTGATCAAGGAAAATTACCGGTTGTCTATTAATTTATATTGGGACAACAAAATTCGGGCCGTTTATTCTAGTGACCCGAGTATGTTTCCTCAAATTAATAAAATATTTAGACGGAATGATCAAAACGAACTTCCGTGTCTTAAGCTTCTGAGAACGACAGAGAGCAGAGACGTACTTCTGACAGCAGGCATTGATCCAGAGGAAGCCGTCTTGGACGATGACCTCTTTATAATCGAAGATCCTCGTGAGAAAGTGGAGGCTGTGGGGGCTGCTTTCCAGCAAGTGTACAAGGTGAATGCTAGCATTCGCCCGAACCATGACCTGGAAAACAGAGCCTTGCTTCACCACTTCTACCTTCGAAATGAAATGACGCAATGGCGATCAGAGAATCTCGGTTTCACCAGGTTCAATGAAGAACACTTGGCAAACGCCACCATCGCCGAGCGAAACGGGGCTAATTCCCTGTTAATTTCGAAAGTTGAGCTCCAGCTCATCTTCGCTTCGTTAAAGAAAAAGAAGTCAGCAGGAATCGATGGTATATCCAACGTTGTACTGCGACATCTGCCTCAGGAAGCAGTTGACATTTATGCCACACTGTTTAACAACGCTCTGAATAATGCATATTATCCAGGGCGGTGGAAGACAGCTGTGGTTCATCCTCTCCCGAAAAAGGGAAAGGACAACTCCAATCCGGCGAATCTCCGGTCGATAAGTCTTCTTCCGAGTATCAGTAAGGTATTTGAGAAAGTTATAAATAGAGCTCTGTCCAAGTGGGCGGAGGACAACAATATCATACCGGACAATCAGTTCGGTTTTAAGGCGGGACATGACACCATTCATGCCGCGTCTAAGCTCGTTTCTGATGTCCAATGGAACAAATCTAAAAGACAGTGCACGGGTGCTTGTCTGGTTGACTTGGAGAAAGCTTTCGACACCGTATGGTTAGAAGGTCTGTATCTAAAGCTAGCCAGACTGGGCATAAGTAAACCGCTTTTATATATGCTTTATGATATGCTCAATGGTAGAAAGT
Organism: Melangyna quadrimaculata; assembly: GCA_949320155.1. Classification (NCBI taxonomy): domain Eukaryota; kingdom Metazoa; phylum Arthropoda; class Insecta; order Diptera; family Syrphidae; genus Melangyna; species Melangyna quadrimaculata. Next base: position 306,206,975 of record OX439483.1, on the reverse strand, counting down.
TTGTTGTCAAAATTGGCAATGTAACTTCTACCGCAACCTTCGAAATTAAAAATGGTCTTCAACAGGGAGCGGTGAACTCACCGATTCTACTCAGTATTTACACCAGTGATCTGATAGGTAGTCTAGCCCATGCCATAGCGTATGCCGACGATCTAATTGCGTACAGAACAGCTCCAACAGTTGAGGTCATCAGAATTCTCTTACAGCGTGACTTCGACAAGATTCAGCGATATTGCGATGACTGGAAGTTGAAAATCAACTTTCAGAAATCCGAAACCATTCTGTTCAGGACTACATTGCATGGAGCCCCTAGGGATACAAGAAAGAACTGGCGCAAGCTGGTGATCGTAGGGCCACATGGACATCCACTGGCGAATAAAAGTGTAGTAAAGTACCTTGGCATCTGGATGGATCAGTATTTGTATTTCGACAGACATATAAATGCTGCTCTGACCAGAGCCAGGGGAGCTTTTGCCCTGACAAAACGGTTGTTTTATAGCAGCCGTCTTGACAGCAGGGTTAAGGTGATTTGCTACATGGCCCTTATCCGGCCAATGATTGCCTATGGATGCCCGGTGTGGTTCAACGTTGCCCCATCTCAAATGGAAAAGATTCGGGTGTTTGAGAGGCAGTGTCTTCGACGCTGCCTTAGATTACACAGAACACCAGAGTCGGAGTACAAACATTATTATGCCAACGAGGTTCTATACAATGGAGCCAACATTAACAGAATCGATAATTTTATACTCAAGCTGATTCGGGGTCACATTGCAAGAGCGATGTCCTCGGCTAATAGCTTAATTTTTGGGGCTTACTACCCCAACAACGAATACTTTGAGAGTGTGCGTTTGAGCGGTTATATTCCACCTAACGCATTCTTCTATTTAGACAGTCGGGGGCTGATACAGGATAGAGAGGCGGTTCCGCTAATCTACCACGTCTGCCGTAGAACTGTGGATAGGCGACTTCTTTATAGTCGAGACGTCATCGCACAAGGCGGAGCGACTTCGGTTCAGTAGGACTGTGTCTGATAGGGACCGAAGAGATAGGGTGAAGCAGGAGAGCCAGTTTTGGTGGCTTAACGATGAAAATAATGATTTCTAAAGTTGAGCTTTTTGGTCTTGGTCGACTTACATAGTTTTAGGTTTATTAGTTTTAAGTAGTGACAGCCGGGGTGGCACCAAAAAAAAAAAAAAAAAAAAAAAAAAAATATAAAAACATCAAAAACAAAACAAAACAATATAAAATTGAAAATGCTTGCTGTGGCTGTTCTAGTTTTTAAGTAGTTTGTAAGTAGTTTTATAGTAGTTTTAAGTAGTCAAAGTAGTTTTAAGATATTCTTAGGTAGTATGTAAGTTTTATATAAAAAAAATAAAAAAATGATACTGATACCAAGTTTTTTTTACATCTTTCTTGGTAAAAAATAAAACCAGATCGATATAAGTATGTAATTTGTTCTTAGGCCGAAAGGCAATAGTATTAAGTTATTGTTTAACTTAGAGCGCCCGCTCAGGGCCAGTAAGTTAGTTGTAAGATATTGATAAGTAGGCTAGTTTTTATGAATTTTTGTCTAGCATTTAGATAGTTTTAAGTTGAATTTAAAATAAAAATGAATTTCAAAAAAAAAAAAAAAAAAAAAAAAAGAAAGAGTGCTCGGCAGATGATCAGAAGGACGTGAGTTCGAACCCCGGAAAAATCAAGTAAATACAAATTTAAGTTTTTCAATTTAATTAATATCTATACATCTATACATTTCAGACAAACAAACGTTGTGCTGTTCCTAGGCCCAAATGTTGAGAAAATTATGTAACATAATAAAAAATAAAATGAAAAAGCTAGAAAAAAAATGTATTTTTCAACTGCATTAAGAGGCTTTTATAAAGTCTTACACAATAGAATTTATTAGGCCTTTTTAAGACCTTATTATGCAAGCTATTTGTTTTCAAAGTAACTGCAAATGAAGGCCATTTTAAGACCTTTATATGCAAGTAATTTTTTGTTCATAGTAACTGCAGGTGAATGCCTTTTTAAGACCAAATTACACAAGTTATTTGTTTTCAAAGTAACTGCAGGTGAAGGCCTTTTTAAGACCTTAATGTATAAGTTATTTTTTCATAGTAACTGCAGGTGATGGCCATTTTCAGACCTTATTATACAAATTATTTGTTTTCAAAGTAACTGCATGTGAAGGCTTTTTCAAGATCTTATTACCTGTTATGGTTACTATACAAGCCAGAAAATAGCTTCTTTAAGGCCTTATTAACATGTTCAAGGAAAAGTATTGATTTGCATAGAACTTGTGTTGGTAGTTCTTATGGAGTTAATTAGCTTGCATAATTTACGACAAAGTGATTTGCATAAGACCTGTAATGGTTACTATATAAGCCAGGAAATAGCTTGTATTGAACCTACTACAAGCTAAATTGTTAGTTGGGAGCAGCTTCAGGTACCTACATTTTGGGCATGGTATAAAGAATACAAGGTATGCTTGACAGTTCTGGTCGACGTCATTGCGAGTGAATCTTCTCAATCATGGTATTCTTTGGTTCTCAATTTTCCGAGGGAAAGAAATGGAAAGAAAGTATACATATTTACCTTCGCAAGCGAAATCTACCAATCAAAACCGATTATCACTCTTAATGACGTCACACGAATACAAGATGGCGAACAATCATCTCATATCCAGCATACCTTGTATTCTTTATACCATGCATTTTGGGTACGTTTTTTTGTCATTATCGTTTTTACTTTCGTACATGTTTCTAGGAAAATGCGGTAGGAAGGATGAATTCGTGTGCTTATTATTTTGTTATTAGTGTTCTTTGATTGATATGAGTAAACATTGAGATTGAGTTTCTTTAGCACAGTCAATAATCACAAAAAAAAAGTTGCTAAATTCGCAAAGCGCGATGTAGTTCTGTATTTTTGATATGTTGTTGGTGCATGTTAGAGTAGTCTATAACCAAGTTTGCAACTTTGAAAAACCTGTGCTCGCTGCAGGAAAATGCAACAGTGAACAAAAAAACGCTAAAATCACCCCATTTTTTCCGACATTTTCCTTTATTTTGGAAATATGCAACTAAGGAAAAAACCGTCCACTATAAACTTGTTTGTTATAAAATTTTCTAAAAAAATAACATCAATTTTAAATGCACGTTATATTTGTGTTGCTATCTAACCATGAATTAAAAAAAAAATCTGAAAAACTAAATAATTTTGAAGCACTCAAAAAAAAGTAAAAAATTCTCCAATTCTGCTAAGACTTTGGAATCAAATAGTCTAGAGCAGCGATTCCCAAACTTTTTAAGCTTTGGAACCCTAAACAAGCGTAGCGTAATGGTTAGTGCGTTCGACTGTCATGCTGGAGGTCTGGGATCGCTTCCCAGCCTCGTCCACCTAAAAACTAAAAAGTTTTTTTTCAGGGCTACTGCCTCTTGCGAGGAATTGACAAATCATAACCATGAATTAAAAAAAAAAATCTGAAAAACTAAGTAATTTTGAAGCACTCAAAAAAAAGTCAAAAATTCTCCAATTCTGCTAAGTCTAGAGCAGCGATTCCCAAACTTTTTGAGCTTTGGAACCCTAAACAAGCGTAGCGTAATGGTTAGTGCGTTCGACTGTCACGCTGGAGGTCTGGGATCGCTTCCCAGCCTCGTCCACTTAAAAACTAAAAAGTTTTTTTTCAGGGCTACTGCCTCTTGCGAGGAATTGACAAATCCTCCAAGAGTATCACTTGTCACGAATAAGTGCTTCTCGTCTAGCCGTTCGGATTCGGCATAAAATTGTAGGTCCCTTCCATTCCTGTCGAAAGGCGCACACAGGAATGGTTGCGAGTTGTTAGTCACTAGGCCCTGGTTCTTCATGAGCCGTTGTGCCACCCGATTTATTTATTTTTTTTATAACCCTAAACAAGGCCAAAATATATTTCGGAACCCCGACTCTTAACGATAGAAAAAGATGAAAAACAATACAACTGATTTCAAAATTAATTTTTTGTTTATATTTCATGTGAGTGTGGCTCGTAATTTTCCTATGAAATTGAGTGTTGTTGTATCATTTTTGTTTGCTTTTTATTAAATTATGAGATGCTCACACTTCGATAAAAAGAAAATGTAAACGTAAAACATTTGTATGATTACATATAGTGAGATTATTATAAGAAAACTTGTCATAAAAAGACGTACGAAGCTTATAAGTACAATCTCCTAATAAGGCTTCAAAAAAGCAGAGAAAGATTGATTCTCTTAATATTTTTCAAGTGAAATTACCAATCCATGTATTTAAACAGCAAACAAAAAAAAGATTAATGAGATAATAAGGAATACGTTTACGCGGCCAAAGTCACCCGAAACTTAAAATTAAACTAACTAACTGATTTGTCTAAAATTAACGAAACTTGTGCAAACAATATCTTTACTCTGTAAAAAAATCTATCCAAAAGTTTTTTTAAAATGCGCAGAAGTGACCCGGTTTCACGGTACTTAAAAACATAATTTTGTGTTTTTTACTATTTGTACTTCGAAAGAGTCGCGGAACCCCGAGAACTCCAGGGTTCTGCGGAACACAGTTTGGGAACTGAGGGTCTAGAGAATTACAAGATATATTCGATCCAAATCGGTGAAATAGTTTTGGCAAGAAACATGATGTTAACTAAGTGTAACACGCACGTTTGCATCATTGCTGTGGATTTTTGTACACGTACTTAGAACCCTTAACTATCATAAAATATAGTTATAATATTTACATCTTTTTTTAAGCCAAGTGAACAATTTTCAGAACTTTTAAATTCAGTACCAAAGTTGCTTAAAAAAGATATAAATATTATAACTATATTTTATGATAATAATTATTCCTTCTTCGTGACTTAGCAGCATATATGGTCAACTCATTGAAAGGCAATAAACTAAAACTAATAATTTATATTTAACTTGTTTTGTAGGTTAGAATTATTTAAAATATTTTAAATTATTATTCAAAATGTAATAAATTTAGTTTGAAATATTTATTATTATTCAAACTTTTGATTTAAAAAAACTTTTTTTTCAAGACATTTCTTAATATTGAAAAGAATAATAATGGGCCCTATTGCGGTTGTCGATCGTCGTTCGATAATCGATAACGAGCGATCAACGATCGACAAAATGAGAAATCGGTATTGCGGTTGTCGATTGCGTTCGACAACTATCGATAACCCGATCGCTCGTTGTCGACCGCATTTTTGTGATCGACGCGGTCTATTGAACAAGTAAAAAATTGTGTCGGGAACAAAATGTGAGTGTTTTTAAATAAAAATATGTTTGTTTACAAATAAAATGTATTTAATTATATTATTTTTAATGCAGGGCGAAACAAGACTCAACGAAAAAACAAATAGAAGCTCTCGTGAATTTCATGGATAAAAATAGGGATATCGCCCCAGGAATATGTACTTAAACATTGGCAAAATCTCGATGGGAAAATCTTGCTGTGGATTTAAATATTTTGGGTCCTCCGATTCGAACTTGGGATAAATGGGCCAAGGTATATACATTTATTTGTTTTTCCCAATTTGTAATACCTTACTAAAATGATTTATCTGCTGTAGGTATGGACTGATTTCAAAAGCAAAACTAAAAAGAAAAAATCAGAAAAGGCAGTTGAAATAAAAGCAACAGGTGGTGGACCGAATAAACTGCACACCTTTAGTCAAACTGAGGAAGCAGTAATCAATTTGCTCGAAATCAACACATCCGTTGATCCTCCCGGCATTGAGTTTGGTATTCCCATAGCTCAAACCGAGGACCAAGGAGGGAAGACCCCAAATGTATTGAGTGGAGCAAGTTTGCTGTCCGAATTGGAGCCCATCAAAGTGGATTTAGGCCTGAAGTTTCTACTGAAGACTGGACAGGCCAGATGAACCAGAGTCCAGAGAGAGAGAGCAGAAGCAACGTTATTTCAAAGGCAAAAGTGGCCTCAAAAAAATAAAAGGAGGAAAAGCAGGAGCAGAGAGGTTGGTTCTTTTGGAGAAACAAATTAAGATCCAAACGAATTTTTATAAGGAAATAAAAACACACTTGCAAAATATCGAGGAAAATACAAAAAAGTCCAAAGAAGAACTGATCTCAATCAAAAAAGAAAAACTAAAACTGTACAAAGAAGAATTAAAAAATAAGCGAAAGCATCGAGAGCTGAAATTGAAAGCTATGAATCGTGATTTGGTGGAGATTCAAAAACCAACCTTCCCGCGGATTCTCAAAGAATTTTAATTCAAACTGTTTTTATTTATGTACATATGTTTTTTATTTTTTATTTTTCTATTTATTTATTTTAACGAAAATGAATTAAAAACTTTTTATTTTTTTTTATAATATATTTACCTAGTACCTATGTATCTCTTAAAGTAAAATAATAATGTAGTTAAACAAATGTGATACTACCAAATAAACAACTTATTTAACCAAACATTGCTCTTAAAATTCTATTTCTTGCTGACGTTCCTTGACTGTTTCCAGACAAATCTTCATCTAAAATGTCGGCTAGTCCATCTTGGGCATAAGTTTCTTCGTCTGCAACAATTCTGCTTTCGTCAAGAGGTACTTTGTACGCAATACAAATATTATGAAGTGCGGCACACACATTTGTAATCTGCGAAGCCTTTTCAGGAGAATAATGTAGTTCCCGTGCCCTCAATACACATCTAAATCTGTTTTTTAATACTCCTATGGTTCGTTCAACAATTTTTCTTGCATCTGAATGCTTTTTATTGAACAAACTCTCTACGGAGTCCTGATCAGGGTCCCGAAATGGTATCATCAAATAGGGTTTGGGAGGATAACCAGCGTCTCCTATGAAATAAAATATTAGAGTCTTTAAAAAATTCATGAATCATCTGGTACCTAGTAGCCTAGTGTTTGATTCTACGCTTTAATATCTTTCTTCTAAAAGTATCTTCAGACTGGACATATTAAAAACAAATGAATCATGAGATAATCCGGGGAATCTTGCATTTAAAAACCGAATTTTCATCTGCTCATCACAAACCTGGAAAAAAGTTTCAGGTAAATATTTTTAATTCTTCTCTGCTAAAGATGCAACTTACGATCAATGCATTAATGCTATGAAACCCTTTCCAGTTGTAATAAGCATGTTGTATTTCTTTTTTTGGAGTTATAATTTTTATGTGGGTGCCATCAATGCACCCAATAACTCCTGGGAATCCAAATTTTTCAAAGAAATACATTTTTGTTTGGCATATTTCACTTTCGTCGGAAGAAAATTGTATCCATTTTGGGCATATGTGTGTTTCTATTACACTAAGCACTTCCTTTAAGACTAAGGATACAGTCGATTGGCCCATTCCAACGGAAAAATCATTTCCAACACTTAGTTGATATGATCCTTGGGCACAGAATGGTAACGCGGCGCACAATTTAAGTATGTTGGGAATCGATGATTTTCTTATTCCCGGCTTCAGTTTTCCATGGATTTCGGAAAGTAAATCCATAAAAGCTGGCTTCGGTAATCGAAAATAGTTAACAAAGCTACAAAAAAAAAAATAATTGAAATGAAAAAAACTACAGAATCAAGAAAATCCGTACAATTTATCATCTAACTCCAAGGGGTTAGATGAATCTCCTATATGCCGCCGTTTTCTGATGGTTTCTAAAATTTCATCTCTTGTTTCTTCTTCTGACTCTGTGTCACTTAACCACGGTTCAATTGTATCCATTTTTTTTATTTTAAGTTATATTTTTATAAAAATAAACAAAACAAACTTCACGAAACGAAATAAATAAATAAACAAACCAGTCTGAAAAAAATCAATCTGTCAAACGTCAAAGTATAAACAATTCACAATATATACGTTTTCATTCACAATAACTTATAAACTAGTCGATCAAGTTACGCAATACCGATTGAGATATCTGTCGATGGTGATGATCGTTGAAAGAGCGATCGCTGATCGACAACCGCAATAGGGCCCAATAGCATTCAAAAACCAAAATACAACCTAAAGAGGATTAAACCTTGATATTATTTTTATAAGAAAAAAATTGTAAGTATATATTCTACGATTTTTAAAAATTGAAGCTATAAAATATTAATAACTATGTTTTAGAGACATGAAAAAAAAAACGTAACCACGTTTGAAACGTCGTCTGATTTAGATACTTAGATACAAATATAGACCGTAAGCCCATTTAGAATTGTAACATATATTTTATGATAGCTAAGGGTTCAAAGTACGTGTACAAAAATCAGTGCCAACATAAGTGTCCTACTTTGACCACAACAAAGTCGGCGAAAATTTTGTTTCCGTCGAACGACGAAGCGAATTTATACATTTTTAAACTTTTATTTAATACCTATTATTTATTAACGTTTTTTATTAATTGTCGTTATCAATAAAATTAAATAAATTAAAAAATATATGATTTTTTTTATTTTAACCTTCCCCAGACCACGTAGCTAAACCAATACTAAGGACCAGCAATCGCCACTGCTATATGTAGGTAGGTAGGTATGAAAATAAGTTAATGAAAAAAGGCAGAATTTCTATGCAATGTTGAGGTAGTTAAGTGCTTGGTGGTAGGTAGGTAGGTTGTATACCTAGGTACAGAAAATAAAATCTAATTTCCTGTCTTTGGCTTAAAATTTGTTTGTTTGATTTTCATGGTAGGTAGATTTATTCGCTTTGACTTTTAATTCACAATTTATCATACGAGTAGGCATGTATGTAGGTATGTACCTATCTAGGTCTGATTTAATTGTTTGACACTAGATTCTGTCAATGTTGAATTTCAGCCAGTGGGCGATATCCTAGTAGGTTGGTTTTATAAGTTTTAGTTGTCAACTATTTTATTTTATTTGAGTGTAGGTAGGTACCTAGAAATGTTTGAAATATACATAGGTACCTGGGTACATACATACGTATGTACCTATACCTACGTACATAACTACAAAATTGTTCATTTAATTAAAATTACCTAGGTATGTGCATAGATATTCACCTAGGTAGGTACCTACATTTTTATTTTTTTGCAAATCAAATAGGTAGGTATGTATCAATTTTTTGTTATATATACCTAGGTAGGTACCTATACTAGGTATATACCCATACGTAGGTGTGTACATTTTTAAAAAGTCGTTTTAACTAAACCTAAGTTTACCAAAATCATTTTTTTTATTTTTGAATAACTTTTGTCGTGTGCAAATTGCGTTAAAATGTGTATTAAAACTTGACGTTTGGTTAAATTATGACACTAACGTGGTGAATAAAATATGTTAAAATTTCACTAGCTGCGGAGCAAGATACCTACATATATTACAGGTTATATCACTAGCGTTTTCATTTTTGTTCATTTCTGCGCATGTTGTCAAAATCAATAGTAAAAAGATTGAATTTCAAACAATCACCACAAATTTGATTTTATTTACTGTGTAATTACACAAGGGGCAACCATCTTGAAATTTGACAAGCTGCGCCTGATACTACCTTAGATATGTGTACTGTGGCTGCTGAACAGGCTAAAATATATCACTAACACTAGTGGTTCAAATTTTGATGTTTCTCAAGAGAGGAGAAGAGAGAAGAGAAAAATGGAATATGTACGAATTGATTGTTTGTTTTTTATTTCTTTTTTGTTGACAGCTGTAAACTGTAAATTAGTGTTCGAAAACTGAATTAACAAAGTGTCACAATTGTATTTTTGATCGTTATGAAGTGTGAAATTATCGACAAAAATAAAAAAAAGTAGGTATGTGAAATTGAGAATTTCTTACATTTCCAAAATAGAATATTAAACTTGATATTTTTCAGCCGGATTTTGTTAAAAAAATAATTATAATTGAACATAGGAAAAACCATTTTTGATGGTAATTTTGTTTTATCTTGAGGGAATTTTAATCAAAATAGTATCAAATCAAAGTCCTGTTTAACCTATTTTAACCCAATTCGCACAGCAAAAAATTAAATTTGATTTCTTTTTTAAAAAAACGTCAAAATTTAACCGTGGTAGAAAATTTAACCAAAATTTTAACGCAATTCGTACACGGCCTAAAATTTTAACACAGAAATTTATAATATAAATTTCTATCTTAAATTCATGTATCATTGGTTAAGAACTATTACTCAAGTTTGAAGCCTATAAAGCTGTCTAAATGTAGATTTTTGTGATTCATGATTTTTTATATGATTTATGATTTGTATATGGTTATGATTTTTTATATTAAAAAAATCAAAAAAATATATTTGAGAAAATGGTGCTTTGCACTGGTTGACGATTGTTGACAATGAACAAAGCAAAGCATTTCTATGGATTTTATTTGAATTTTTATGAATTTTAAAAAATCAATTGTGACGCTAATATAGGAGGTATAGATTAACAAATGAGGTATCAAATTAATGGTTATTTTATTAAGATTAAATATAAGAAAAAATGTCATTAATTAATATGTGTTAAAATTATATACTCTTAATTTCTCAGCTCAATGGTACAATAGGAATATAACTTTTTTATACAAATTCCTGGAACATATAGCTATAATTCATTAGTACATTGCAAAGCTCTACCACTGTTTATTAAAAAGATATTAATAAAAAAAAAAAAAAAAAAAAAGCAAATTTCAAAATGTTTACTTTTTCTGAAATAAATCTGTCAAATGATAAGTTAGAAAGTACCATTTTTACCATTTAATTGCTATCAAATATATCTATAAGATATTAAAATTTTAGATTTTCCCAACTACCCGTTAAAAATGAAATAGTTTAAAAAATTGACCAAAATAATTTACGCTTTTTCAAAAATCATTTTGGGTATGAAAATAAAAATCCTGTCAAAAAGTGAATTTTTTGTTCATCCCCTATAAAAAATACGTAAAAATAAAAAAAAAAATAAAATGTACCCCCATATAACTACTAAGTACTTTTCGAAACGACTATTTTTCAGTCTTAAACCGGGTATTTCTCAGTTTGTAGATTTTTAATAAAAAAAAAGATTTGCATGTTTTTTTCCTAATTTTTCAATAACTTTCAAATAAAAAAAGTCAAGTTTCTACGACGTCGCCTGCACTTAACAAAAAATATAATTAATAGACTTAAAAAGTTTCAAAGAACTGCTAGCAATGGCACGACAGGGGCTATAAGATCCTGCCCGACTGATGCATTAAGCGTTTTTCTGTACCTTCTACCACTTGATTTACATATTAAATATCTAGTATCTTGCAGCGCTTTAAGACTTAAAGAATCAAACTCTTGGTTTGCCAAGCCCTATGGTCACAGCAATATCACAGACGTGATTCCAATGGAAATGTTTTCGACTCCCACTGACTACTGCACCCCTACAGTGAGTATCAGTAAGGATTTCAAAGTTAAATTTACATCCAGGAAGGATTGGAATGATAACGTCGTGACGAAAGATTTCGACACAACTATCTTTACTGATGGCTCAAAGATGGAGTATGGCGTTGGTGCAGGAATCTTCTCTGAGTCTCTAAATGTATCTAGGTCTTTTCGGCTACCTGACCTTGCTAGCGTCTTTAGAGCTGAATTGCTGGCAATCAGGGAAGCTTGCAAGTTACTAAAAGCAGATCCAAACCAGAACCGTAGTGCAGCTATTATTACAGACAGTCAAGCGGCTGTTAAAGCCATTAATTCAGCTACAGCATCCTCCAAACTGGTCCAGCATGCCGGGATGAGCTTGCGGGTCTGAACACTGACCCCAATGTCACTCTTATCTGGGTCCCGGGTCACAGTGGCATTGAGGGCAATGAACGGGCTGACGAGCTGGCCAGGCAAGGCTCAGCCCTTCATGGCTGACTTGCGGAAAGAGTCAACATTACGCTTGGAGTTATGAAGGGCAACATTCTCTCAATTTATCTTACTAAAGCAAACCGTAGGTGGAGCAGTTTATCAAACTGTATTATATCTAGGAAGATTTGGACAACCTATGACAAGAACCGAACAATTGATCTAATACGCAGACCCAGGCAAGACATAGCCAGGCTAGTTGCAACCTGTAGCGGACACTGGCCAATATTAGAGCATGCAGCGAAGCTGGGCATACCTCACAATACCCGCTATTGGAGCTGTGAGGACCAGCAGGAAAAGGAAACAGTAGTTCATTTCCTCTGCAAATGCCCTGCTCTGGCCAAAGCTAGAAAACAGTCACTCGGAAGAGCATTCTTGGACGATATTAACGAACTTTCTGATCTCCATTCAAAACTTGATGGAATTTTTTACAATTACTTTATTTTATTCTCAAAAAATAAAGATTATATTTTCATAACCTAAATCTAATTTTTTATTAAGATTTAGATTTTGAAAATATAATCTTTATTTTTTGAGAATAAAATAAAGTAATTGTAAGAAATTCGCGTGAATTTTGTACTATTACTTTATTTTATTCTCAAAAAATAAAGATTATATTTTCAAAATCTAAAAACAAAATTTTCCATTTATAGATTTTGAAAATATTCGCGCGAATTTTCTTACAAATACTTTATTTTATCCTGAAAAACTAAACATTATATTTTCAAAATATAAATCTAATTTTTTATTTAGATTTAGATTTTGAAAATATAATCTTTATTTTTTGAGAATAAAATAAAGTAATTGTAAAAAATTCGCGTGAATTTCTTACAATTACTTATTTTATTCTCAAAAAATAAAGATTATATTTTCAAAATCAAAATCTAAATAAAAAAATTAGTTTAAGATTTTGAAAATATAATGTTTAGTTTTTCAGGATAAAATAAAGTAACTAATTGTAAAAAATTCGCGCGAATATTTTCAAAATCTATAACTGGAAAGTTTTTTATGTAGCTTTTGAAAATATATCTTTATTTTTTGAGAATAAAATTAAGATAATATTTTTAAAATCTCAATCTAAATATAAAATTTTCCATTTATAGATTTTGAAAACATATTTAGTTTTTGAAAAAAAATAAAGTAATTGTAGAAAATTCGCGCGAATTTCTTACAATTACTTTATTTTATTCTCAAAAACTGAAGATTATATTTTCAAAATCTAAATCTAAATACAAAGTTTTCCATTTATAGATTTTGAAAATATAATTTTTAGTTTTTGATAATAAAATAAAGTATTTGTAAAAAATTTGAAGTGAATTTATTACTCATGGCAAAATGTTTTAAGTGGGAAATAACTTCACTCAAATGTGCAATAGTTTCCTACCAAAAAGTTAAGTTATTTCCCACTTCTAATGGGAAATTACTTCACTACAAAAAAGTGAATTTATTTCCCACTAGTGGTGAAGTTTTATCCCATGTGAAATTATTTCCCAGTGAAGTTATTTCCCTTCATCTGTTCAGCGGATTCTATTCTAATGAATACGGCTGATAAACTATAGTACTATCATGGTGAATGTCGAATGAACTGCCATCTTGAGAGGGAACGCGAAAGAATCTCTATTGAATTCCACAACCCTATTTCACGGAGAGAATTGAATTTTGTGGAGAATTTCAAGTAAGAATAGGAAAGGAATACTCTAATTTATAATAGTTAGAGTGAAATAAGTACAATGAATGTTTTTTGTTAAGGGATAGCGATAAAAATGAAGGAAAAGTTAAAACTCATTAAGAAGAATGAATTTTTTTTTTTTTGGTTGGTTCACATTTTTTTGTCGGTTACTTTGCTATGCGAATGTGCAGAGAATTAAAAAGTATGAACAAAATTTGGGAATTCTCCTTAGTTTGTTGGTTTTTGTTCGGTTAAAGAGGAAGGGGTGGTTTTTTTTCACAACTTTGGATGTCTTGTGTGGAATGCAAGAAGACAATGGTGACGTCGACGCGGCGGCGTGAAGGTCAAGGTATTAAGGTAGATTGTTTTTTTGTTTTGCTTTCTAGATATTTATGTAGGTCTGTTGGTTAGAATATGAGTGATGCAATAATTTATGAGTTTGATGGCGATGATGTTTTTTGATGAGTATGGGTAGGTATGTTTGTAGATAATTTATACCTAGGTAGGTACATGTAAGTAGGTACGTACCCAATTTTTATGTGAATGTTTATTTATTCTTATTATATACATAAATGAAAGAATACACATTACAACCAAGTTTACTAATCACGCTACAGCTTAAACTAGAAGTATATTAAAAACAGGTAGATAGGTATAAACTAAAATTTTATGTAGGGTTGCACTAAGAACGATTTTTATTGAAATTCGCACATTTAATAGGGTAAAATAGGGTAAAACTGAATCAAAGTCAAAAAACTAACTTCTAAACGCGACGACGTCGTAGGTAGGTAGGTCTTCGCTTGGAATTTTGCAATTGTGTTTCTGAAGTAGACCACGAATTATAGAATTTGGAAAACCATTGTCACTCAGGATTGCAACCAGTGTTACATCGGAATTACAAAACAATTTCTTAAACAGCGAATTTCTAATCATAAATCGGATATCAAATCAAACAATCCTGGAAAGACAGCCCTGGCGAGCCACAGTATCGAAAACGGCCACTCTCCAGATTTTGAAGGTGTTAAAGTCCTACAGACAGAGAAACATGTTTCGAAACGATACACCCTAGAAACATTACACATCATCAACAACAACAACAACAACAACAACAACAACAACAACAACAACAACAACAACAACAACAACAACAACAACAACAACAACAACAACAACAACAACAAAAACAACAACAACAACATGAACAGAAAACAAGACACCCAAAACATCTCTGCCATCTTTTGTTCTCTTGTCTCATCATAACACAATATTCTTTCAGTTTCTTTACTCCTTGTTTAAATTCCATAGACTAAACTTCGTTTGAAGTGGTTTTTTCTTTACTTTTGTAAATAATATTACAATTATTAGATACAATAATTTTAAATGTCAGTTTAAATTTAAACACAGTTTTATTAAAGTGAGTGTATTTTGTATTGTTTCAATTATTGTTATTATAATGTAAACAATATATTTTTTCTTGTTGTCCAAATAAAGTTCCCCTGAAGAAGGCAGCAACCCCTGCCGAAACGTCGGGAAAGCTAATGTAACTTAATTGTTTGTTTTTTGAGAATATAATAAAGTAATTGTAAAAAATTCACGCGAATTTCTTACAATTACTTTATTTTATTCTCAAAAAATAAAGATTATATTTTCAAAATCTAAATCTAAATAAAAATTAGATTTAGATTTTGAATTTTCTACAGTTAATTTATTTTATTCTCAACAACTGAGGATTATATTTTCAAAATCTAAATTTAAATAAATATTATAATATTATTATATTAATAATGTTAAGAAAATATAAGATTCAAAATTTTGTTATTTTGAAATTTAATTTGATTGTTTTTGTAAAACAGCATAATTTCTAATTTATTTTCCGGACGATTTAAAAAAAAACTAAAATTTGTAAATATTTATAATGTTTTTCACTAAATATTTGGAATATTTTTGTTTTAGAATTTTTTTTATCTTTTTGCTAATTTTGTTTTTACTAAAAATGATTTATTGACAAATTTGGAATTAATAAATGTGATTGGAAGTGATTAAAAATAATCTTTCCGTCGGCTTTTTTTGGTCACTGTAGTTTTTGCAATGAAACAATTAAGTTACATTAGCTTTCCCGACGTTTCGGCAGGGGTTGCTGCCTTCTTCAGGGGAACTTTGTTTGGACAACAAGAAAAAATATATTGTTTACATTATAATAACAATAATTGAAACAATGCAAAATAAACTCACTTTAATAAAACTGTGTTTAAATTTAAACTGACATTTAAAATTATTGTATCTTATAATTGTAATATTATTTACAAAAGTAAAGAAAAAACCACTTCAAACGAAGTTTAGTCTATGGAATTTAAACAAGGAGTAAAGAAACTGAAAGAATATTGTGTTATGATAAGACAAGAGAACAAAAGATGGCAGAGATGCTTTGGGTGTCTTGTTTTCTGTTCATGTTGTTGTTGTTGTTGTTGTTGTTGTTGATGATGTGTAATGTTTCTAGGGTGTATCGTTTCGAAACATGTTTCTCTGTCTGTAGGAATCCGTTAAGGATCAGCCGCACTTTTTCAATGGACAAACGAAACATTGAAAAAGTGCAGCTGATCCTTAACGGATTCCACCCGAAAATCCAGTTCACTGTGGAAATGGAACATAACAGTTCAATAGCATTTTTTGGATTATTCGGGTCTAAAGAACCGAATAAAAGTATAGTTTACATCCCAAGACTGACTGAATATTAAAAAAGTGATAAACCAAAAACTAACAGATGTTCGCCTGGCCTTCAAATCAAATAAAACTCTGAGTCACCTTTTCACAAAACTCAAAACGAAAGCGGATAAGGATTAAGTTACTGATGTCATTTCCAAAATAAATTGTAAGGGTAAACCTAATGAACCATGCAACCAGTGTTACATCGGAACTACAAAACAATTCCTTAAACAGCGAATTTCTAATCATAAATCGGATATCAAATCAAACAATCCTGGAAAGACAGCCCTGGCGAGCCGCAGTATCGAAAACGGCCACTCTCCAGATTTTGAAGGTGTTAAAGTCCTACAGACAGAGAAACATGTTTCGAAACGATACACGCTAGAAACATCACACATCATCAACAACAACAACAACAACAACAACAACATGAACAGAAAACAAGACACCCAAAACATCTCTGCCATCTATTGTTCTTTTGTCTCATCATAACACAATATTCTTTCAGTTTCTTTACTCCTTGTTTAAATTCCATAGACTAAACTTCGTTTGAAGTGGTTTTTTCTTTACTTTTGTAAATAATATTACAATTATTAGATACAATAATTTTAAATGTCAGTTTAAATTTAAACAGTTTTATTAAAGTGAGTGTATTTTGTATTGTTTCAATTATTGTTATTATAATGTTAACAATATATTTTTTCTTGTTGTCCAAATAAAGTTCCCCTGAAGAAGGCAGCAACCCCTGACGAAACGTCGGGAAAGCTAATGTAACTTAATTGTTTCATTGCAAGAACTACAGTGACCTAAAAAAGCCGACGGAAAGATTATTTTGAATCACTTCCAATCATAATAATTTTGTTTTTGTTCTATCCAACATATACATTTATTATTTTCGTAAACAGTTGAAGTTGATAGTTTTTTATTAATTTAATTGAAATTATTAAAAAACATATCCCCTATTCTTTTCTTTGCTCTTTTAGCAGGTGGGAAAAAACTTCACTAAATTTCAGGTTAAGTTATTTCCCACTTCTAGTGGGAACTAACTTCACTATAAAAAAGTGAAATTATTTCCCTCAGGTGATGAAGTTTTTTCCCATGTGAAGTTATTTCCCGTGAAAATATTTCCCTGCACCTGCACTGCATAAGGATTTATGTAGCCACTATACAACGTTGCATAAATTGTTATGCATAAAATATTTTTCAACCCATTATAGTTATAATGAGCTTGTGTCAAAATTAGTACTATAAAGGAGGAATCTAGTACGTTTTACTTTCAAAACTGACAAAGGAGGCCCAGCTGTGTGTGTGCTGTGTGAAAAATCAACAGAAGTAATTCTGCTGGCGATTGGATTCTTTTTGTTTTCTTATTCATTTCTTTTAATATTATTATAATTATCCAGTTACTTTGTATTTTTGTGTCCGCAAATAAAATTAAAAATATTTGAAACAAACAATACGTCGTTTTTGATTTAATCCATGAATTGTTCCATTCACACACATCGTGATGTTTTTGTTGAGGAGAAAAATAAAAGGGTGGTGCTTATTTTGTAATGCTTAAAATTCATTTGTGTTTTCCCATGAAAGTGATGGAGGTGAATCTTTGTATAATTTTATTTAAATCACGCATGCCTTCTAGCATTTGCAAAAGTTGTAAGATTTGATGGAAAATCTTTAAATTTTGCACATTTACTAAGCAGCTTCTATAAAATAAAGTGTACAAAAAATATTTTAATATCCCAAAAAATATTTTAATATCCCAACAAAAATGTACAGTAAATTAATAAAACCAACATTATTAATTGTTGTATTAAATTTTATAAAATATTTTGAAAGTAAGATTTCAACACCTCAAAGATTGCAAAAATAAGCTTCTATAAAATAAAGTGTACAAAAGATATTCTTTATTTTTTTAAACAATATCCTAACAAAAATGTACAGTAAATTAACAAAACCAACATTACTAATTGCTGTATTAAATTTTATAAAATATTTTGAAAGTGAAATTTCAACACCTCAAATATTGCAAAATAAGCGCCCCCCTAACATCTATCTACATTATTGATATGTGTGTGTGTGTGACATTTCGATACTAAACAACCCTTATGTTGGCTCTATATAACCTCCAAACGCGTTTGATTATGTTGCTTCTATTCAACGTTGCATAAGTTTATGAATAAGGTTTTTGCGTTCAGACGCATTATAAAGAGTACATAGCGCTATGCACTCGCTTTAATTCATTTATGCTTAAGGCTGTTATATACAAGGATACAGTGCATTGGATTTGAATATTAGATTGTCGTTTAAGAGTTTGTCTTGTTCTATTTTGTTGGCTTTGTATATTTCATACTCTTCTAAAGCATCCATTAGTCTCCCTTCCCTGCACAGGTGCATAGGTTCAAGATATTTTTCAACCCATTATAGTTATTATGAGCTTGTGTCAGAATTAGCACCATAAACGAGGAATCTAGTTCGTTTAACTTTCAAAACTGACAAAGGAGACCCAGCTGTATGTGTGCTGTGTAAAAAATCAATAGAAGTAATTCTGTTGGCGATTGGATTCTTTTTGGTTTCTTATTAATTTCTTTTAATATTATTATAATTATCCAGTTACTTCGTTGTTTTTTTGTGTTCGCAAATAAAATTAAAAATATTTGAAACAAAAAATACGTCGTTTTTGATTTATTACATGAATTGTTCCATTCACTCACATCGTGATGTTTTTGTTGAGGAGAAAAATAAAAGGGTGGTGCTTATTTTGTAATGCCTAAAATTCATTTGTATTTTCCCATGAAAGTGATGAAGGTGGATCTTTGTAAAATTTTATTTAAATCGCACATGCCGTCGAGCATTTGCAAAAGTTTTAAGATTTGATGGAAAATCTTTAAATTTTGCACATTTACTAAGCAGCTTCTATAAAATAAAGTGTACAAAAAATATTTTAATATCCCAAAAAATATTTTAATATCCCAACAAAAATGTACAGTAAATTAATAAAACCAACATTATTAATTGTTGTATTAAATTTTATAAAATATTTTGAAAGTAAGATTTCAACACCTCAAAGATTGCAAAAATAAGCGCCCCCTTACGATCTATCTACATTATTGCTATTAGCCCTTCCACACTACCCCGTGTATTAATACATGTCGAATTGAAAGTGGGAAAGAATTCCACGCGACTGCCAAATTTGTGGGAATGAAATGACTTTTTATATTTTGCTTCTACACTTGCTTGTATTAATACACTACCGTAAGCTAAAAAAAAGTGTGATAGAATGTGGGATAGAATTAGAACCATTCCTAAAATGTTTCATGTATTAACACATGTCAAGTCGTGTGGGAAAGAAAGTCGGGTTGTGTAGGCTGGGCTTTCATATTTTGTTTCTACATGATTTGTTCCCACTTTTTTGACATGTATTAATACACAGTGAGCTAGTGTGGAAGGCTTTTATGTATGAGTCAAAGTAACATTCCGATACTAAACAACTAACCCCTTGAACACAATGCAAGTCGCTGGTCGCGGTAAAAATCGCTGTAGCACAAGCTGTCATTAAAATCGCTCACTAGGTCGCAAAGGTCAATGGTGTAGCGCAGAAAGAACGTTTTTTTGACATTTAGATTTGCTTGGGTTCGTTCAGATGTTTGGAATTCTAATTTTTACAAGGCGTGTTCCATATGTTGCTTTCATTTCTATTACAAATGCGAGACTACTCTCTTTTAATAAATAAAACACAAAGTATGCCGGTATTTGACACAACAGAAAACAAACAAACAAAATTCAACATGGCAGAGCACAACACAGAATATTTTATTGAACTTTTAAAAAGAAATAATATTTTGTGCAGCTGCATTGTGGGCACATGAAAAATAGCACGCACGATACTATTTGATAGCTATTTCAGCTATGGCTTCAATTTCAGTTGCGGCACTCTTTTGTGTTCATTTTGCAAAAAGTGCAAACGTGGAAAAAAATATCTATTATAAGACATTTGCTTGCCAAAAAAATTGAAAATCGTGTATGGTGACTAAAATTATCTGTCAACAATTTTCGCATGTTTTTTTGCAAACAGGTGTCTTTAGCATGGATGTTTATTTCTTACTTTGGCACTTTTTGGAAAAAGTAGGTCTATGTAGTTAAACCTTGCCCTTGACATATACAAAATTGGAAGGAGAAAAGGACAACAGTATCTAGAAAAATTCCATCAGTTTTATAAATGTGAAGAATTTGTTTATTTGTTTTTTTTTCATCCAAGCCCACTGGAGCTTTCATACAAAATGGTCTCACTTGTAGCGTAAACACTGCGCAAAAGGCGTTGAGTTCTCAAAGTTGTGCAATTTTGAGCTCAGTGACAACATACTCAAATTATTAATAATAAGACTTTATTCAAATGCTTTTTTCTACAATCATTGCTATCGAAACTAATTTTTTCCCAAATTTCAGTTCATAAAAAAACATGACAAAATAACTCAATGTGTTCAACCCAATGCCTAGTTTACATACAGTGTTTTGAACACCCACAGATATGTCAAAAAGTAGCGCGACTAAAAGAAGAAAGTTGAAAATTATTTAACTTTGGCGACAGCAATCGCTGCAGCTTCTCGTTGTGGCGCTGTGTACTGTTTTCGTATATTTTAACAGTGCGACAAGCGGCCGCTACAGCGACTTCATTCTGCTCGGGCAGTAAGGCTGTGTATAGCATAGTTAGATTTTGTGTTTTGTTTTTGTTTGGTTTATGTTCTTGAAATCTTTTACTAAATGTTCTTCCAGTTGGTCCAATATAATACATATCAAAATCGTCACACTCAGACTGCTTTCACACAAGGAAACTGAGTTGCCGGCAACTGGGAGTTTGTAGGCGAGAAGGGCGTAAGGGAAAGAAAAAAAATCTCCCGTCTCACCCTTCTCGCCAACAAACTAGCTAGTTTCTGGCAACTCAGTTTCCTTGTGTGAAAGCGGTCTTAATTTTGTATAACCTAAGAGTTGTTTGGTTTCTGTTTTTCTTTTTGGTTGTAGAATTTTTTGTATATTATTATTTGTTCTGTGTAAATGAAACTGTGATATTATGTTTTTGCAATTCGTTTTTTATTTTATTTGGTAAAACATTAGTGTATTCTATGGAAATGTATTGACAACTAGAAAAGTAAAAATGCGATACCTGGTGGTAAAATAAAACAACAGGATGTATACACTAACCATTGACAGCATAGACATAGGAATAACATGGACTGCTAGCCCCCAACTTCACGTTGGTTCTAGCTTTAACTAAAAACGACACGAGCGACCGGCGGTTCAAAGCGGAAAACATGGTGTAACTCTTGACATTTTGAAGTTTTGTTTTTGTTTTTTTTTTTTATGGAAATGACATTTTGTTCTACTATAGTCCCGGTCTACATTGAACGATTTTTGTTCGTTGGTGAAGGGAGTGAAAAGTGAGGGGTAGGGATCAAATCGTTTGTACCACAAAACTCAGACGATTTTTCCAATCTGTTTATATTCTCTTTCGCCCTCTTTCCAGTTTTTTGTGTGTGTTCGGTGTCAGTGTGCCATTGGGTTGATGGTGTGAGTGAATATCAATGCAAAATGAAGAGCACAGAAATAAAAAATGAAGAAGACAAGGAAAAAATCTCATGGAAAAAATCGTTCTGTGTGTACATTTCACACGATTTCTGGAAAAATCTTCGTGGAAATATCGGGCAACGTAGATCGGGACATAGTCCAAAATCGTATTCGTAGAATTTGTTGCGTAAAAAAACAATTAAAATGTTAGTTCTTAATAATTAATAGTAAGAGAAGTTATAATCATAAAAAGATGCAAATTTGTTTACCTGTGTTGTAATACTTTTTCTAATTAAATGTGGTGAAAATAAATCGATGTTCATGTTTGTCCCGGTCTACATTGAACGATTTTTCCAGTGCCGATCTTTTCTTCGTAGGTGAAGGGAGTGAAGAGTGAGGGGTAGGGATCAAATCGTTTGTACCACAAAACTCGAACGATTCTTCCAGTCTGTTTATATTCTTTTTCACCTTCTTTCCAGTTTTTTGTGTGTGTTCGGTGTCAGTGTGTCGTTCGTTTGATGGTGTGAGTGAATATCGATGAAAAATGAAGAGCATAGCAATAACAAAATGAAGAAGACAAGGAAAAAATCTTATGGAAAAAATCGTTCTGTGTGTACATTTCACACGATTTCTGGAAAAATCTTCGTGGAAACATCGGGCAATGTAGATCGGGACTTTGAATAGCTTTCTATTATTCGTAGATAAAAAAAAACACTGGAATGTTTTTATAATTCAGAAGAAAAACCCGAAGAATCTGAATTTTTAGTCGACAATGGAATCGTCGTTGAAACAATTGAAGACACAAGAAAATATAAAAGGTAACATTCAACAAAATGTATTTTACACATCATTTTCAATAATATCTTACAGCATGAAGATGTTGACATCAAACCCAATGCGGAAGAGCTTCTGTATACCAGCGAAAGTTGCCTGTCTCTTCGAAATACAATGTACCTACGTGCCAAAGAATATGATGATATCAATAAGCATCTGGATCCGGAATTCTTTAAGTGTGTCCATTGATGCGTTAAAAGTTGTATTTTGATTTTCTAAGTTTGGTTATAATTCTTTTTTACAGATGCCAAAGTTGCAATAAAGTTTTTGTCGATAAATAGTGCTTAAAGAATCACATGCTCATAATACTTCAATCAATGAGGAGAACCCACATCAATATGAATATTGTGCCAAGCGTTTCATCAAGCAAAACCTGGGAGCAGCACAAAGTTATTCATGCTTCAATTGAGGAGCAAAAGTTTCCTTGAGATTTTTGTCCAAAAGTGTAAGTCATTATGGAATGCTATCTTTTTCAAACTTTTTCAAAAATTATTTTAAAAATTACTAATTGCTTCTAAATTGCAATTATTATTTCTGTACCACTGCTGCCCTAGAACATACTATATTCTATTTTATACTTTGTTAAATCTTCATTTCAGATTTCGAAGTGAAAATACATTAAGCACCCATTATAGACACAATGTGCCAAAGTTATTCGTGGAAGAGCCATATTTGAAAAATATCAACTTGAACACAATAAATTTAGTTAAAAAAGCCAGAAATTCAATGTGGATCATGGTTGAAAAACAAGCATAGCCTACAAAAACATTTGCTCCATTAAATGAAGAAAGAAAGATGCATATGAGCAATGTTTGTGAAAAAGTGGCACCAATCAAAGTGTTTTACGGAGTCATATAAGTTATGTCCAATCACCAGAACGAACATATACATTTAAGAAACCCCTTTACTTGAAGTAAGTTCATAGATACATTTTAGTCGAATTATTTTCATACTCATTAACTACTCAATTTTGTAAAAACAAATTAGAATACTCGTTGAAATTGAAACGTGAGTAATTAATGAGAACATGCAAAAACTCGGCTAATTTTTTACTCATTTATGTGTATATTCTTAGATAACAACGTACATATATGTCTTATTCCAGGAACACTTGACAAACGCGTACAGGAGATATTTTATATCCATGTCCGCATTGACCAAAAACTTTTAATTCTTATGCAATTATGCATTCTCATTGAAAGAAATATCATACCAGAAAATGGGAAGCAAATAGAAGACATCAGGAAAAGTATCTGGTAGTTCTTCTACAGCAGTACAAAAAACCACAGATAGTGGCAATCTGCAACTTAATTATGCCAGAAGATGAAAATACAAACAATTGAAAAGTTGGATCTTTGTTATCTTTGTAGTTTAGGATTAAGATTTGATTTACTCTAGAAAATGCACATGTGTTTAATAATAAATAAATAAATTAACATACAAAAGTAAAAGACTTGTTTTAGCTTAATACGTTTTGTTTACTGTTTTGAGTTAAATATCCGTTCGCTGGTAGAATCTGGGTTTTTCTAGAATTAAGTTTGTTGTCTATGAACGCGTGCTTTATAGTGCAAAATAATTTATTATTATTTTATTAATTGGACGAAATTAAAGCGTTCAGCCAGAATATAAATTTCGAAAATTTTAAATAAATTATAAAAACGTCAAGTATGATACTCTTCTTCTTATTTTATTGTTTCTATTAAACTTGTAAAATAGAATGCTCTGAAATAAATCAAACTCGGCTACCATTTAGCTGGAAGCCTTTTTGCAAAGCATGTGACAACAAATACCGAATACGAAATTTCTGAAGGCTCTTCTGAAGATTAGCTCGTTTGTAGAGTCGACTCAGCTGTTTTTTACTTGGTCGAATATTAGGTATTAAAGCAATGCCCACGCCATGTAACTCCTTATAAGATCAACACTCTACACTACAGTTGAACCCGGCACTTGGGATTTAAATTCCTATATATCTACTACAGGCGAAGATACCTTCATAGCTATGCCAAAAATCTTTATCTTGGCAATTCGATTTATTGAACTTTAGATATGGCTCACAATAAAGAAATATATAAGATTTTTTGAATACCTTAAAAACAAAATACACTTGTTTTATTTTCAAAAACAATATTTCATTGAAAAAGTTTTCTTTTTTAAAAATCGATTTCAATTAAAAAGAAAACAATCTGCGAAAAAACAACATTGCTTGAATTAAAAAATAAAATGAGGTGTTCTATAGCTGGATGCAAATCACATTTATTGGACCAACACGTGTCGCTTCACAGGCAAGTACTTCTTTAATTACCAGAGTATAACGTCCAATATTATTTCCTTTAATAATTGTATTTTAGATTGTTTCGGGGAGGCCAGTATATAGATGACTGGATTAATTCAATTTTATCACTAAATGGCAGTTATTCCGAGCTGAAATTGTCAAAGTCATTCAGGATTTTTGATAGAAATTTTGAAAAAAACTGTTTTTCAAAAATAGGTATAAAAATGTGTCTCACATCGAATGCAATTCCAACTATTTTTCCAAATTTATTGGAAGCAGGAAGGTATGTTAAAAAAAAATGTTCACTTTTTAGAGAAATTTGTCTAGTTTTTGCATTATTCTACTCTAAGGCCCGTTTGCTGATACGAGACATAAATATTTAAGTTCAACATAAGCGCTTATGTATCACTTTTTCCTCAGCATAAACTGTCACATAAGTTCTTTTGTTGAACATAAACGCTTAGGTTTCGTTTCAGAAAATGGGTCTAAATAGTTCAATAAATAGGTTATGCATTAATTCTTTAAATATATACATATATAGATACAAATTTAAATAAAGATTAATTTTTTATTGAACCATTAAAATATATTCATTGTCTAGCTGCATTATTATAGTTTTAGGCTACAAAAGCAAGTTCTTGCGATTTTTGTGATTTTAATGGCTTAAAAAGTAAGGAGATCAAAATAAAGTATGCCATCTGATTTGTTTGATAAATATAAATGTATGGAAAAAAAATATCAAAATCGTTTGTGCGGTTTTCTTAAAAAATAATTTTTTATATGTATTAAAAATTTCTTGCACATTTTCAAAAATAAAATCTGATATGCCAACATTTAGTATTTCATTAAGTACAATTTAACAGATAGTAAACAAAAATATTTATGAGCCCGTTTTCAAGAAATTGAATTTTCAAAAAAAAAAATTCAATATTTTTATAAAAATACAAAATTTTTCAAAAATTTGTATATGCAAAATGGTTTGAATTGTAAAGGAGCTCTTGTATAAACATTTTGGTTGATATCAGTGTATCCGATAACGGGAAATTTGAAAATTAAAAAATGGGTTCTATGACAGATACCGTTAATAACCGTTTATAGTAAAAATTTTGTCATCAAAATACTAACCATAACTTAAATAGTAAATGCTTTCCTTTAAATCAAAATTCTTGGAGCCGTTTTCGAGAAAAATAAGTTTTTTCTTAACATTTTTTTTTTACGAACGAACCCAAACAATTTTCCCACTCAAGAACTGTCCAATTAAGACTATAATCATTTCATCGAATAGTAATTTTGTTAATGTTTTTTTTTAATAAAAACGCTATTTTGAAAATATTTTTAATAATTGCAGTGATAGAATTGATAATGCATACATTGATGTGCCTTCCACTTCGCAAGCGAAGCCAAAAAATTTGCCCACTCAAGAATTGCCCAATGAAGACTATAATCATTTCATCGAATAGTAATTTTGTTAATGTTTTTTATAAAAACGCTATTTTCAAAATCTTTTTAATAATTGCAGTGATGAAATTGATAATACATACATTGATGTGCCTTCCACTTTGCAAGCAAACCCAAACAACTTGTCCACTCAAGAACTGTCCAATGAAGATTTTAATCATTTTATCGAATAGTAATATTGTTAATGTTTTTTTTATAAAAACGATATTTTCAAAATCTTTTCATTAATTGCAGTGATGAAATTGATAATGCATACATTGATGTGCCTTCCACTTCGCAAGCGAACCCAAACAACTTGCCCACTCAAGAACTGTCCAATGAAGACTATAATCATTTCATCGAATAGTAATTTTGTTAATGTTTTTTATAAAAACGCTATTTTCAAAATCTTTTTAATAATTGCAGTGATGAAATTGATAATGCATACATTGATGTGCCTTCCACTTTGCAAGCAAACCCAAACAACTTGCCCACTCAAGAACTGTCCAATGAAGATTTTAATCATTTTATCGAATAGTAATTTTGTTAATGTTTTTTTTTTATAAAAACGATATTTTCAAAATCTTTTCATTAATTGCAGTGATGAAATTGATAATGCATATATTGATGTGCCTTCCACTTCGCAAGCGAACCCAAACAACTTGCCCACTCAAGAACTGTCCAATGAAGACTTTAATCATTTCATCGAATAGTAATTTTATTAAGGTTTTTATGAGAACGATATTTACAAAATTTTTTTAATAATTGCAGTGATGAAATTGATAACTCATGCATTGTTATGCCTTCCACTTCCACTTCACAAGAAAACCGTAAACGGAAATTCGATATTGACCAAGCCTCTCCCAGCACAGTCAAACGAAAGTGCCTCTTTTATAAAGAGTTGAAAAAAAAAGGATAACAAATTGAAAGCTCTAAGGCGTAAGCTAGTCAGACAACAAAACAAAATTCAAACACTGAATTCGCTAGTTGTGGATTTGGAAAGTAAGAATTTGGTATCAGAAAACGGTTCCCAAATCTTACAGGTAATTTATTATTTATTATCATTAGTTTGTTCTAAAAACACTATCAAATTACACTGCTCATTAGGAGTTCCATAAGGGTTGGGGTCATAATTCTGTATGTGCAAAATAAAATAGTGTCCATAGATATCTGTTGCAGGACTACCGACTGACGTTCTAACTCACATTCCTGCATCAAAAGCAATTGGTCGTTAAACGTTTTTAATTACATCTTCGGTTGTATAATTTTCATCGAGTTCAGCCTGGAAAAAAATATTTGTATATAGTCAAGGAAAATTGGGATAAAATTGAAGCATTTACTGCTTACGAGAGTATCAAAACCAAAAAAATGGTTATACCAGAGGTACCAAAAATATCAAATTTTTAAAAATAAAAAAATTATTAGGAAATAGCATTTACTTGTTTGTATTATTTGAATTTTGTTTACCAAAATCCTCGCAGCGGTTTTTGAGAAAAATATTATTTTCATGTTTGGCGAAAAAAAATTTATGGCAAGTGCCGTTATTTTTGGTTCTAAGAAAAATTTAAGAAAATTTGTGGGCAAGTGTTTCACTCTTGGCAGCTACTACATGTCTATATGTAGCAGTATTGCTTCAGGTTGTTGTTGTCCGATAAACTTGTCATCATTACTGATTGCCAACTGTAGTTAATCTAGACTTTCCCCAAAAACCCAAAACGCGATCGCAAGCAGTTTGAAAAAAAGATAATTAGAGCAAAATGAAAAAAAAGAGTCTTGGGTCGACCCACACTAGTAACTTCCCATTGGTGCCGCTGAAAGCTATATACATATGTACATATTTGCCTTAAAAATCGATAATTCAACCAGGAACATTAAATTGAATGCGTTTCATTAGCAACACTCACCAAAATTTAGTATGATGATCCGAGGTCGATATCTTTATTCCTTCTCGAGATAAGGTGGACGAAAAATTCTGATTCTGATTCTAGACACCTCAAAACGTAAAGATATGTCAACATTTCGAATTCGACAAATCGCACAAATTAATACGGACCAACAATTTTTCTTGTGACAACAGCGATATATGTCAATTAAAATTATTATTTTTTTAAACAAAAACTGTATTTTTATCTATTTTTCTTTCATTTTTAAGAAAAAAATATATTTTTATAAATTTTTTGTAAATAAGAAACTCACCTCTTTATCAAGAACACTTGTAGCTACTTTGACCAAAAGATTTCCTAGATTTTGGGATGGCGTGCTGTTGGCAACTAAAGGGGCTTCCGACTGTACATCGCAGAGATCTTTCAGAACATTTAGTTGAGAATACTGAACCATTTTTTTAATAAGACTGGCACGACGTACAATACACCTCACCTGGTGATTGCAAATTAGCCGCAACTTCACGATGGGCGTCGTCAACTCCTTCGCGAGATTCGTCTAAGGGTGAATTACCATCTTCATCACGTAAATCTGTGTAGGCTCCAAATTTAAGTACAATTTAGCCATTCCTGGCCTGCTCAAACATGCAGCGTAATGAATCGACATCGTCCATGTATTTAACATCGATGTCACCTTTTTCAATAGCTTCTTGAAGAGCTTCTATATTTTTGCTGCGAATGTAGTCAATTAACTGACGGTACGTACGCTCAGCACTCGAATCATTCCGACATACTCTCGGGTCAAATTGACCTTATGTACCAGCACCAACTCTACTAAGTGCCTATCTACTTTCGAAAAGAAGCAAAACCAGCAAATCTGCAAGTGGCATAAAATCAAGAATGCAGAGTTCGTCACTCTTCAATGCTCTCTCTAAAGCTTCGGGCAATTTAGACCTCAGTAGGTCATGTGTAATTGTCGGAGATCCTCGCCAAACTGTAGACAACATGGAGATTTTTGTCTAGAAACTGTTTGGTTCCACTAAGGTGCACAAACGGAATCAAATAGCGGGAAGAAAGGTTCTTGCCAGCTTTAACAAAATGAAAAAAAGACACTAATATTTGCCGAACTTAAAAAAAACTTACCTTTCGAAGCATCTGTCCACATTATCGGACATAAATAATAACATGCATAGCTGCTGGGGGTCAATCAATTGTCTGTCACGGTCATCCCTGTTTTGCGAACGACGTCACTTGAAATCAGTGAACTGCTCGTTTTCTGATACGATTGCTGCAATTTCATCGTTTACCAAAGTATTGGTTTCTGTTTCCAATGAGTTGGATTGCGATGTTCCAACTTCCTCGACGGTATTCATTGTTTGCATTCATTAAGATTCAGGGCCAGTTGGTTCACAATTCGTTGAATTTATGATGTGCCTTTCACAGCCTCTAATTAATTAGCAACTTTGGATATTTTGAAATAAAAAAATTGATCGACAAAAAGATTTGAGGTTTAAAGATGATTAGCTGTGAACAAACTGGCTCTCAAATGGTTGGACCTCGTTAGTTGGAGTATTCACCGCAAAATCATCTTCACCTTTGCCATTCCAATAGTCAAGCTCAGCACATCTGAAAAAGTTAAATTATTATATTATTATTAATAAACCAAATAAAACAATTATAAATAAAATAATACTACCGCGACGAAAAATATTTTTGGGAATTGAAAAAAAGAATGACAACTAAACGTCAGACGTCAAAATAATAACAGGGTATCATAACAGATGTCCTTAGCTTCTTTGACAAAATATGGTTGTTATGATAAGTGGCAATAGATGGCTTTCGTAAAGTAGTATTTTTTGCTGTTTTCAATGGGGTTTTTGTATGGAAACCACAATGGGCTGGCTGTCCATGTTTCCTATGTCTATGATTGACAGCCATAAGGAATATCTGTGTTTACTATCATGTAAAATAATTTATTTTTTTATAAAAATTGATTTTGTTTCAAACAAAATTAACTTAGATGTCTTTATTAATATTTATTTCTTTATTTTTCATTGCAGTGCTTTGAAAAATTATCAGCTGGAGACCACAAAAATGGAAAATAAAAAAAGCCAAAGATACAACCCTATTATGAGTATCAATTTGATAGTCGATAATATCTATCAACTAGTTGATGAATTGGTATTATGAGTATCAACTGGTAATTTTAGACCGATTGTGAATAAGTTTTTTTTATCCCGTAGGCGTTTGAGATTGACGATGTTTTGAAATTTTGTTTTGTGGCTGGAAGTGGAAAGAAAAATTGTTGTGCGAAAATGTAAGTTGTTCTTATAAAAAAGTTGTCTTTTTTTAAATATTTTATTAAGGAACAGAATAGTAAGCAACAGAAAACAATTAGAAAGAATGCTGGAAATAATGGAGCAAAATCCTCAACTTGCAAGGGGGATGTTGTCAAAAGCAGAAGTAAACATCGTCAACAAAAAGTTATTTCTAAAATAAAATGCTACCATACAAATCGCTGTTTCTTTATATTTATATTGTATTCTATAGAGATTTAAAAAACGTACCTTTTAAAATTATACTTCTCAATTAAAAAAGTATTTGATACGTATCAACCAAGGTTTTGTGGTTGCTATAAAACGTGATGTGTATCTATTTTGTTGATATCCGTAATACCAAGTATATCAAAAAGTCATTCACAATAATGATAATATACACAGTTCCTAAACAAAGTTGATAGTTGATAGCCATAATAATTATTGTTGTGTATCAAGTATCTAGTTAATAGTTGATAGCATTGTATATAAATATCTATAGTACTATCAAAAAACCAAAACGACGGTGGCGGTGCCACTGGCCTGGGAGGGCATTTGCTCGGTAGGAAAAATGCATTGAAAATCTCATTAAATCTCTCTAGCGATAATACACCACCTATATGCGTAGACTAGGATAGTGTATTCGAAAGGAAATTATTTTTTGTTTGTTTATTTTTATAAGTTTCTATGGAAACGATGTTGTGTTGGTATTGAATTAAATTCAGAATTTGTATGTTTCTACATATGGAAACATATGTAGTTGTGTATTGCAGAGATTCAGAATTTATTTTGAATTATTTGTGGATAAAATCAATTTCCTTCAATTCGAATTAAAATTCAAAACAGGGGCTACCTGGGTATTTTGTATAGATTTTTAGAAAAAGAAAGCTGAATTGCTAAGATATGTTAATGTTAGTATACCGCTAACTTGAGTTAATGTTATAGGTATTATCTGTATATACAAAGATGCACTCGACACTTCTCATAGAACAACAGAGTGTATCTTTTCTTCAATTTTTTCTTTTTTAACTGGAAAACACTTAGGTACTGTTATTGATAATATTATGTGATTTTTAATAATCTATAAAATCTTTTTTGTAATTTTATTATATGACTAATGTTTACAAATTGAATATGAAAAAATTAAATTAAACTGATTAAAAAAAAAAAATGTTTGGCTCATCTGATCTT
Source organism: Melangyna quadrimaculata (assembly GCA_949320155.1). Classification (NCBI taxonomy): domain Eukaryota; kingdom Metazoa; phylum Arthropoda; class Insecta; order Diptera; family Syrphidae; genus Melangyna; species Melangyna quadrimaculata. The sequence goes on along the minus strand of OX439483.1, from coordinate 306,175,327 downwards.
TGAGGTTAAGGTCTTAAAATGCGGAGTATGAGGCTATATTTAACAAATAATTTTTTTTTCTGGACCTAGGGGTGAGGGGAGGCTAGTCGTTGTAAAAAGTTTTCAATCGCTGAGACTGAAGGAGAAATTAACAATTATAACTTTTTATAGTAAAATTTAATAAAATAAAATTTTAAATAAAATAAAACAAAAACTATACAATAACTTTAAATATCTTTAAATTTAAGGTCTTCAAATATGTATAATTGATTACGTAACCGTATAAAGAGAAAGATTGTTGTATATATGTAGTTATGTAGCCGCAAACATTAATTTGTTTTCTAGGCGTTTCATCGAATACAGCAAACCAAGCAGCTTCTTAAAGGGGATGTGGAATCTGGAGCAGGCAGCTGAATTACTAAATATCCTAGGAAGACCTTGACAATCATTTATTCGGGGGAGCATCCGCCATTCTGCACTAGAGTGGTCGAAAACACTTATCAAGTGCTTTGATATTAAACAGCGTCCACATTATGTGGATTTGTGTTTATCAACAGTGCTGATCAACAACGTTGAGTAAATGCGGACGTGTAAATCAACAGATTTGATCTACTTTTCTTGACCCGAACGTAACCCGATTCAAATGGGTAGAAATCAACAATGTTGAGTCGACTGAACAATAATTTTCAAGTCTGGACGTGTTGATCAACACAGATGTCATTTTTATTGCGGTTGTGAATTCTGTGTGCAATATATTTGGTTTGTATTTTGATTTGTGAAGTCAGACACTGTTTTGTTTTCGTTTGTAGTCTTATTTGTATTGTTATTTGAAATGAGTTGGTCAGACCAAGCAACGAAGCTTTTTTTAAATGGACGTGCAAAATTGAGTAGATACAAAATGAGTGTTCCCATGGACATATGTACTAGGCTTGGAGATGCCCAACATCAAAGCCACAAAACAATCAACAAACTGATTTGTATAGGCACAGCATGGCGTTTTGTGCCTCTATTGGTAGGCACATGAAAAATATGTCACATAAAACCATGACAGTATACCCTTCAACACGTACACACTAACAGGCAATGTGTGGACAGGTTAGAATGTTGAGCGTGTTTACCGACAATGCAAATAAACAATGTTGATTGGCGTAATGTGGACGCTGCTTTAATTAAAAATGTTGATTATTTTTTTTTTTTTAACTTAGTGGCCAATGACAATTGAAAATTGGCTGAAATTATTATTATTTTTTTTGTTATATTTAGCACGTGCTAAAAGGGTTGTAACTACCCTTAAAATGTTAATACACAGCACGAGCGATTAGGTAGGTTGGAGGGGATTTAAAAGGAGTTACCGATGCACATTGGTTTTGAATGCCTGTAAATCGCAATGGGAGGGGAAAATTGGCCTGGGTAGAGCATTCCACATTCGTGTAGGGCGACTAAAGAAAGTATCTCTGTACTTAACAGTACGTCCGAAGTTGGGCTCAAGGGTAAACTGATGGGCATTTTTTTATATTATACATATATTTTTTAGGAAATATCTAATAACAAATGAACTAATTGCAACCAACAAAATATTAAATGGTTTTGTTAAAGCCCAATTGGAGAGGTATAACTCAAAACAACCTTAAAAATTCAACCGTTTTTTGCACTTTGTTGACATTTTTAGTAATGTTGCACTCGGCCCTAGAAGTTAAAAGCTTGGATTTATCATAAGGACAATATCATAAAAACAGGCAATCAATCAAAAATCTACCATGTTCAGCCGTTACATTATTTTCACGTTTACTGTGCCAATTTTTAAAACTTTTGTTTTTGTTAAAATGCCTCTACTATTGCAGGTTTTTACCAATAACTTGCTATTGACTCTATTTACAATAACAAGCTATACCAATTTGAAATTCGCATTTTACGCGCAAATTTTTGAAAAAGTTGGCTACTTAGGTATTCATGCATTTTTTTATACCGGAGATGATTTAACTTTTTCAAAAATTATTTTCTTTCACATTTTGCATTGAAAATCAAAGTTAAATAATTTTTATCCCTAAGAAGTTCAACAGTTATTATAATATTCTTCTGCTAATGTTCTGGCACAAATAATGTTAAATATTGCTACGAAACAAAAACGGTGGAATTCATTCACTTGTAGTCGTGGTATTCAAAAATGTAAAGTAAGGCAAAAAATAATGCACTGAACATAAAAATGCATTTATCTTTTGTTGTGGTTGGGATAGAACTTTTTTTTATCAGTTTTCAGGACGATCATAAAGTCTACTATGAGGCATTTTAGGGTTATCTATTCTTTACGGGGAACCCTGTATGTAGATGTATTGTACAAGTGCATGTACAATTGAACATATATAGTTATATAGCAAAAAACGAATTTTGACATTCCCACTTTATATCCGCTCCTGATGTCGCGCTTTAAAATGTTTTGAGTATAAAGTACAATAACAATTTTTAATATTTGAGGTAGTGTTTAACACGGGAGTTAATTTTAAGCGGAGATGAAAGCCAATAAAAGGCGCACCAAAAGATGGTATAGTAGTACAGTAATAGACTACGTACAGTAATAGACTATGTACATACAGTAATAGACTATACGTACAGTAATAGACTACTAATAATCATAGCTTATTCTCTTAGTTAAATTTTAAGCCATATAGCCTTAAACCGCACGAACAAGTTCGTTAATTTATGTTGTTAAAAAATGTATTAAGTATCTATCTTATATGTTTTAAACTTCATATTTTTGACAAGATTTGAAAACTGTTTAGTTGGCTAATCAGAAAAATGAAAATGATATTTTAGTGGTCTTGTTGCAAAAGCTCATATATGTGCTTTGACAATATCATGAGTTCTCTGAGATCTTATTTTGCTGGATTAGCCAAATCAACGAGTAGCGTACCTACCTGTTTTTTTCAAACTGTCACTGTAAAGCCCAGAAAAGCCGCTGGAAAAATAAAATATAAAAACATCAAGACTTTTAGTCGGACATAAGAGAAAGCTGCTCAAAAAATATCCTGCGGCCCACTTCTGCAAGCGTGAATGAATTTTCGGGTACGCTGCATATACCCTTTCCATTGCTACTCAAAAAATTGTGTCCATAAATTTGAACGTCACTCTAGAGTCTATATAGGGATTGCAAATATTCCTGTGCACGTGCACCTGCATGATTTTCTGAGTCCATAGAGAAAACTCACGCTTTTGGAATTTGGCTCATTGACTAGAGAATTTGTATGTAACTGCCTAGTCCAAAAAATGTTTTGTATGTACAATAATTGTCTTGGACCTTTGAAATTTTGAAAACTAAGACCCGATACTCTCTAACCCAAAGCCGTAAGAAACAATTCCTGTTGTATTAAACACATTTAGCTTGACACCCCTTTTTATTGTTTTAGCCTCAACTGCGTTTCTTTCGCTAAATTAGCTTAGTTTTTTGTGTAAACTGTTGTTGAATTTGATATGTTAATGTTAAGCCCCAACCATGTTTTTTTTAAATTATTTCTTCAAGCTTTAGCCCCAACTTCGGACTTTGCCAGTCCCCAGACTTAAGCACCCAAGACTCTCTAGAATAAGAATGTTAGTTTTTGGGAGTTATTTGTTTAACCCTGGCGTCGTTTTTGTCCAATATTCTCAGACCTTAATAGTCACAAGCTGTTTTTTCAACCCAATTTTCTGAGTTTTGTCTTAAGGGGAAATTGTGGATGAAACATGTCCATTATTCATAGCCCCAACTTGATTTGTTGTCCAATTCGCTTTAGCCCCAACCTTAGGACTAAGAAAAAATTAACATAAAATGTAAACTGCTCAGCCCCAACCACGTTACTTTGTTCATAAAATTTCATGTCTTAACAATATTTAAGACGAATATAAAAATCTACACGTTCAAACATTGTGCTCCTGTATGAATTGCAGTAATAAACCGTTACAGAACTTATTATACTGCATTAGTATCGATACTTAAATACCTACATATCTGAAAGCAAAAATATCGTTTTCAGAAAATATGCAAAAAAGAAAACAAAACTGAACTTCTATTTTTGATAAGAATAATCATAATCGACAAACCATCTCTAGACTAACAACTAATATAGTCTTTTTCCGTTTTTACACATAAAATAAAAAAACTTTTCCTTGAACAGTTTTCTCTATATTTTAATATGTAAAAAAACATCTTCAGCGTAGCTTGAAAATCATGTATAGATATATGTCAACAAAAATAAAAATACAACCCATACCACTAAAGAAAAATACATACCTACAAACATTTTTCAAATCAACACGAAATAATGAAAATTGTCATGGTTACTCAATAACAAAAAGGAATCATATAATAAATAAATATCCTTTAAGAAATTGGTTTGTGCACACAAAAAGCCGACATCCATTAAATCTCTCTAGCGATAATACACCACCTATAGGCGTAGACTGTTGTCCTGAAAATCGACTCATTAATAGTACTATAGGTTTTATATACAATGTTGATAGACATCCGTAAGTACTAAGTAATTAAACTACCTACAATACTCTGTTCAGGATATTATTTATGTATATTTTTTATAATATTAAATACTGTGCCTTTGTGAGAGTCACATAATAAGATATATTTCTTTATAAATTTTGGAGGTACACTCTCTTTAATAATTTAGAAACTCGACCTAATGAACGTAAGAAACTCATACAGTTTTTGATTAATTTTTCATTTTTTTCAGCCGGCAGCTCAGAATACAGCAGCAACTGGTGGTTTTGGTGCTCCAGTTCAACAAACCTCTGTCTTTGGGGCGCCTTCAACAAAAAATAAGCCAGCCTTTGGTCTGGCTGCATCTGCAGCCAATACTGGATCCGGAGGATTTGGTATACTAATGTCAATACCAGCACCGCAGATGGGGGACTATTTGGACAAAAGCCTGCTCCAGTATTTGGAAACACTTCTATGTTTGGAGCAGCTGCTTCGACCACTGGCTTCAGCAACTTCCAGACCAACCAAGTCTGTTCGTTGTTTCAACTGGAGTTTGAACACGCAACCCACAACTGGATTTGGTGGTTTCTGAACACAAACATAAGCTGCTCCACTCACATTCAGTAATATTCACGGACAACCAACAACGCAAGAAACATGACGATAACGCCAGTTTCTCTGTGACAGACAATAACGCCGGTCCACGGTCATCGTATGTTGTCAAGGAAGTTGAACGTTTAAAAGAGAAACATCGAGCTCGTCAAGGTAAACTGAAAGAGGAAACATTTTCGTGAATCTTAGGCCGGCAAATCCGAATTGGGAAACAACAAATGTGTAGTCCTTCGTATTAGATAAAGTAAATACAAACCATTTTAATCGACTAAACCAAGATAGTGGTTTAGAAATAACAGCATTTATAAGACCACTTTTAAGAATTTCAAGAAAAAATCATACAAAATACTTGTAAGTGCTAGTTATAAAACGCTTTTATTTCAAAACAACAATGTTGATTTGGTGGATTGAAACTGTTCTCAGTCTTAATTAAAGTACTCGTGTTGATCATTTTAATCATTTTTAATACAGATAAATATTTAAATAAAAATTCATATAAAACACGTTTGAAAAATTTCAGTCGATTTTTTTGTTTAAAGTGTCCCATATGAAATTTTTTTGAAATATTAATCCATATTAAAATTGATTGTAGTGTTACTACTACGACTTAATTTAAGACTCAGAATTCAATCAACCAAAATAAAATCTCGGCCGAAAATAAATTGTTTTCTTTGTTTTTTTTTTAAGATGATCTACAACAACTATGAGAATAAAATAAAAGCAGAAGGAACAAAGATTGATTGATCCGAGGACGCCTTCACGTCAAAAAGGCAATTTACAATTAAACGTCCATTCTAAAGGTTTTAAAATCGTTTTTAATAGAAATCTAAGAAATAATTTCTCGGCATAGTATTTGCATTCCATTTATTTAAAAAAAGTATTAAATTTACAAAAACACATAAAGATTTAAATTTTTCTTTACATGTTCAAATTTATGAAAAAGTAATTCTAAAAGCTCAATGATGTACAATTATTAAGTTATTAAATAATAAACTTAAGAATAAAATAACTTGTTAAAAAAAAAAATAAAATATATACCTATAAAATATTTAGATTTGATTAAAATAATACAAAACTAGTTTCCTCTTAAGATTCGTTGGTGCGATAGTACCTACTGGTATAGTTGATCAGGAACAAAAGTATACATAATTTTTGATCTTAAAAATTAAAGTAGTTATACCCAAATACCTACAAGCAATTTTGAAAATGTATATGAAGTGTGTAAAAAGTCACACAAACATTAAAATCTGTGAAATTATTATATAAAACTACAACAAAATATTTTTATTTGTTTCGAAACACTTAAAAAAGTTCAACGATTATGAAGTTAAAAAGCGTTGAAACAATTAGGAACAGTTTCATCATACACACAAAGCCGATTTTTCCAGTTTCTAAAGAGATAAGGAGAATCTCTCACTTCATTTGGAAGGTGAAACATAGAAACCATTCTATAAGAGTTCCACTCCACAATGACCAGGATTAGCCCACGGAATTGTCTGTAATAAAACAAAAATAGGTACAGCCACATATCGAAAAATTGTAATATTCAATAAATAAATAATGGTCACAAAATGAAAAAAAAGTATAAACTGAAAAGCTTTTGAACTGTATCTTTGGAACAGGTTGTCGAATAAAGGCAGTTGATATCTTTTTATAATCGGTGCTTGATATTTTCATCGATTAGCATCAAAACTTTTTACATAAAAGGCTTTTTGAAAAAAATCACTCTTGAAATACACTTATTTGGAATGTGGTATACGTATTCTAAGAGTTATTTTTTTGAATACTACTTCTTTGGAAAAATTGTTGATGCTCATTTTGAGAGTAGGAAGTGCAGATTCAATAAAGTTATCAACCGCCTTTATTGGAGAACCCGTTCCAAAGATATACTCTAAAAGCTTTTCCCTGTTTGGAACTGGTTATCCAAAATACGAGGTAGATACCTTTTTGTATTCTGCTCTTGATACTTTCAAAGTACCTAAGTATCAACCTATGCTGGACAACTCCTTTCAAATAGATCAATTTCCAAAACTTAAAATTTAACACTTACTTTGTTGAAAAATTATTATGAAGGAGCACCAGCATATTTAACAGTTTTAGACTGAAGCTCTAAACTGGCGTAGAATGGAGTTAACGTACTATAGTTTTGTATGTATAGTACGTTTACTTGTAGGTATAAGCTGCTGCATTGAGCTAAAGAAATAATTAAAAAAAATCTATTTTTTCTTGCAATTTTCTAAGTTCTAGTTGCAGCTTACTCGTTCACGATGGGAACATCAACACAGTAATTGCTGTTTGACAACTAGAACTGGCGGGCCAGGGATTTTGAAGCCACTAATTATGAAGATCTTGACTCTCTTCACCTAATGACAAGATGAAGAAAGAAAAATAGTTCTTAATTATCTTTTATTTATTTAATAAAAACAAACTATTTAAGTCCAAGAGCACTCACGAAATCGCACCCACTTTTATTAATCTTTTTAATAAAATCACAGTCCAATTCTTATGGAAAAATTGTTTTAATGAAATGTTTCACTTCTTTGTTTTACAAAAATATTAATTTTATTATTGTTTAAATTGTCTAATTGTTTGAAATAATAATTTTTAATCCACACTTCTCAAATCACATACTTTTTATGACAGTTTCTGTCATCTAGTGTATACATCCAACTTCAAGGGTTTGCCGCCAGAGCACTGCCTTCAGTTGCCAATTTTGTTGGTGTATTTTCTTGGTTTTTGTTTTGATTGTTGTTATTTTTTCTTTTTCGTTCATTTATTAATTTATCTATTATTTCTGTAATATAACCAGTTAAAGATATCCTTCGCGAGGATATTAAAAAATGCGAACGCCAACCCCTGAGGGGCTGGCCCAACGGTTCGACTTACTTATAATTATCGGTATTTAATAACGTATTCAATAATTAAGCAAAAACAAGAGTAATCGAAGAAAGCACTAGCTCGCGTGGAGGTCCAATCAGAACTGCCTAACGAAATCCAAGTATTTGATAGGAAACCATTCGTCCCACGGTGCAGGTAAGGTATTGGTCCCAAGCCTTGGTGTGAACTGCTGACTGGCCAAGTACACCAATGCGAGTCAATATATATAGGTCGACGGCATGTGGCGTAATCCAGTATCATTGCACTAAGACTGTGGGAACAGGTTCAGTAATAAAGGTGTTGACTCAGCGAATCTGATATGATTCGCTGTCTTACTATTGGGTCAATGCCCGAGTGCATTGTGATAACTCCTCCCCCTTTGAAAATCTACGTCCCGTAGATCTTAGGTGGCCTCAAGGTTAGGCTCTTCCTTGTGGTAGGTCAGGGGACCAGATTGCCGGAATGTTAGGTCTCGCTTATATCCTCCGACAGATGGTGAGGATGATAGAAGCCCCCACTAATAGAATTATGGACTCAGTAAGTATAGAGATTCTAAACTCCTGGGTTAAACTACTGAGAGTTTTAATATTCCGGATGCTAAGCCCATGGATGTATCCTAGGTCTATCTCTTGGTCTCGATTGGTAATATTCGTCAAAACCGGTGGAAGAGCTTGCAAGGTTGTAACTATGGAGCTAGAGAATTTCATGCCTTTCAGCTGGATCGTTTCATTGAATATCTGGATTATGTAGGTACCCGTAAGTATCCTTGAAACGTTATTAAAAGTCAATTCACCCCTAAAGCTTGTGACAAAAATTGTGTCCTCCTTGATGAGTTCGATAACCTCTTCGTTGTTCGTCTGAAAGGTGCAAGATGTGGGTACTCCTTTTAACAACCCGGCACCGCAGCTATCTTCGGATATTTTCTTAAGCGCTTTATCTTCGCATATTGTTGCATTATTGATGGAAAGACAGTTGGCTACTATACCGTACGTCAGTTTTTGATTGATAAGCATCCTTCTAAATTTCAGGTCGATCTGCTTTCAATCGATTATCGATGATCTTGTTATTAGTAGATTATATTCTTCTCTTCCTACCTTTGGCATAGAGATGAAGTAAAGCAGCATGAAGCCGTTGGTGAAAATTGATGGTGTCCCATACTCAATAGCTTCAATTTTATTAACATACGGCAGAGTTTCTAGTTCACTGATAGCTCTATTGATTTCTTCAGTGTTCAAGAGGTTTGTATTGATCGTACCACTCTTTGCCATCTGGCATGCTCTAACAATCTCATTTACTTCTCCTTTCACGACTATGATTTCCTATAGGGTGTCTTGTTCGAATTTCCCAGAAATTGTTTCCTTGATTCCTTTCTCGTACGTCTCTATCACCAAATTCATTTTCTGAGTTACGTCTGGGATTGTCCCGAAAAGTTTCTCGTTTATTTTGTACTGGTGATTTTTGTTTTCTATTATGGCCTCCTCACTCTGAAGTATTTCATTCCAGTCGGTAGCATCAGGATTACCAGCTATCCACTTCCAGGCCGTTCCTATCCAATCGATGGACCTCGTTTTCCTCGTTTGTTTGCCTTTTAGTAAGTTAAGGCGATCTTTGATTTGTTGCAAGTGAAACTCGATTATGTGTTTTCTATCTTGGTTCTTGGTATTATTGCTGATGACACTGGTCAAGCCATCTACAAGATGATCAAACTGTATCAGGTCGATAGTGTGCACTAGTTTAAAAGTACCATCGACAATTCATCCCTTGTTTTCCTTAAAGGAGACTATAGGGGATTCGTAGTTGAAGATCTGGAATGCTTGCGAAACGGCTAGTGGAAATAATCTGTGGGAAAATGTTGTAAAAGAAAAATATTTTCAATTTTTTTGTCACAATGATTTAAGAGTGGAACTGAATGCTGAATAAGAATAACAACTCTTTCCTTTTAAATTGCTTTTAATATTAATGTTGTTATTAAGGATAAAAAGGTGTGTTACATAATGGTCTTATTAATTTTTTTATTTCTTAAAAACTATAATATTAATGTTATCATTAAGGATGAAAAAGTGTGGTAAATCAATTCTTACTAGTTGTCTTATTTTCTAAATATTCTAATATTAATGTTATCATTAAGGATAAAAAAAAAGTGTGGTAAATCATTTCTTACTAATTCTCTTATTTCCTAAATACTTTAACATTAATGTTGTCATTAAGGATGAAAAAGTGGGTTACATTATATTTTTACTAATTTTCTTATTTCTTAAATAACTCTAAAGTTTTTGAAAACATGAATGATTGTACATTATGTAGTTTGCATTGTGGTTAAAACCTTTAAAACCGACTTATGCATGCTTACTTATATTTTAGAGGATATGGTAGGTGCATTTAAATAGATGTAATTACGAAGGTACATTCCCTCCTTTTTCTTTTATGTATTGTTTATCTGAGTTTTATGGATTTTACGGCGTAAACTATGTCTCCTTTTCTGAATTTTTTAGGAACTGACTTCCTCTTATTATGCCAAGTGTTTCTTTGGGTTTGATTTTTGTACAATTTTTCTCTGAGTTGATTATTCACTTTAATTCGAAAGTTTGCCATATTTTGGTAATTGAAGCGGGTGCTTCGGTTGAAGAATATATCGGAAGGCCTATATTGTGTTACTGAGTGCACTGTATTATTGTACCGAACAACGGAAATGTTTACGAGTTCCTTGGGCTTACGGTATTTATATTCGGCCTTTAAACACCGATAAATTTCGAGAATGGTAGAGTGAAATCTCTCTACCTGGCCATTAACCTCACTCCGGTTAACAGGGGTTTGATACATCTTTATATCTTCATCTTGATGAAATTTACCATAATAGGACTCAAGAAACTTCTCTCATTATCGGTTACTAGCATCTTCGGAACAGTAAAGTAATGGAGAACTTTGATCAATTTGTCCCTTAGATGCATAGACGACTTGTTCTGTATGTGGAAGAGTTTTGCAAACTTGGAAAACTTGTCTAAGCACGAAATGAATCTTTCCCCTTGAATTTCCATGATATCCATATGTAGAATTTCACATGGGTAAGATGGAATAGGGGTTGGTTGGAATTTTGGTCTTTCAGGATGCCGATCATATTTGTTTTTTAAACAAATATCGCAGGATTTTACGTAGCGAGTGATCAGGCTATTCATTTTCGGAAAGTAATATTTTTCCAATAATTGTTCCTTATTATCCCTGGCGTTTCGTTGGGCTCGCCTATGTTCTTTGCTTATAAGTACCCATATCTGATTTTCTTCCTTGACGTCTTCTACAAGTCTCTTAGTAAGCCTGATTTTATAACTGACAAATGTTTCCAGATAAACCTTTTGTAATAATTCCATACAAGGTTCTGGAATCTTATTGCCTTTTATAATGTTCGGCTGTAATCTGGCTTTCAGAATGTTCGTCAAGGCTTCTTTGTCCAGGTACTCAACCGCAATGTAGTGTCTAGAATAGCCAGGGTGAGGTTTTTCGAAAGCCTCGAAACCCTTTTCAACTCGAATGATTATTTGATTCCGAAAGACGTTGAGGGGTACCTCAACATGTGGAATCAAATCAGTTGAGTCCTAGGGTGGAATCGGCTAAGGCGATAGTTGAATGTTGATCATCAAAATAAATGCTTTTGCTCCACGTAAGGTGATTATCAAATTGACTATCACTTTTTTGCTATAGTTTGTGGGTGACAGCTATTTAGGTGTCGTTTTCATACATTTTGCTTAATATTTTTGAGAAAAATAAGTTGTGTTAGTTAAGCTCCGCCATAAAACGATAAATCAATGAAAAAAAGTTATCAAAGTAAAAATAAAATATAACAGTATTGTTTGTATATACATATATATAGGTACTCCAAAGCAAAGTTTCTATGCGAACGAACGAGAAATTACAAAAAATTTTAATTGCTCAGGAAGAAACCAAGGAATAAAGGAAATATTCTGGAACATCCTTACCCAATGTACCTACCTACGATACCTCAAATAATATTTGTTAAGTAAATAAAAAGAAACTCACAAAAAACGTTTGCTTTTCTAAAGCATTTTATTCAAATACCATACGAACAAATAAAGTGTTTAAAAAGAAAACAATTTTATTGGCAATCCATTTGCATTAAAGCGCCAGCTGGTCCCCTTGATGCAACGGCGTATACAGGGGGGGGTCACGGGGTCATGTCCCCCCCCGAGAACTCAAGATTATTTTGTTGATCTGAAATAATTATTTAGTAACCACATAGAAAAAAAAAATGAAAGTTGGTTACTTAGAAAGCTAGTAGGATTTTTGATTGTTAATTTAGAATTCAATAGAGAATTTGAATGTTGGTAACTTCAATTCAATAAGAAATTTAACACAACAACAAACTTCTCATATGATAATACATTCAAATCTTAAAATATATGCATAGGCTAGTTTCCGTTTTGAGATGACAGCCAAAACCTGTTAAACCAAACAGAAATCAAAGTGCGGAGTTGTTACCAAATTTTCACTCAGTAAAGTAAAAACTAATAGGATTTTCAAAAAAAGAACATTTTTTTTTCTGAAAATAAAATCTTTAAACACATTATAGATCACATATAGAAATTGTTTTGTTTGATTTCTGTATGACAAATTATTTTTAAAAACAAAAAAGTGATAACTTTCGATTTATAGTTATTCTAACCAAAAAATATTAATGTTAACGATAAAAGACATAAATATATAAAACTATGATGAAAACCTATTACGAAAGGATTTTGTTTGCTCTTATTCAATATTTACGATCGAAAAATATTGTTATTGATTTGGATGTGGATTACTTTTACAAAGTAACCTATGAATCCCATAATGCAAAAGCCAATAGCTATGGTAAAGGAGATTTTTTGGAACTCCTTGCGGTGAACCGTTTGACCAGTCGGATGGAATTATTGACGAAAAGCGAGTAGGCTCGTAGAATTTAACAATTTTGTCCATTATTTTTATCAGAAAGGCTTACTGGTAAGAAAGATTAGGTATATTTGATGTACATATTCATTTTGGAAGGTGCCTTTCACTTTTCCATCGGTGGCAGTCTTAGTGACATACATTTTTTCCAATTCAGAGGCATATCGAAATCACTCGTGAACTTTGTTCACACTATTCTTGAAACGCAATGAAAAAGAATCTTTGTATTCAATTATAATACGAATATGTAATGTATTTTCATCAGCGGCAGATAAATTGGCTAGGAGCATACACCAGCTCATCTGCAAAATTTGGTCGCAGGAAAGTATGCCCGATGAATGGAACCTCGGTATAGTGAGCCCCATCCATAAAAAGGGAGATGTTCTGAAATGTACCAACTACAGAGGAATTAGTCTCTTAAACGTCGCTTATAAAATCTTGTCGGCCATCCTGTGTGACCGCTTAAAACGTTTTTTCAACGATCTGATCGGCCCCTATCAGTGCGGTTTTAGGCCAGGCAAGTCAACCGTCGATCAAATGTTCACACTCCGACAGATTTTAGAAAAATCCCGGGAATTCCAGATCGATACACACACCTGTATCAAGGGACGAATTATACAAAACCATGTCGAGTCTCGGCATCCCTGAAAAACTCGTCCGCCTGTGCAGGATGACGATGGAGAAATCTCGCTGCTCCCTCAAAATTGGTAAGAAGACCACCGATTCCTTTGATGTTGAGAAAGGATTGAGGCAATGCGACGCGTTATCATGCAACCTATTCAACATCGTTCTTGAAGCCATTGTACGCAACGCACATATCAACACCAGCGGTACAATCTATCAAAAGTTCGTTCAATTGCTTGCATATGCGAATGACATAGACATTGTCGGCAGAACGAAGCGAGCTGTGGCAGGGGCATTTGCGAGCATTGAATCGGAGGCGGCTAGAATGGGATTGGCGGTAAATGAGGACAAGGCGAAGTATATGCTGTCATCGAGAGAGGAATCTCAACATCGTCAACTCGGGCAAAATATCACGATGGACAGATATAACTTCGAAGTTGTCAAGGACTTTGTCTACCTGGGCTCCACTATTACATCGCAGAATGACATCAGTGCAGAGATCAAGCGAAGAATTACTCTTGCCAACCGCTGTTTCTTCGGTCTAAGAAGGCATTCAAGTAGTAAGGCCCTCTCTCAGACAACCAAGGAGACTTTATACAAAACCCTAATCATCCCGGTCCTGCTTTATGGGTCAGAAGCATGGACACTGAAAGACTCGGATAAAAATCTGCTAGGGAGCTTTGAGAGGAAGATTCTTCGTGTGATTTTCGGTCCGGTGTGTATCAAAGGAGTATGGGGGAGAAGATTCAACGACGAGCTATACGGGCTATACAGCGACGTTGACCTGGTCAAAAAGCTGAAAATACAGCGGCTGAGATGGCTGGGGCACGTGCAGCGTATGGACAGCAACGCACCTGCCCGACGAGTCTTCGAATCCAACCCCGATAGGGTACGCAGCAGAGGAAGAACCCGTAACAGGTGGTGCAATCAAGTGAATGACGACATCAAAGCACTCGGTGTGCGCAACTGGAAGCGGCTAGCTAGGGACAGAGCTGGCTGGAGGGGCTTGTTAGTTTAGGCCGAAGCCCATACTGGGCTGTGAGCGCCATCAAAAGTAAAGTAAGTAAGTAATGTATTTTAGTTTTTCCACTATTGTAAAAAGAGCAATTTGCACAAGTGGTCATTTTTGAAAATCAGAGCTATTGTTTTCATTTTCAGTAGTGAATATTTATATCTATTTACTAAAATTAAGAAACAGAAAACAGTGCACAGTACCTATGATATTTTACTAATTTTTCCTGCAACTTCAATTCGCTGAAATAAAAACTTTGATAGGATTAAAATAAATTCTGAATAAAATTCAAAACAAATGATCAAGCGAATCCAAAAAAATTTTTTCCTCAGTATTTTCACAGCTAGCTTAACTGATTGTCTTTGGTCAGGCAACTGGAGATTGCTGTATGCTGTTGCTGAGGCCCTCCGAAATAAAAAATGTAACAGTCAGGAATAAAAACGAATAGCGTGTTCACTGGTCCAGCTAATGAAGGTTTTTTCGACTCAGCTGTTTATTTTAATTTTCTTTGGAACCGAAAATGAGGTAATTTTGCAAACACCAAAAAAGTGTTTTCGTCTTAAATTTGTTAATTTTTTTGTAAAGGTAGGTAGCTCATTTAATTTTGAATAGGCTTTGGCAGTTCGTAATATATATTTTCAACGAAATTGCCTAAATTGGCTTAGTGAAAATGTAGTTTTCGATGGCTTTGGCGCATAAATCAGGCTGAATTTGACCGATGGCATCGATTATGTTGTCTTTGAGGGTCGAGGTGGTTTGCAACTTATTCGCATAGACTGCGACTTAAAAAAGCCCCACAAGAAAAAGTCCAAAGGGGTCAAATCACACGATCTTGGTGGCCAATTCACGTTGCCTCGGTGCGAGATAACCACACCATGAAACCGCTCGTGCAGAATATCGATTGTGTATTAAGCTGTGTGGCACGTAGCGTCATCCTGTTGAAACCATATCTCTTCAGTGTCCTTATCATCCAATTTAGGCCACAAGAAGTTGGTGATCATCGACCTTTAGCGATCGCCGTTGACGGTGATGGCCTGGCCAGCATCATTTTCGAAGAAATACGGACCGATGACGCCTCCAGGCATCCAACCCAAAATCCACACAAAACAGTTACTTTATTTGGATGCATTGGCACCTCGTAAATCTCGCGTTGATTAGTGTCGTCCCAAGTCCGTCAATTTTGCTTACTCACGTACCCATTCATCCAAAGACGGGCCTCATCGCTAAAGATGATTTTTCGACCAAAATTGGGATAAACTTCTAACTGCTCTAAAACATCATTTGCACGTGTTGCTCGACGCTGTAACTCACCATGATGATTTTTCTGTAGTGAATGATTAAAAGACGATATTTTTGCCGAAAGTAAAAGAAACAATATGGCCGCCACGAGCTGCCAAAATCAATCCGTCCCTATTGGAAAACCCTTTAGTATAGTTAATTATGATTTGTTCGCTTTTATTTTATATAACTACGCACAGTAAAATATAAAAAAAAAAAATATAAGGCACTTGACTTTTAACAAATATTAGTTTGTGTTATTTTTTTTTGCATGACCCCCCCCAAGAACTAAAGCTGTATACGCCTCTGCCTTGATGCTTTAGGGATGTTCGCCCAGAGCTTGACAAGGCATGTACATGTACATAGTATTTCTCCAGCTAGGTTAAAAATTGTGTTTTGCTTTTTTTAAACGAGTTAAGCATCGTACTATCCCCTAACATTTTACTTAAGTTAAAATCACCAACTCTTTATTTTATCTTTTTAGTATCGTACTTTATCCAGAAATTTTGAGAAATTTTCTCCAGGTATAGGATGGACCCGAAGGTTCCAGGTTCGAGTCCTGCTGGTACCCAACTTTCTTTTTCTTTTTTTTTTTATAAATAATGAAAATGATAAAAATATAAATATCGGGTACTTATTTAAAGCTCATGATGGGTTTCCATCAACATATAATTAATTTACAACGCATAAAAACAATAATTGTGTTCATCAAATTCAAACCCTACAAATGTTCTGCTTTTTTTAATGATCAGTTTACGCAGAACAAAGAAAAGTTGATAATCAAAATTGATTATCAAATCAGCGACAGTCAACTATCGCCTTAGCCGATTCCACCCCTGTTCTGCACTGTGTATCGTTTCAGCGGCAGATTCAGTGGCCGTTGTTTCTTCACTGGGAGGTTCGGTAGAGGACTCAGACTCATGCTCTTCGGCTGTATCCGCTGCTGAACAACCTTCAGTTGCTGTCTCGGTTGAAGAAGGGGGTTCTATTACATTCACTTGATTCCCTGATTCAGTATAATCTGAAGTGGTTAAGTGATTTTTATGTATTTTCAGTCTAGAGGGAGCATCAGCTACGACATTAGATTTACCCGGTCGGTAAATCAATTCGCAGTTATATTCTTCAATCCTTGCTTTCCACCGCTTGAGTTTCGCGTTGTAGTTACGGTTCCCTAAGGCGAAAGTTAGAGGCTGATGGTCTGTATATATTCGGATTTTCTTTGCACCATACAAGTATGAGCGAAGATTGTTCAAGGCCCATACGATCGCTAACATCTCTTTTTCATTTGTCGCGTAATCCTCTTCGGTTCCATTGAGGGAACGCGATATGTAAGCGACCGGTTTATCTTTACCTAACTCGTCCTGGGATAGTACTGCTCCAATAGCATAGTTGGAAGCGTCGGTGGTAAGGTTAAAGGGAAGGTCAAAATCAGGGAAGGCCAGTACTTCAGCAGAAGTCTAGAGAGTTTTTAGGTCACAAAAAGCCCTCATTGCATTATTGTCTAATTCGATTGGTACCTTCCTTGACTGATTAGCTTTTACCTGAGAGTTTTCCCCTCTGGTAAGGTTAGTCAAGGGCTTAGCTACTTTCGCGTAGTCCTGAATAAACTTCCTGTAATACGAAGACAAACCCAGAAAGGACTTCAGTTCTTTTTAATTTTCAGTAGGTTGAATGTTTTGGATGGCATGAACCTTTTTTGTGTCAGGGCGTATACCATCTGGTGTGATAACATATCCTAAGAATTCTACCTCAGTTGTCATAAAATGTGTCTTCTCAAGATTGACTTTAAATTTAGCCTGTTCCAATTTTGTCAAAACAAGATCTAAGTTCTTCAGATTACTTTCCTCGCTATCCCCAAAGACAATTATGTTGTCAATATATACATAGCAAATTTTGCCAATGTATGGTTTCAGTACGTCGTCTATCATTCGCTGAAAAATCGCTGGCGCGTTTTTTCAGCCCAAAACGTAATCTCGTAAACTCGTACTTACCGTTCATATTATTATCACAATTTCAAAATTGATTTTTTATATTGATTGAAAAAAAAAAAGAAATTAAAACTGCCAGGTTCGATCATTACCAACCCTCGGCCACCAGTGGGCTTTGTGATCCTGTTTAAAAAAAAATAATTTGAACCGATATTTTTTCTTTCAAAAAATCGTAACTTCAGTTCTAATACTCGGATTTTCATAGTC
Source organism: Melangyna quadrimaculata (assembly GCA_949320155.1). Lineage (NCBI taxonomy): Eukaryota > Metazoa > Arthropoda > Insecta > Diptera > Syrphidae > Melangyna > Melangyna quadrimaculata. The sequence continues at coordinate 306,157,356 of OX439483.1, read as the reverse complement.
AAGCTCTTTAAAATAAATATGAAAAAAAATTGTGAAAAATGTTTCGGCGCAAACAACTGTCACAGATTTATAATTAAAAATAAAATGTGGAAATTTTAAACAATTTTAATTTGGTTTATCAATTTATAAAATGAATTTCCATCAAGTTAAGATCGATAAAATTAAACAATTAAAACTTGAAAAATTATTGCAAATGTTTAAAAAATTCATACTAAAAATGTGATTGTTTAAAAAATTCACTTGATTAATTTTTGCTATAATTTCAAAAAACAAATCCATCCATGATTGCTCTTAACCTTATTAAAAACATTTGCTATAATTGTATTATGATAAATTCAACAAGAGTGAAGCTAAATTTGGTCATCAATTGTTTACCAACTAAAATGGATTATAATAAAAAAAAAAAAACAATCGACTTCGTATCGCTGAAAATTATTGCCGCACAATTTTAAACGATTTAGTTAATTGTTAAAGCCATTTTACTACCTTGGTAAGGTAAAAAGAAGATTTTCCCAATTTTAAACTTTCTTAACATCTTACTATCTCTTAACAATTAGCTAAAGTTAAAACCACAAAATGGTTACTTTAACTTTTTAGCAATTTGCTAAATCCATATTAGTCCAATCAAATTATTCAAAAAATAAAGAAAATATCTACAAAAATTTGGGAAGAGAATTTTATTGTTTTATTTTAAAGAGCATCTCTTGGGGATTCTAAAACCACAATTTTCCAATAAAAAAAAAAACCTCTGCGTAATCCGCCATTTTGAAAAAGGTGTTTAAAAGTGTTTACTCAATTTTCTCAACCGCTATTGGTCGTACAGTAGCTATTTTTGTTTACTTTTGTAGGTAAACATGTTCTTTACAATTTTTGCCTAGTTTTTTTTTTTTTTTTGATAACTCCTTCCTATACAAATTTATTGTTGAAAAAAAAGCAAATTTTCGATTTTAAAAATGGTTTTTCAAGTTTATCTCACCCAAAGTCCATCCGCACCAAAAATCACTTTTGCTACTTTTTATAGAACATTAAGTTTCCAAAATTTCTGTTTATTTGGATTTCATGTAAGTCAAAAAACTTTCAAGATATAGCACGACAAAAATTCTAATATTATATATTAAAGTGTCGATTTATTTTATTAAACTGCCCCTAGTTGTTCCCCGTTAGATTAACAAATATAAAATTTCTAACGTAACTGTAGAAAAAGGTTATACCTCAAATTGTTCATAATTTGTTTCTTAAAAATTTAAAATTTTTCATCATATTTTGAATGTAAAATAGTATATATAAAGTTGACGTGACATTTACACAACCTTTTAGTAAAACATTTTTTGCCCCTCCCCAATAATTTTTATTTAAGAATTTATCCACATTTGCAAGCTAAATTTTGAGATCTTAATTTAAGAAATCTGACCAGCAGAAATGAAGTAAGGATTTTTCAAAAGGAAAAAAAGCTGATTAGAAAAAATTATATAAAATAACATTAAAAAAAAAAGCAAATATAAAAATAAATTTTATCTAACCGGCTTTTTTTCCTTTTTTAAAAATCTTAACTTCATTTCGGTTACATGAAATTGGGCACCCATGAAAAATGGCCCCAAACGAAATATGAGAAATGGCCCCGAATTTGGGGCTCTTTTTCATAATGAAAAATGGCCCCATTTTCAAAATGGAAAAATGACCCCAATCTTATGTAAAATGGCCCCAAACAAAAAATGAAAAATTTTGCGTCGGTTTGGGAGAGCCTTAAAAGTACCTTGCCTGCACCGCCTCGCGGGTTCAAGGATTTAAACTCCCTTTTCGGGTCCTCTGTCCCGCTCACGCGACTCCGTCGCTCCGCTTAGGGTATGCTCAGTCGCCTGGCAGGGGCCTATGTTTTCCCTCGGTTTGCTATCGAAGATTAAAATTTTGGGGCCATTTTTCGTAATGAAATTTTAAAATGCAAAAAGGCCCCAAAACCATGAAAAATGGCCCCAATTTACAAATTCTTAAATTTTTTTGTTTTTCTTGTTCCCCATATACATTTTTGGACCATTTTTCATTTTATGTTTGGGGCCATATTTCATTGGGGCCAAATTACATATAGCCCTTCATTTCTACCGAATTTTTGTAGATATTTTTGATAATTTGATTGGACTATATGGCATCTGATGGTACATCGCACCGATGGAACCGAGGTCCAGGTTCGATTCCTGCTGGTACACAGATTCTTTTTTTTTTTTTTTTGTAACTAATGAAGTTAAAATGATAAAAATATTAACATCGAATACTTTTTTAGAGCACATATTGGGTTTCCATCAACTTTATGTGTAATTAATTTACAACGCATAAAAACCATAATTGTGTTCATCAAATTTAAACCTAAAAATGTTAAGCTATGTGCTTAATTAGCAATTTACTAGTTAGAAAAAGGTTTAAAATGTTGGAATATCTTAGCAAATTGCTAATTAACTAGGAAATTGCTGACTAGTAAAATGCTAAGCCCTTAAAAATAGGTTGTTTTAAATTTTGCGCCACTGTTAAGGCAATTATATGATTTATAAAAATACTAATCCACTTTGACAAAATAGTAAAAGCAATTTGAGTTAATGATTTTCTTTCACTTACCTTATTGTTTTAAATTAAAAACTATACCTACTACGCTGTGTGCATTTTTTTTAATAAATATGTTGGTCTTATATACAGGGTGTCCCGTAAGTAATCGGCTAAGGCGATAGTTGAATGTTGATCATCAAAATAAATGCTTTTGCTCCACGTAAGGTGATTATCAAATTGACTATCACTTTTTTGCTATAGTTTGTGGGTGACAGCTATTTAGGTGTCGTTTTCATACATTTTGCTTAATATTTTTGAGAAAAATAAGTTGTGTTAGTTAAGCTCCGCCATAAAACGATAAATCAATGAAAAAAAGTTATCAAAGTAAAAATAAAATATAACAGTATTGTTTGTATATACATATATATAGGTACTCCAAAGCAAAGTTTCTATGCGAACGAACGAGAAATTACAAAAAATTTTAATTGCTCAGGAAGAAACCAAGGAATAAAGGAAATATTCTGGAACATCCTTACCCAATGTACCTACCTACGATACCTCAAATAATATTTGTTAAGTAAATAAAAAGAAACTCACAAAAAACGTTTGCTTTTCTAAAGCATTTTATTCAAATACCATACGAACAAATAAAGTGTTTAAAAAGAAAACAATTTTATTGGCAATCCATTTGCATTAAAGCGCCAGCTGGTCCCCTTGATGCTTTAGGGATGTTCGCCCAGAGCTTGACAAGGCATGTACATGTACATAGTATTTCTCCAGCTAGGTTAAAAATTGTGTTTTGCTTTTTTTAAACGAGTTAAGCATCGTACTATCCCCTAACATTTTACTTAAGTTAAAATCACCAACTCTTTATTTTATCTTTTTAGTATCGTACTTTATCCAGAAATTTTGAGAAATTTTCTCCAGGTATAGGATGGACCCGAAGGTTCCAGGTTCGAGTCCTGCTGGTACCCAACTTTCTTTTTCTTTTTTTTTTTATAAATAATGAAAATGATAAAAATATAAATATCGGGTACTTATTTAAAGCTCATGATGGGTTTCCATCAACATATAATTAATTTACAACGCATAAAAACAATAATTGTGTTCATCAAATTCAAACCCTACAAATGTTCTGCTTTTTTTAATGATCAGTTTACGCAGAACAAAGAAAAGTTGATAATCAAAATTGATTATCAAATCAGCGACAGTCAACTATCGCCTTAGCCGATTCCACCCCTGTTCTGCACTGTGTATCGTTTCAGCGGCAGATTCAGTGGCCGTTGTTTCTTCACTGGGAGGTTCGGTAGAGGACTCAGACTCATGCTCTTCGGCTGTATCCGCTGCTGAACAACCTTCAGTTGCTGTCTCGGTTGAAGAAGGGGGTTCTATTACATTCACTTGATTCCCTGATTCAGTATAATCTGAAGTGGTTAAGTGATTTTTATGTATTTTCAGTCTAGAGGGAGCATCAGCTACGACATTAGATTTACCCGGTCGGTAAATCAATTCGCAGTTATATTCTTCAATCCTTGCTTTCCACCGCTTGAGTTTCGCGTTGTAGTTACGGTTCCCTAAGGCGAAAGTTAGAGGCTGATGGTCTGTATATATTCGGATTTTCTTTGCACCATACAAGTATGAGCGAAGATTGTTCAAGGCCCATACGATCGCTAACATCTCTTTTTCATTTGTCGCGTAATCCTCTTCGGTTCCATTGAGGGAACGCGATATGTAAGCGACCGGTTTATCTTTACCTAACTCGTCCTGGGATAGTACTGCTCCAATAGCATAGTTGGAAGCGTCGGTGGTAAGGTTAAAGGGAAGGTCAAAATCAGGGAAGGCCAGTACTTCAGCAGAAGTCTAGAGAGTTTTTAGGTCACAAAAAGCCCTCATTGCATTATTGTCTAATTCGATTGGTACCTTCCTTGACTGATTAGCTTTTACCTGAGAGTTTTCCCCTCTGGTAAGGTTAGTCAAGGGCTTAGCTACTTTCGCGTAGTCCTGAATAAACTTCCTGTAATACGAAGACAAACCCAGAAAGGACTTCAGTTCTTTTTAATTTTCAGTAGGTTGAATGTTTTGGATGGCATGAACCTTTTTTGTGTCAGGGCGTATACCATCTGGTGTGATAACATATCCTAAGAATTCTACCTCAGTTGTCATAAAATGTGTCTTCTCAAGATTGACTTTAAATTTAGCCTGTTCCAATTTTGTCAAAACAAGATCTAAGTTCTTCAGATTACTTTCCTCGCTATCCCCAAAGACAATTATGTTGTCAATATATACATAGCAAATTTTGCCAATGTATGGTTTCAGTACGTCGTCTATCATTCGCTGAAAAATCGCTGGCGCGTTTTTTCAGCCCAAAACGTAATCTCGTAAACTCGTACTTACCGTTCATATTATTATCACAATTTCAAAATTGATTTTTTATATTGATTGAAAAAAAAAAAGAAATTAAAACTGCCAGGTTCGATCATTACCAACCCTCGGCCACCAGTGGGCTTTGTGATCCTGTTTAAAAAAAAATAATTTGAACCGATATTTTTTCTTTCAAAAAATCGTAACTTCAGTTCTAATACTCGGATTTTCATAGTCAAGCTCTTTAAAATAAATATGAAAAAAAATTGTGAAAAATGTTTCGGCGCAAACAACTGTCACAGATTTATAATTAAAAATAAAATGTGGAAATTTTAAACAATTTTAATTTGGTTTATCAATTTATAAAATGAATTTCCATCAAGTTAAGATCGATAAAATTAAACAATTAAAACTTGAAAAATTATTGCAAATGTTTAAAAAATTCATACTAAAAATGTGATTGTGTAAAAAATTCACTTGATTTATTTTTGCTATAATTTCAAAAAACAAATCCATCCATGATTGCTCTTAACCTTATTAAAAACATTTGCTATAATTGTATTATGATAAATTCAACAAGAGTGAAGCTAAATTTGGTCATCAATTGTTTACCAACTAAAATGGATTATAATAAAAAAAAAAAAACAATCGACTTCGTATCGCTGAAAATTATTGCCGCACAATTTTAAACGATTTAGTAAATTGTTAAAGCCATTTTACTACCTTGGTAAGGTAAAAAGAAGATTTTCCCAATTTTAAACTTTCTTAACATCTTACTATCTCTTAACAATTAGCTAAAGTTAAAACCACAAAATGGTTACTTTAACTTTTTAGCAATTTGCTAAATCCATATTAGTCCAATCAAATTATTCAAAAAATAAAGAAAATATCTACAAAAATTTGGGAAGAGAATTTTATTGTTTTATTTTAAAGAGCATCTCTTGGGGATTCTAAAACCACAATTTTCCAATAAAAAAAAAACCCTCTGCGTAATCCGCCATTTTGAAAAAGGTGTTTAAAAGTGTTTACTCAATTTTCTCAACCGCTATTGGTCGTACAGTAGCTATTTTTGTTTACTTTTGTAGGTAAACATGTTCTTTACAATTTTTGCCTAGTTTTTTTTTTTTTTTGATAACTCCTTCCTATACAAATTTATTGTTGAAAAAAAAGCAAATTTTCGATTTTAAAAATGGTTTTTCAAGTTTATCTCACCCAAAGTCCATCCGCACCAAAAATCACTTTTGCTACTTTTTATAGAACATTAAGTTTCCAAAATTTCTGTTTATTTGGATTTCATGTAAGTCAAAAAACTTTCAAGATATAGCACGACAAAAATTCTAATATTATATATTAAAGTGTCGATTTATTTTATTAAACTGCCCCTAGTTGTTCCCCGTTAGATTAACAAATATAAAATTTCTAACGTAACTGTAGAAAAAGGTTATACCTCAAATTGTGCATAATTTGTTTCTTAAAAATTTAAAATTTTTCATCATATTTTGAATGTAAAATAGTATATATAAAGTTGACGTGACATTTACACAACCTTTTAGTAAAACATTTTTTGCCCCTCCCCAATAATTTTTATTTAAGAATTTATCCACATTTGCAAGCTAAATTTTGAGATCTTAATTTAAGAAATCTGACCAGCAGAAATGAAGTAAGGATTTTTCAAAAGGAAAAAAAGCTGATTAGAAAAAATTATATAAAATAACATTAAAAAAAAAAGCAAATATAAAAATAAATTTTATCTAACCGGCTTTTTTTCCTTTTTTAAAAATCTTAACTTCATTTCGGTTACATGAAATTGGGCACCCATGAAAAATGGCCCCAAACGAAATATGAGAAATGGCCCCGAATTTGGGGCTCTTTTTCATAATGAAAAATGGCCCCATTTTCAAAATGGAAAAATTACCCCAATCTTATGTAAAATGGCCCCAAACAAAAAATGAAAAATTTTGCGTCGGTTTGGGAGAGCCTTAAAAGTACCTTGCCTGCACCGCCTCGCGGGTTCAAGGATTTAAACTCCCTTTTCGGGTCCTCTGTCCCGCTCACGCGACTCCGTCGCTCCGCTTAGGGTATGCTCAGTCGCCTGGCAGGGGCCTATGTTTTCCCTCGGTTTGCTATCGAAGATTAAAATTTTGGGGCCATTTTTCGTAATGAAATTTTAAAATGCAAAAAGGCCCCAAAACCATGAAAAATGGCCCCAATTTACAAATTCTTAAATTTTTTTGTTTTTCTTGTTCCCCATATACATTTTTGGACCATTTTTCATTTTATGTTTGGGGCCATATTTCATTGGGGCCAAATTACATATAGCCCTTCATTTCTACCGAATTTTTGTAGATATTTTTGATAATTTGATTGGACTATATGGCATCTGATGGTACATCGCACCGATGGAACCGAGGTCCAGGTTCGATTCCTGCTGGTACACAGATTCTTTTTTTTTTTTTTTTGTAACTAATGAAGTTAAAATGATAAAAATATTAACATCGAATACTTTTTTAGAGCACATATTGGGTTTCCATCAACTTTATGTGTAATTAATTTACAACGCATAAAAACCATAATTGTGTTCATCAAATTTAAACCTAAAAATGTTAAGCTATGTGCTTAATTAGCAATTTACTAGTTAGAAAAAGGTTTAAAATGTTGGAATATCTTAGCAAATTGCTAATTAACTAGGAAATTGCTGACTAGTAAAATGCTAAGCCCTTAAAAATAGGTTGTTTTAAATTTTGCGCCACTGTTAAGGCAATTATATGATTTATAAAAATACTAATCCACTTTGACAAAATAGTAAAAGCAATTTGAGTTAATGATTTTCTTTCACTTACCTTATTGTTTTAAATTAAAAACTATACCTACTACGCTGTGTGCATTTTTTTTAATAAATATGTTGGTCTTATATACAGGGTGTCCCGAAAGTAATCGGCTAAGGCGATAGTTGAATGTTGATCATCAAAATAAATGCTTTTGCTCCACGTAAGGTGATTATCAAATTGACTATCACTTTTTTGCTATAGTTTGTGGGTGACAGCTATTTAGGTGTCGTTTTCATACATTTTGCTTAATATTTTTGAGAAAAATAAGTTGTGTTAGTTAAGCTCCGCCATAAAACGATAAATCAATGAAAAAAAGTTATCAAAGTAAAAATAAAATATAACAGTATTGTTTGTATATACATATATATAGGTACTCCAAAGCAAAGTTTCTATGCGAACGAACGAGAAATTACAAAAAATTTTAATTGCTCAGGAAGAAACCAAGGAATAAAGGAAATATTCTGGAACATCCTTACCCAATGTACCTACCTACGATACCTCAAATAATATTTGTTAAGTAAATAAAAAGAAACTCACAAAAAACGTTTGCTTTTCTAAAGCATTTTATTCAAATACCATACGAACAAATAAAGTGTTTAAAAAGAAAACAATTTTATTGGCAATCCATTTGCATTAAAGCGCCAGCTGGTCCCCTTGATGCTTTAGGGATGTTCGCCCAGAGCTTGACAAGGCATGTACATGTACATAGTATTTCTCCAGCTAGGTTAAAAATTGTGTTTTGCTTTTTTTAAACGAGTTAAGCATCGTACTATCCCCTAACATTTTACTTAAGTTAAAATCACCAACTCTTTATTTTATCTTTTTAGTATCGTACTTTATCCAGAAATTTTGAGAAATTTTCTCCAGGTATAGGATGGACCCGAAGGTTCCAGGTTCGAGTCCTGCTGGTACCCAACTTTCTTTTTCTTTTTTTTTTTATAAATAATGAAAATGATAAAAATATAAATATCGGGTACTTATTTAAAGCTCATGATGGGTTTCCATCAACATATAATTAATTTACAACGCATAAAAACAATAATTGTGTTCATCAAATTCAAACCCTACAAATGTTCTGCTTTTTTTTATGATCAGTTTACGCAGAACAAAGAAAAGTTGATAATCAAAATTGATTATCAAATCAGCGACAGTCAACTATCGCCTTAGCCGATTCCACCCCTGTTCTGCACTGTGTATCGTTTCAGCGGCAGATTCAGTGGCCGTTGTTTCTTCACTGGGAGGTTCGGTAGAGGACTCAGACTCATGCTCTTCGGCTGTATCCGCTGCTGAACAACCTTCAGTTGCTGTCTCGGTTGAAGAAGGGGGTTCTATTACATTCACTTGATTCCCTGATTCAGTATAATCTGAAGTGGTTAAGTGATTTTTATGTATTTTCAGTCTAGAGGGAGCATCAGCTACGACATTAGATTTACCCGGTCGGTAAATCAATTCGCAGTTATATTCTTCAATCCTTGCTTTCCACCGCTTGAGTTTCGCGTTGTAGTTACGGTTCCCTAAGGCGAAAGTTAGAGGCTGATGGTCTGTATATATTCGGATTTTCTTTGCACCATACAAGTATGAGCGAAGATTGTTCAAGGCCCATACGATCGCTAACATCTCTTTTTCATTTGTCGCGTAATCCTCTTCGGTTCAATTGAGGGAACGCGATATGTAAGCGACCGGTTTATCTTTACCTAACTCGTCCTGGGATAGTACTGCTCCAATAGCATAGTTGGAAGCGTCGGTGGTAAGGTTAAAGGGAAGGTCAAAATCAGGGAAGGCCAGTACTTCAGCAGAAGTCTAGAGAGTTTTTAGGTCACAAAAAGCCCTCATTGCATTATTGTCTAATTCGATTGGTACCTTCCTTGACTGATTAGCTTTTACCTGAGAGTTTTCCCCTCTGGTAAGGTAAGTCAAGGGCTTAGCTACTTTCGCGTAGTCCTGAATAAACTTCCTGTAATACGAAGACAAACCCAGAAAGGACTTCAGTTCTTTTTAATTTTCAGTAGGTTGAATGTTTTGGATGGCATGAACCTTTTTTGTGTCAGGGCGTATACCATCTGGTGTGATAACATATCCTAAGAATTCTACCTCAGTTGTCATAAAATGTGTCTTCTCAAGATTGACTTTAAATTTAGCCTGTTCCAATTTTGTCAAAACAAGATCTAAGTTCTTCAGATTACTTTCCTCGCTATCCCCAAAGACAATTATGTTGTCAATATATACATAGCAAATTTTGCCAATGTATGGTTTCAGTACGTCGTCTATCATTCGCTGAAAAATCGCTGGCGCGTTTTTTCAGCCCAAAACGTAATCTCGTAAACTCGTACTTACCGTTCATATTATTATCACAATTTCAAAATTGATTTTTTATATTGATTGAAAAAAAAAAAGAAATTAAAACTGCCAGGTTCGATCATTACCAACCCTCGGCCACCAGTGGGCTTTGTGATCCTGTTTAAAAAAAAAATAATTTGAACCGATATTTTTTCTTTCAAAAAATCGTAACTTCAGTTCTAATACTCGGATTTTCATAGTCAAGCTCTTTAAAATAAATATGAAAAAAAATTGTGAAAAATGTTTCGGCGCAAACAACTGTCACAGATTTATAATTAAAAATAAAATGTGGAAATTTTAAACAATTTTAATTTGGTTTATCAATTTATAAAATGAATTTCCATCAAGTTAAGATCGATAAAATTAAACAATTAAAACTTGAAAAATTATTGCAAATGTTTAAAAAATTCATACTAAAAATGTGATTGTGTAAAAAATTCACTTGATTAATTTTTGCTATAATTTCAAAAAACAAATCCATCCATGATTGCTCTTAACCTTATTAAAAACATTTGCTATAATTGTATTATGATAAATTCAACAAGAGTGAAGCTAAATTTGGTCATCAATTGTTTACCAACTAAAATGGATTATAATAAAAAAAAAAAACAATCGACTTCGTATCGCTGAAAATTATTGCCGCACAATTTTAAACGATTTAGTAAATTGTTAAAGCCATTTTACTACCTTGGTAAGGTAAAAAGAAGATTTTCCCAATTTTAAACTTTCTTAACATCTTACTATCTCTTAACAATTAGCTAAAGTTAAAACCACAAATGGTTACTTTAACTTTTTAGCAATTTGCTAAATCCATATTAGTCCAATCAAATTATTCAAAAAATAAAGAAAAAATCTACAAAAATTTGGGAGAGAATTTTATTGTTTTATTTTAAAGAGCATCTCTTGGGGATTCTAAAACCACAATTTTCCAATAAAAAAAAAAACCCTCTGCGTAATCCGCCATTTTGAAAAAGGTGTTTAAAAGTGTTTACTCAATTTCTCAACCGCTATTGGTCGTACAGTAGCTATTTTTGTTTACTTTTGTAGGTAAACATGTTCTTTACAATTTTTGCCTAGTTTTTTTTTTTTTTTTGATAACTCTTCCTATACAAATTTATTGTTGAAAAAAAAGCAAATTTTCGATTTTAAAAATGGTTTTTCAAGTTTATCTCACCCAAAGTCATCCGCACCAAAAATCACTTTTGCTACTTTTTATAGAACATTAAGTTTCCAAATAATTTCTGTTTATTTGGATTTCATGTAAGTCAAAAAACTTTCAAGATATAGCACGACAAAAATTCTAATATTTATATATTAAAGTGTCGATTTATTTTATTAAACTGCCCCTAGTTGTTCCCCGGTAGATTAACAAATATAAAATTTCTAACCGTAACTGTAGAAAAAGGTTATACCTCAAATTGTGCATAATTTGTTTCTTAAAAATTTAAAATTTTTCATCATATTTTGAATGTAAAATAGTATATATAAAGTTGACGTGACATTACACAACCTTTTAGTAAAACATTTTTTGCCCCTCCCCAATAATTTTTATTTAAGAATTTATCCACATTTGCAAGCTAAATTTTGAGATCTTAATTTAAGAAATCTGACAGCAGAAATGAAGTAAGGATTTTTCAAAAGAAAAAAGCTGATTAGAAAAAATTATATAAAATAACATTAAAAAAAAAAGCAAATATAAAAATAAATTTTATCTAACCGGCTTTTTTTCCTTTTTAAAAATCTTAACTTCATTCGGTTACATGAAATTGGGCACCCATGAAAAATGGCCCCAAACGAAATATGAGAAATGGCCCCGAATTTGGGGCTCTTTTTCATAATTGAAAAAGGCCCCATTTTCAAAATGGAAAAATGACCCCAATCTTATGTAAAATGGCCCCAAACAAAAATGAAAAATATTTGCGTCGGTTTGGGAGAGCCTTAAAAGTACCTTGCCTGCACCGCTCGCGGGTTCAAGGATTTAAACTCCCTTTTCGGGTCCTCTGTCCCGCTCACGCGACTCCGTCGCTCCGCTTAGGGTAGATGCTCAGTCGCCTGGCAGGGGCCTATGTTTTCCCTCGGTTTGCTATCGAAGATTAAAATTTTGGGGCCATTTTTCGTAATGAAATTTTAAAATGCAAAAAGGCCCCAAAACCATGAAAATGGCCCCAATTTACAAATCTTAAATTTTTTTGTTTTTCTTGTTCCCCATATACATTTTGGACCATTTTCATTTTATGTTTGGGGCCATATTCATTGGGGCCAAATTACATATAATTACATATAGCCCTTCATTTCTACCGAATTTTTGTAGATATTTTTGATAATTTGATTGGACTATATGGCATCTGATGGTACATCGCACCGATGGAACCGAGGTCCAGGTTCGATTCCTGCTGGTACACAGATTCTTTTTTTTTTTTTTTTTGTAACTAATGAAGTTAAAATGATAAAAATATTAACATCGAATACTTTTTTAGAGCACATATTGGGTTTCCATCAACTTTATGTGTAATTAATTTACAACGCATAAAAACCATAATTGTGTTCATCAAATTTAAACCTAAAAATGTTAAGCTATGTGCTTAATTAGCAATTTACTAGTTAGAAAAAGGTTTAAAATGTTGGAATATCTTAGCAAATTGCTAATTAACTAGGAAATTGCTGACTAGTAAAATGCTAAGCCCTTAAAAATAGGTTGTTTTAAATTTTGCGCCACTGTTAAGGCAATTATATGATTTATAAAAATACTAATCCACTTTGACAAAATAGTAAAAGCAATTTGAGTTAATGATTTTCTTTCACTTACCTTATTGTTTTAAATTAAAAACTATACCTACTACGCTGTGTGCATTTTTTTTAATAAATATGTTGGTCTTATATACAGGGTGTCCCGTAAGTAATGGATAACCCTGAAATGCCGCATAGTAGACTTTATGACCGTCCTGAAAACTGATAAAAAAAAGTTCTATCCCAACCACAAGAAAAGTTATATGCATTTTTTTGTTCAGTGCATTATTTTTTTTCTTACTTTACATTTTTGAATACCACAACTACAAGTGAATGAGTTCCGTCATTTTTTTTTGCAGGAATATTTTACATTACTTGTGCCAACACATAAGTAGAAGAAAATTATTATAACTGTTGGACTTCTTAGAGAAAAAAATTATTTAACATTGAATTTCAATGCAAAATTCGAAAACAAATAATTTTTGAAAAAGTTAAATCATAGCTGGTATAAAAAAAATGCATGAATACCTGAGTGGCCAACTATTTTAAAAATATGCGCGTTAAATGCAGATTTCAAAATGGTATTACTTATTATTATATCTAGAGTCAATAGCAAGTTATTGGTAAAAATCTGCAATACTAGAGTAAATTTAGCAAAAACAAAAGTTTTCAAAATTAGCACAGTAAACGTGAAAATAATACCAAGCGTTGAACATAGCAGATTTTTGATTTATTGGCTGTTTCTACGATGTTGTCCTAATGATAAATCCAACTTTCAACTTCTAGAGCCGAATGCATTATTGATAAAAATGTCAAAAAAGTGCTATTGGGCTTTAACAAACCCATCAAATATTTTGTTGGTTGCTATTTTTTTTATTTGTTCTTTTCTCCAAACAAAAAGTCTTCTGATTCAATTTTAATTGTGTTTTTTGAATAGTAAATTGTAAGATCCTGAGAAAGTGAGAACGCATAAGATCGTAAGTTTTTGTCGACAAATGATAATGAAAATTGAAGAAGATCCGCAGTTTGTTGACAAAATTCTTTGGAGCGATGAGTCGACATTTAAAAGAGATAGCTACACTAATCTCCACTTCTGGGCACTACAAAACCCAAACATCATGAGGGAAGACAGGTCCCAGTACCAATTCAAAATAAACTATTGGACTGGGATTCTCAATGGGAAAATAATTGGACCCTTTGAGTTGCCGGGGATTTTAACTGGCCAAGGTTATTTGGAGTTCCTCCAAAATGATCTCCCAACCTTGCTGGAAGAAGTGTCTCAAGAACTAAAGGAATCCCATTGGCTTCAAAATGATGGTTGTCCAGCACTCTATGCTGTGCCTGTGCGGGCATATTTAAATGCCAGATATCCAGGCAGATGGATAGGACGTCTGGGACCAATTTTATGGCCACCCCGTTCACCAGACCTAAATCCACTTGATTTTTTTTATTGGGGATGCATTAAGGAAATCGTATACAGCAAGCCGATCAGGTCTTTAGAGGAGCTAAGAAATCGTGTGGAGGCAGCTGCATTACAAATTTCTGAGCAAAACCTTGCACGTTCACTAAGACGTTCATTTATTCGGAGGTGCAGAACCTGTATAAGAGTGGGTGGTTTGAGTTTGAGCATTTGCTTTAAATAAAAAAAAAATTAAAAAATTATCTATTTTTGTTTTTGTTTTCTAACTAAGTGATCATGTGATTAAAAGCTGGCTCAAAAACTTTTTGTTTAGATAAAATAACAAATAAACTAATAGCAACCAACAAAATATTTGATGGGTTTGTTAAAGCCCAATAGAACAGGTAAAATTCAAAACAAGCTCGAAAATGTAACCGTTTTTGCACTTTTTTGACATTTTTATCAATAATGCATTCGGCCCTAGAAGTTGAAAGCTTGGATTTATCATTAGGACAACATCGTAGAAACAGCCAATAAATCAAAAATCTGCTATGTTCAACGCTTGGTATTATTTTCACGTTTACTGTGCTAATTTTGAAAACTTTTGTTTTTGCTAAATTTACTCTAGTATTGCAGATTTTTACCAATAACTTGCTATTGACTCTAGATATAATAATAAGTAATACCATTTTGAAATCTGCATTTAACGCGCATATTTTTAAAATAGTTGGCCACTCAGGTATTCATGCATTTTTTTTATACCAGCTATGATTTAACTTTTTCAAAAATTATTTGTTTTCACATTTTGCATTGAAATTCAATGTTAAATAATTTTTTTCTCTAAGAAGTCCAACAGTTATAATAATTTTCTTTTACTTATGTGTTGGCACAAGTAATGTAAAATATTCCTGCAAAAAAAAAATGATGGAACTCATTCACTTGTAGTCGTGGTATTCAAAAATGTAAAGTAAGAAAAAAATAATGCACTGAACAAAAAAATGCATATAACTTTTCTTGTGGTTGGGATAGAACTTTTTTTTATCCGTTTTCAGGACGGTCATAAAGTCTACTATGCGGCATTTCAGGGTTATCCATTACTTACGGGACACCCTGTATATAGATAACTACGAAGCTGTAGACTCAAAAGTACATATATGAATTCAATCATTTTTGAATTGCAGTTAATTAAAACTTGCTTTTTGTAAGACAATGTCAGGCGCATATAAGCGTTTTCAAAATATCTTTAATTCACTTACAAACAACTAAGCCCTTATTTTGATATGTCGAACATAGTTATATACATATTCACATAAAAGCTTCACTTTATTAAAAAAAAAAGGTCTTAAAATAGCCCATAATTTAAGAAATTAGGTGTGAAATGATAAATAATGTACCATTAATTGTTATACCTACGTATTGCTACGCGAAGTATCAACTCATTGAAATTTGAATTTGTATATCGTCAGGTGGCCTAGTGGTAGAGTGCTCGGCAGTTGATCAGAAGGACGTGAGTTCGAACCCCGGAAAAATCAAGTAAGTACAAATTTAAGTTTTTCAATTTAATTAATATCTATACATCTATACATTTCAGACAAACAAACGTTGTGCTGTTCCTAGGCCCAAATGTTGAGAAAATTATGTAACATAATAAAAAATAAAATGAAAATGCTAGAAAAAAAGATGTATTTTTCAACTGCATCAAGAGGCTTTTATACAGTCTTACACAATAGAATTTATTAGGCCTTTTTAAGACCTTATTATGCAAGCTATTTGTTTTCAAAGTAACTGCAAATGAAGGCCATTTTAAGACCTTTTTATGCAAGTAATTTTTTGTTCATAGTAACTGCAGGTGAATGCCTTTTTAAGACCTAATTACACAAGTTATTTGTTTTCAAAGTAACTGCAGGTGAAGGCCTTTTTAAGACCTTATTGTATAAGATATTTTTTTCATAGTAACTGCAGGTGATGGCCATTTTCAGACCTTATTATACAAATTATTTGTTTTCAAAGTAACTGCATGTGAAGGCTTTTTCAAGATCTTATTACACAAGTTATTGTTTTTTCATAGTAACTGTACGAGAAGGCCTTTATAAGACCTTGCTATACAAGCTATTTGATGTTAATTTGCATAGCACTTGTGATGGAAGTTCTTATGGAGTTAATTATCTTGTATAACTTACGCTTAATTGATTTGCATAAGACCTGTTATGGTTACTATACAAGCCAGAAAATAGCTTCTTTAAGGCCTTATTAAGATGTTCAAGGAAAAGTATTGATTTGCATAGAACTTGTGTTGGTAGTTCTTATGGAGTTAATTAGCTTGCATAATTTACGCCAAAGTAATTTGCATAAGACCTGTAATGGTTACTATACAAGCCAGGAAATAGCTTGTATTGAACCTACTACAAGCTAAATTGTTAGTTGGGTAGGGTGGTGAAGTATTTGGCATTGCCGAGGCTTGCTAACGTTGATTTAATATCTGGGATTGGATATGCATCTCCAATCGTCAACCCATTTACCCTCTTGTAGTCAATGATAACCCGATACTGTTTTTCTCCGTTAAGCCTAGTATGCAGTTCAGGCTAAACTAAATTGTATCTCTACAATTTTTATCTCTACATAAAGGAGAGATAAATTTTGAAGTTGGAGATATAAATTGAAATGTCAAAGTGACACCAGCTGATTTATATTTTCAATTCCCGGCATTTTATTTTTGAATATATTTTTCTTAAACATTTAAAAATGGACGCGAGACAAGTTGAAGATTTATGTCGAATTCCTTACAACCATTTGAAGTCGATTTCATTAAAAAAAATTTCTTGGTAGAAGGAATTTAAAAAATATTCGATTTTTTTTTGTGAGTGGTGAGTGCAATTTGACAGGAATTTTGTTGTCGCACAAAAACTAAGAAGTAGTGCGCGCTAAGCAAATATTAAAGTGTATTTTATTTTCGCGTTGTTTTGATAATTTAAAAGCAAATATATTTCGTCTGATAATTGAAAAACATCAAAAACAATTGTGCGCGTAATGGGGATTTTTACCGAATTATCAAACTCAAAACTGACAGCCAAAATTTTGGGTTAATGACATTTGTGCGTTCTTTTTTTTCTAACTAGTTCACCTTCATCGTTCTTTTAATAAGAAAAAGTAACTTTGAGTTTTCATTTTGGGGTTAGATTGTGTTTGCTTTTCGTCTTCCGATTTGGAATTGTTTTCAATTTTATAATAATTAATTATAAATTTAATTGTTTTATTATTGAATTTGATATTTGGAATTGTTTTCTGAATAATTCACTTTTCATTGAAATTTTATTCATCCGCTTGGGTCAATTTTTTAATAAAGAAATGTGTGGCTCATAAAAAATTAACAAAAAAGCAAAAACAAATTACAAATGTTTTGTATTGCGATTCAATTTCATGCAAAAATGAAGTTGATAGTTATTTAATTTGTAGGAACCATGCATTTTTGGTAGTGAATTATTTATCAATAAATTTAACGCAATCAAAATTTTGTCTTTTGTTAATTATTTTTTATTTTTTCGATTTTTTTTCAACCCCTTCCCATTTTATTAACTTTGATCGTTCTTAAAAAAAAGTAACTTTTATAATTTAGTCATTGCCACTTTTGTTTTTGACCATAGTTACAAAAAAGAACGCGCCACTAATCCAATTAACGCCAAGCACTCAAACATCATTAACCCAAAATTTTTATTTGACGTTTAGAAGCTATGAGACAGAGATATATTGCTTTTGTTCTAAAAAGCCCTATCAAGTAAAAAAATT
This sequence comes from Melangyna quadrimaculata, assembly GCA_949320155.1. Classification (NCBI taxonomy): domain Eukaryota; kingdom Metazoa; phylum Arthropoda; class Insecta; order Diptera; family Syrphidae; genus Melangyna; species Melangyna quadrimaculata. Next base: position 306,139,389 of record OX439483.1, on the reverse strand, counting down.
ACAATACAAAATTAATCCACACACAGCAGCGAGGATCTAATCTGAATATTTCACTAGGGGACGAAGAAAAACAATTTTGCAACGTGTTTTCCTCGCGAATTGTATGTTATTTTAATGGGATACTGAAATATTGAAGAATTAAGAACACTTAAACATTTGTTATCTTTTTTAACTTCGTCACAAAATTGTAATGAGAACATTTAATTTCATCTTGATGCATGAGAAATGTCAAATCTTGATAGTGTGTGTGCGATTTCATGTGAAATCTAGCTAAAAACGCAAGATTTGTTTGACAGCATTAAAATCGATTTTGTTTAGAAAAAAATCGATTTGTTCAGAAAAATTCGAATTTTTGTGGTTGTAAGGAATTCGACATTAGTTATTGTGTGTGCTACAGTGATAGTTAATGTAATTGTTGCCAAGAAAATAAAAAAAAAACCTATTTGTGTTAACCCTTACCTCAAGGAAAGGAAAAGTAATGTCGAATTCCTTACAACCATTTGAAGTCGATTTCATTAAAAATTTTTTCTTTTTGTAAGGAATTCATAAAAAAGTCGATTTTTTTTTGTGATTGTGTGAGTGCAATTTGACAGGAATTTTGTTGTCGCACAAAAACTAAGAAGTAGTGCGCGCAAAGCAAATATTAAAGTGTATTTTATTTTCGCGTTGTTTTGATAATTTAAAAACAAATATATTTCGTCTGATAATTGAAAAACATCAAAAACAATTGTGCGCGTAATCAAGTAAAAAAATTACAATCCAAAATTAATGCAAACACAGCAGCGAGGACCTATTCTGAATATTTCACTAGAGGACGAAGAAAAATAATTTTGCAACGTGATTTCCTCGCGAATTGTATGTTATTTTAATGGGATTTTTTGTTTCTTGAAGATACGCACAATTATCTTTACTTTTTTTTCATCAATCACTGAAATATTAAACAATTAAGAACACTTAAACATTTGTTTTCTTTTTTAACTTCGTCACAAAATTGTAATGAGAACATTTAATTCCATCTTGATGCATGAGAAATGTCAAATCTTGATAGTGTGTGTGCGATTTGATGTGAAATCTAGCTAAAAACGCAAGATTTGTTTGACAGCATAAAAGTCGATTTTGTTTAGAAAAAATTCGATTTGTTCAGAAAAATTCGAATTTTTTTGACTGTAAGGAATTCGACATAAAAAAAAAAATACAAGACCATTCGATAATATATCTGCTCTTGAAAAGTTTTCGGTAGTTATGGAGTACGTTTAATTGCTCTCCCAAACCAATGCGAAACATTTTGTGCGACATTGAAACTTCCACCTTACAAACCGATTTACATAGTGAGCACCCCTTCTGAAGCGATGCAAATTCACATATGTATGAACCCGACGATGTCAACATCGAATGTTTCGGGTTCGTTTGAGCTAACCATAAAGACCTTTTATAGAACACACATAATGTATGCAATCATTATATGTTTAGGTATCTAGCGAGTGGAACCATCCAACGGCATGTGGCATCAATATACCGGATAAGCAAGCAACATTTTGGAACCATTCTGGATGAAGTTTGCTCTGCCATATGTGAGGCATTGAAAGCCGAAATTCCAACATTGAATGAAAAGGCTTTTATAAATATAGAAAATGAGTTCAATGCTTATTGGAACTTGCCAAATTGTTTGGGCGTAATAGATTGGAAACATTGTGCCATAAAGTGTCCATCAAATGCTGGCAGTTTGTTTTACAATTATAAAGTAAGTTACCCGTAGCAAATATTTGAGAACATTAAAGTATATTTTATCTTTTTCTTGTTAAGGGCTTCCACAGCATCGTGTTGATGGCTATTGCTGATGCCAGCTGCAAATTCATCCATATTGATGTGGGGGCGAAGGAGATGCCAACGTTTTTGCATCGACAAAAATTGGAAAAGATATTTTGCAAGACCTTCTTAATCTGCCTCAACATATGCGAGTTGGAACAGAAAAGCTTCCATACTTTTTTGTTGCGGATGATGCGTTTCCCCTCAACAAGCGTATCATAAAACCATATGCCCCCAGAAAACCAAAAAGGTTGGAGGATGATGAGCGGATTGCCAACTACCGCATAAGCAGAGCAAGACGTTGTATCGAGAATGCTTTTGGCATTATGTGCTCAAAGTTCATTTGCCTTGCCAGAACTATGTTTTGCAATCCAGACAGGGCACACAAAATTGTAAGTGCGTGTTGTTACTTACACAACTTTCAAATCCGATCAAATAGAACTTCATATTATCCAGCTAACTACTCGGATTATTACGACGAATGTGGCAGGCTGGTAATGGGTGATTGGAGGAAAAAACTTTCAGCTGATTCATTATCCCAGTCAACATTCCCACTGGTTTCTGGAAGACCGAACGATTTTGGGAAGTACCTGCGAGACAAATTAAAAGATTTTGTTAACTCTCCCTCTGGCTCCATTCCATGGCAAAACCAAGCTGCTTTAGTCCATGGTAAATGAAATGAAATGTTCGTTTTTATCAATCAAATTATATTATAAAATAGTTTCTCGATCCACTTCAGTAATGCACCTGCTTTACACCCACAGTCACCATTAGTAGCAGCAGTATCAACACAACATCCACAAGACAACTCTGCCACCAACTCAATGCAATACATACCTATTACACATCCAAACATACCCAAATTGGAAGAGCTGTCCTACAAATTACCTACTTTTCAAGAAATATGAAGCCCTTCTCAGAGGTAAAATAATTCTTTTTGTCGTAGTATTTATTGAAATTATAAACAACATATTATCAATTCGTATTCGTACCAAAACAAAATTTTCCAATCCTTATATTCTTTGCTTTTTCTTTCGATTGTGTTAAAAGCTTATATTATCTATATGCACCTAAAGATACACAATTGAAAATATTAAAACCGAACAACCTTACAACAACAACAGCTGCAGCAACAACAAAAACATCAACAACAAGTCAACCCTAATAAAATGAATGCAATGCAGATGAATATGCAGGTGAGTAATATTTGGCTATTTTAACTTCAAAACCTTTTAAATGCAACCTGTATTGCAAGGCATTCATTTCTAGACAAGTAAGTAAATTGTGCACTGTGCGTGTAATCTTTTCTAAATATATCAAAAAATCCTCAACTTCATGCTCAACCTTTTGATTATTTAAACAAAAAAAAAATTATCAACCTTGGTAACAAACAGTTGTATCAAACTATATTTATATTGTATTGTAACCAAAAATGAGTGTTAAAAAAATATCATTATTTTACAGGCCTGCGATGAAGCTGTCGCCAAATTAAACAATGTGGGAAGTGATGAACGCAATTCGATCCCCTCAACTATAAATCAAATATTATATCCTCTTGTTCAAGGATGTGAAACAAAAGCCCCCAAAATTATCAAGGTACAAACATAATTTTTTTAATTACACTTATTCGATTTTTGACCTTCAGTATTGTCTGGGTATGATGCAGCGACACAACAAGTTGTAGACCAAAAAGGCGCTCGCTACATAACTGATGCTCTATGGTCCTATGGATGCTAATGGAGAATAACATCGACGAAGTGAAAGTACTCCAAACAGTCACACTTCTTCTTACAACGAATACTATTGTTTATGGAGAAACTTTACCAAAATCTATTGTTCTGTGCTTTCGTTTACACAATTCAAAAAATGCAACTATAGTCAACACAGCTGGAGCTACTGTTCGCCAGTTGGTTGCCTTAGTTTTTGAACGTGTTTATCTGGAAAAACGTGAAGTCCAACACCAGTAAGGTAACACAAATAATATAGATAGAAGTAATGATCCTGCTTCAAGCTAAATACCAACAACGAATGGAGAATTATACCCTTTGGCGTCCGATGCATACATGGTTTTTCAAGTAAGTGATGGCATTTTATGTATGTATGTAGTTTTTTTTGTTAAGGTGCATTAAAAGATATTTTTAAATAAGATTTTTATTTAATAATTCCTTAGGATCTCGTACAACTTGTGAACTCCGATCAACCTAATTGGCTTTTTGGCATAACAGAAGTTAGCAGAGCATTTGGCTTAGAGCTATTAGAAACGACACTCACAAACTTTAGCTCAGTATTTCACGATGTAAGATTGAATTTGAATCCCAATTCACAACATAGAAGTCTGAAAAGGCCCCTTAAGCCGCAATCGAAATCGAAGTGAAAGCATTATTGTCGCTGAAGGCACAATTCAAAAGTATTTCAGGAAAAGACTGGACTCCCGAAGCTCAAATTGAACCACCAAAACAAGTTCCAGCAATATCAGATGAAAAGGAGCAACTTACAGAGCAAATTAATGAGCAGGTTGACAAAGTTAGGGCGGCTAAGGGTAGCCACGCAGCCAAAGAAGTGATCGATGGTGAAGTTAACCTATTGTTAGAACTCAAGGCCAAATATAAGGATGTAACTGAAACTGATTTTTCCGTTGCAGCTACCAGTAGCAGAAAATCAGGTGAAAAGAAGGAGTCCACCCCAAAACCAGCCACACCCTCAAAAAAGGACTGAGAGTGCGACTGGAGCTGTAAAGAAGAAGAAGCAGATACGATTCCCTATGTTTGTATCTAAAGCTGCATTGTAAAAAGAAAAGGATCATAAAGCTGATTTTGCACCAGAAGATGCATGGGTAACTAAATCTGGTGAGATTTAGCCGAACCCACCTCCGAAACAGTTATGTATCCTGCGTATGTGAAATGGACTCAGTGCTACAGAGACTTGCCAATTCGATTGAACCAATGGAATAACGTTGTGGTAAGTAATTAGTTTTCTTTGTAGATACTACTTGGAGTATCTGAGGTTTTTCATTTTCTTACAGATATGAGAATTTAAGCACCCACAGCCGTTCCTCTCCTCCGGACAAGAGAATTCTTATTATAAGAAGCTCACGCAGCCATTTCAACCAAGGAGGAAGCCGACAAAAAGTTTCTAAACATCCTTGAATGTGTACAGAAATCTACTGGCAATTCCGGTGGTAAAGGGACGCAGGTCTGAAAAGGAAAATTTCGTCACTGGGGCTTATACGACCACTGTGGAAGCTTTCATTTTTGCGAGTGGTCGGACTTCAATGTTCAACCAGTCATCATTTGTGACAACATTTCTCAAAAATGTTTGACATTGTCTATGAAGATCCAGAAACACAAAAGAAATAATTTGAATTCGTGGGGTATCACAACGCGAACCATTGGAATGATGATTATGACTCATGCTAACAATCAGGGACTTGTCTTTCCACCTCACGTCGAGTATATTCAAGCTATAATCGTTCCTTATGGCATCACAGTGAATACAAAAGATGATAAACGTGAACAATTGTTGCAAAGCTGCAAGAGCTTGGAGTTGAACTCTAATGGAATCATATGTGAAGGCGATTATAATGTAATAATTACTCGCCAGAATGGAAATTCAACGATTGGAACTTAAAGCGTTCCAATTCGCATTAAAGTTTGTGCAAGACATGAAATACAATCAAATGGTAGCAGTGCGTCGTTAACTGGTGAAAAACTGATACTCTCTTCTGAAAATGCCGAGCAGAAAAAAACTAATTCTTGAGACCATTCATGAGACAGTGGCGGATCCAGGGGGTGGTTATAGGGGCTAAAGCCCCCCACTGCCGATTCCTAAAATAATTTGAGATATAGAAAGCAATACATTACAAAGTGTAGAGTTTTATATTCGTTAAAAATATTGTTAAGATGAGAAATTTGTTGGACAAAAAACGTGGTTGGGGCTGAACAATTTACATGCTATGTAACTTCTTTTCTAAGCCCTAAGGTTGGAACTAAAGCCTGTAACGAATTTGACAAAAAACCGAGTGGGGCTATGAATAATGCACATGTTTCATGCAACGACAATTCTCCGTAAACACAATCCAGAAAATTGGAAAAAAAACAGCTTGGGACTACTAAGGCCTGAGAAAATTGGACAAAAACGTAATCAAGGTTAAACAACTATCTCCTTAAAAACTAACCTTATTCCAGTGAGCTTTTGGGGCTTAAGTCTTCGGACTATCAAATTCCAAAGTTGGGGCTAAGGCTTGAAGATATAATTAATCGGGGTTAACATTACTCTGAATATTTACAATCCCTATTAGACATTTTTTGAACAGGAAAAGAAAGTGTAGGTATGCAGCGTACACGAAAATTCATTCACACTTGCAGAAATGGGCCGTCCAGATTATTTTTAGAGCAGCTGTTTCTTTCTAATTCAAGAAAATGAGATCTTAGAGGACTGATACTGAAAAGGCGAAGTTGAAAGCATTTACTTTTTAGATGGCGCTCACAGTCCAGGGTGGACCAGCCCGGTCCCTAGCTAGCTGCCTCCAGTTACGCACTCCAAGTTGGTTGAGGTCGTTTTCCACTTGTGTGCGCCACCTAAGGTGGGGCCTTCCTCTGCTGCGCATACCATCAGGGGTAGATTCGAAAACTCGTCGGGCTGGTGCGTCGGTGTCCATACGATCTACGTGTTCCAGCCATCTCAGTCGCTGTATTTTTAGCTTTTTGACCAGGTCAACGTCGCTGTAAAGCCCATAAAGCTCGTTGTTAAATCCTCTCCTCCATGCTCCATCGATACAGACTGGACCGAAAATCACCCGTAGAATTTTCCTTTCAAAGCACCCAAGCAGATTCTCATCCGTTTTTGACAGGGTCCATGCTTCTGCCCCATACAGCAGGACCGGGATGATTAGGGTCTTATATAAGGTCTCCTTGGTTCTTTGAGAGAGGGCTTTACTACTCAAATGCCTTCTTAGCCCGAAGAAACAGCGGTTGGCAAGAGTAACTCTACGTTTGATCTCTACACTGATGTCATTTTGGGATGTTATAGTGGAGCCCAGGTAGACAAAGTCCTTGACGACTTCGAAGTTGTACCTATCCATCGTGACATTTTGTTGAAAGCATACCTTCATTTAAACAAACACTTATGTACATAATGTAGGTATGTAGGTACTTGGTACCTAATTAATTATTAAGCATTAAGGAAACGAGTTTGTTCGTGTGGTTTGAGGCTGTAATGTGGCTAAAATTAAAGTTATAAAATTAGTTATACTACCATGTTTTGCTGAGCCTTTATATTGGCTTCTAGCTCCGGATAAAAATTATTCCCATGTTTAACAGATATCAATTCCGAATTCTTCTTATTGAACTTTATTAAAAACATTTTAAAGCGCGATAGGGGCGGATATAAAGGCACACAAAACATGGCTTTTATTAAAGGAAAAGTGATAATGTCAAAATTCTTTTTCTGTCAGCACACAACCGGAACAAAGAATTGGTGTAATTTTTCAATTTAATTTACTTACGCCTTTCTGTGGAGAGACAAGCTGTGAGGATCAGATCAAGGCCGATAGTACGAGGTAAATTATATGAAATTACAATCAGTGAACAAATAATAAAGATGTTTTTCAGGGACAAAGAAGCTGAGCCTGGTGCTATGGGCCTTTGCATACGTATAAGTACCTAAGAAGTCTATGGCACTAGTCGACCCTCATGAAGCTAAGAAAATTGTAAGTGCACAAAGACGCGGTATTATGGAACTCAGCATACCTAAGCATTATTTATATTTGGAAGAAATTGTCAATATTTTTCCGAGAAAAGCAACTGAAGTTTTGAATGATTTTCTTAACACTGGAGTCGAGTCTGATTTGTAAAATCAAAACAAAGTAGCAGTATTTTTTGTATTTTTGTAGTTTATGAAATGGTTGTTTCCTAATAAATAAAATATATATGTAATTTTATTTAAATGCTTTTTTTTACTGCAACAAACTATATTAGACAGAAAGTATTTCCTCCCTTCTATCAGTATATTTAAATTTTAGTGCATTCAGGTATAAAGTCCTTCAGTGAACCTTCTCGTTACAAATCTAATGCCGTTTTTCATTGTTTTCACCCAAGGTTTCACGCATTCTAAAATCCAATGGAACAGTCCAAGATGCTTCTACTCAATTCTGGGTGTATAGGTGAATATTCAAATAAAAATTATTTTCTACCACACAAAAAGTGAAATGCAAAACACGAGCCTCAACTCCAAACTTCCAAATAATATTTTTTGTTTGATTTTTTTTTAATTTTTTTATTTAAATTTACCAAAAACTTTTATTTTGAATGCAAATTAAATCAAAATGGAAAGTTAAAAAAAACACGAAGTACATTGTAGTTTGTACCGACGTTTGAGTTGGAATTTATTAGTTCTTCTTGAGTGGAATCTGATTTGAAATCAAGAATCGAATTTCCCTTCTCAGAATTGTCAGAAGCGTATTTTGTGTGCCAATATAATTATTTCAGAAGACTTCCCGACGCTTCTGGACGCCCAATGGAAAACAGCATTACTGTATTACCTGTGTGTGGAAAAAATTGTTCTTTAAAAAAGATTGTAATTTGGTGCATATTTAAGCATAATTGTAATGTATGTATGTAGGTATGGGCAAAACTGTCCTGGTCATATAAATAACGACGAGACGTATTCTGACGGTGAATTCGTATGTACAACAATACTAAAATAAAAAATAAATCGGGTGGCACAACGGCTCATGAAGAACCAGGGCCTAGTGACTAACAACTCGCAACCATTCCTGTGTGCGCTTTTCGACAGGAATGGAAGGGACCTACAATTTTTGTGCCGAATCCGAACGGCTAGAAGAGAAGCACTTATTCGTGACAAGTGATACTCTTGGAGGATTTGTCAATTCATCGCAAGAGGCAGTAGCCCTGAAAAAAACTTTTGTTTTTAGGTGGACGAGGCTGGGAAGCGATCCCAGACCTCCAGCGTGACAGTCGAACGCATTAACCATTACGCTACGGGCTACTACAAACAATACTGTGGTAGATAATTTTAAATCGCTGTCTGAAAAAAGTTATTCGATAGATTGTGATTTGCTGAATTTTAGCATGGAAAATGTATATTATGTATGTAGCTAGCCAATAAATTTGTTCACATTAATTTGTAATGAGCTGCCAATGTGACTATTGAAGTACATGAGAACACTTATTTAACGACATAATTATGTCTCCTTTGATGGGTTTTGATGTACACTGCGATTTATTTTGTATTGATAATTTATCTGAAACGAAAGAACTTTTAGACATAAACACGTAGGTATTTTTATTTTCAAGCCAACTTTTTATATATTTTTTTAAAATATTGGTATATATTAAAAATTCACAGGTATCTAATGTGAGTAGGAACTTATTGAAAAAGAAATGGAAAAACATAACACTTCTTCAATTGTAAACAAATTAATTACATCCAGGTCGTCTTAGCTTCCGAAGTTCAGCAACAGCCAGTTGCTGGAAAGTCAGGGCCAAATCCTCAACCACATCGTTAGAAAGCTCTTTCAGAACTCGGTCGAGGTTGGCGAACAAGGTATAATTTTTTTAAGGCGGCTGCGTAGGCTCCTCATTTGTTCTAATCGTTACCAGCTTCGTGACAGTCTCCGTCAGGGTCGAAACACTTTTCAGCATTGCGTCTCTTTTTAACGGTCTCGGATTCTGAAATTGATATAATATGAAAAATCCGCAAGTAAGGCCAATTAAACCGACTTACATAATTGTAGCTGGACGTTGGTTGTTCCGTCTCCATCTGGCTGTTTTCTGGATCATTTTCTCCTGAGACGTCAATGCTGGAAAATGTTCTATAAATTTGATAAATATAGGTATAGGTTTTAATTCTGAATTTTTGCTTTAACTTACTTGCGCTTCTCGGATACAGGCGTCAGGAATGACAAGCATTCCGAGAACTCCCAGTCAATCACGGAGTCCTCACAAAGATTGTCATTAACCTGTGGGGATTCTGATGCGGAGCTCCCTGATTTACTCTTTTTTTTTTTGATGCCGTATGATACCGCAGACTGTCACGAAGGGACTTCCATATAGTTTTGCATTCCTCGACTAGAATAACATAAAATTATAAATGGTAACAAGTTTATTTTGCACATATTTCTACCAACCTGTTCTGCCTTAATCATGGGCTATGTAGCGCGAACTCGAATGCACTGCTTCTGTGTTGCTGTGCTCCTTCCACCAGCCTGTACAGTTTTTTTTTCCTGGGAGGAAAATCCTTTTTTTGTGTTTTTTTTTTTTTTGCTTTTTTTGCACTCGGTTCCACTGCTTCCTGTGAATTGATTTCGTCTAAATAATCGTTCAAATATTCAGTGTATTCCATTTTTTGTTTATAATTTTTTTTTAATTTCGAAAAAAACTTGTCACTCGGTCAAATAAATACACGAAGTGTCAAAATTTAGCAGCGAAAGAATGATTTGAACATTATTTCGCGCGCTAAATTAAGTGGAGACTTTTTGATACAGTACGAGATGAGTTTGAATTTAGCGCGTGAACTGCGTACTTCTCGGCTAAAAATCCTCGCTTAAATTTATCTTGGGTGGAAATTTGTATGGAAGATAAAATTTAGCGCGATCAAATAGGAGAGTTGTACGGGCTTCTTGAAGGACGGATAATGCCCTCCTCCAAGAGCCTTTCTATTTCCTCATCGACGACGGCCCTTAAGCTGACTGGATAAGGGTAGCTTTTTGTATATATTGGTTCGCTAGTAGATGTTCTTATTTCGGCCCTGACTGGGGTATTGATCATTTCCTTCACATCGATGCAAATCTTTTTATAGGGGTGTTAAGTTTGGCTTTGGTATTTTGCGGAAGATTTACTTCGAGCACAAGATTGATTTGTTTTGACAATGTTTCTCTTAAAGGTATCTTGATACCTGGTTTAAGAGTGAAAGTATTGTCCTTCCTATCTATTACAGCCTTAAGTTGCTTAAGAGTATCATCACCAATAATTCCATCGAAGGATTTGAGACCAGGGAGTATATAAAAGGTTAATACGGTCTCATTTCCTACCATCTTGAAGAATTTACCTTCGATTTTGTTAGTGATTGTAATACTTCCGGCTGCAGAGTTAACTGTGAATGGTTGAGCTATCTCTTCGGTGTTTTCAGATACATGTGGGCGATGAAGTTTTTGTTTGCCCCAGTATCCACGAGAAAGCTCAAGATTTTACCATCCTTAAGGATGTATTCTATGTATGGAACGCTGAATAAGCGTCCATCATAAAATTTACTTCGCCGTCACAATTTTCCTCTGCAAGATCCTCATAAGACTCTTGGGGAATTTCTTCTACGGTTTGGAGGTTATACAGCCTCTGCTGTTTTTGAGGAGACCTAGAAAGGATCTCAGAGCGTGCTCTCCTTTTGAAAGGGTTATTCTGAGGCCTATTCATATAATTCACCTGTTTTGTCTGAACCGATCTATCAGTTTCCATTTTTGGATGGGGTTTAGGACCAGGTATTGGTGGGTTGTTAGAAGTAGAAGGATAGTTGTTATAATTCTTGTTATAGGGTTTGGGTTGGAATGTCTTTGGTTGAAAAGGTGGTCTATTATCTGTTCTAGATAATTGATTGAGAGAAGCCGCAATCGTGGTAGTGTAGTTTGTTGGATGGATAGTATTATTCCGGAAATTCAGATTTTGAATTTTCAGACAAGAGGCATAAGCCTCAGGAAGGGTTTTGGGTTTTTGGATGATCAACATCCGGGACAAGTCACCATTCAACCCCCTAATGAAGACATCTAACGCTCGGTTACGGTAAGTTTCAACAAGTGCGATTACCGTTTCCTGCGTGTAAGTTTCGGTCTTAATTTTGTTTATGATAAGGGAGAACTGATGGTTCACGGTAGCGTAGAACTCATCCAGCCGGGAACCCTTTTGAGAAAGCTGATTGAGCTGATGTTCGAGCGTTCGAATATCCCTCTTATCAGCGTAGTGCAGGGAGAGGATTCTTTTGATTTCCTCCCAGCTGTCGTCGAAGATGTTATAGGCGACAAGAGCAGAATCCGCTTCGCCACGTATTTTCTGCCTGATGTGTTTCAAAATCGCGCGATACATCGGCTTACTTTTTATTGTAGCGAAATCCTTCAGGATCCCCTCTACATTATGTATCCAAGATAAATATTGCGTTGGGTTTCCATCGAAAGATTGAAGCTCTTTGACGCAATCGGGGAGACGACTAATCTCCTCAAGATCGGCTTCTATCCTTGGTTCACAAAGAGAGCCTGAACTATTTTGTATTTCTGGTTGCTTTTTATTAGATTCTTCGAGTGATCTCATTCGCGTCTCGAGATCTTTTATTTGAGTCAATAATAAATTGACCGCTCCGGTAAGGTCAGTAACCAATTAAGATATAGAATCCATTGTTATATAGAGGTTAATATATGTGGGTAATAAAATTTAGTAAAATATAATTATGCACCTTACATTCCTTTTTGTATGATATGTTACACAAGTTTTATCTTTTAATAAAGCTTTTTACAGCTTTTTTTGCTCGCAAATTTCACTGCGTTATTTTAAATATGTAGTAAATTTTGTATATCTTTACACATAGTTTTTTTAAAAGCTTATTCTAAAATTTTCACAGGTTTCACCTTTTTTATTTTTTATACATACATAAATATTTACTTTTTCTATTTAAACATTTAGATTTTTAAAGCATATTTCAAAATGTTCACTGTTATTTTTTCCTTAAATTTAGCTTTTTAAAGCATATTTCAAAATTTTCACTGTTCTTTTTTATATATATATTTACTTTTTTTTTATTTCAAAATTTAAGCTTTTTAAAGCATATTTAAAAATTTCCACTGCTCTTTTTTATATATATATTTACTTTTTTTTATTTATTTAAGAATTTAAGCTTTTTAAAGCATATTTCAAAATTTAAACAGATTTCAGCTTTTTTTTTGAATTTTCACAGATTTACTGCAATTAGCTTTTTATAGCTTATGTAGCAAAGTGGGTATAACCCTTTTTTTCACTTAGAATTAAAAATTATATCCTTTGGATATTCACTCACAAGGTAATTATATTTTCATTTTCTGCAGTTGCGGCTGCGAAAAGAAAGAAATAAGAAAACACGGGTAAAACTATATCAAATCTTTATCTTTAATACATTCTTATTAAGAACCGGCAATGGAAGTTTCGTGTTTGTCCCTTTTAGATGCAAGCGTTTATAATTGCAAGCAACCTACTCGCGGCACGATCAGCTTCACATCTTAAATTCTTTCACCGACGAAAACTTCATGTTCCCATGGGTATGGAGTATTTGTTGCTGGAGAGTCAATTTGGTTTGCTGTGTTCCCATGGGTACAGTTGTAACACTCGCTCGATTGATCGTATTGACTTCCTGCCCTGTATGAAAGGACACAACAACTCGCACGGATGAAAGAATTTAAAATTTTATGCCGGTCCCTGCTCGAGCGACAGTTAAAGATATCCTTCGCGAGGATATTAAAAAAATGCGAACGCCAACCCCTGAGGGGCTGGCCCAACGGTTTGACTTGCTTATAATTATCGGTATTTAATAACGTTTTCAATAATTAAGCAAAAACAAGAGTGATCAAAGAAAGCACTAGCTCGCGTGGAGGTCCAATCAGAACTGCCTAACGGAATCCAAGTATTCGATAGGAAACCATTCGTCACACGGTGCAGGTAAGGTTATTGGTCCCATGCCTTGGTGTGAACTGCTGACTCGCCAAGTACACCAATGCGAGTCAATATATATAGGTATGTGGCGTAGTCCAATATCATTGCACTCGGACTGTGGGAACAGGTTCAGTAATAAAGGTGTTGACTCAGCGAATCTGATATGATTCGCTGTCTTACTATTGGGTCAATGCCCGAGTGCATTGTGATAACTTAACCGTTTGATGTTGCTATTTGTTTTATTATGTTTATTTCTTTATGGTAATCTTGACTATTAATGGGAATTACAAGTAATCTATTAATGAAGGCGTTATATGCTGCCATTATTTGCGAGTGCGGATGATGTGAATCTTGGTGTATAGTGACGTCTTTTGTTGTTGGTTTCCTGTATATTTTGTATTTTAGTTTATTATTGTTTGTATTTTTACTTATGGTAAGGTCAAAAAAGTTTATGGAGTAAGGAAGTGGCTTCAATACAGGCTGTCAAGAGGTTAACAGGATCTCTGTCACTTATTCTACATTTTTATCAAGTGCTGCCGACAACCTGCAAATTAAAATATTCAATCTCTTTTCAAGCTGGATTTTCAACTTCAATTTCCTCAGACAATTTGTTCATTTAAATATTTATATAAAAAAAACACTATACCTACCTTTTTTATAATGAACTTTGATCTTGAACTCGCTGGTTATATTTCTTTCTTAGCTGAAAGTTTAAAATCAGTTCCAAGCATTCAGCCTTTGTCTTGGTAGGAGTAAATATTGTTTATCTTCTTCAATTTTCACCAATGCAGATGCATGTGCGATATCAAACCACAGCGCGATCTTTAAGCTCAGAACAACAAAATAGTGGGCTCAGTAAAAAATTTCAACTTTTCAAAACAAGAACCACCCTACTATATACATATATTATAACCTATGAATAACAAGCCTTAGTTTAGTTCAGCAAAAACAACATCAGAAGTGATCAAAGAACTATCAATATGGCCCAAAATCACGCAAGAAATTACTCGGAGTTTTTCTATAATAAAAAAATATTTATTAGTTAATTTAACATGTACATGAGAGAATGATGAAGCATATCCATTTGATGTAATTTAGCCACATTCAATAACATGTTTACAGTTTTCTTGAAGTCTTCATGTCTTAAAAGTGGTATGTAACTTCCACCGCATTTGCATGATATACATAAATTATCTGATTTAACGCCATTGCATTGTAAACATTTAAGATCTTGTAATGTGTATAATACTATCTTATTAGTGATATCACCAGCAACTAGAGTCTCAACTTCTTGGTTTTCATAAGCAACAAAGCAACGGTTACATAACCATACCCATCTAAAGAATACAATGATTAAATAAATATTTCTAATGTGTTTGCACAAAATCGTTTAAAAAAATGTCTATACTTACATTCCGTTTCTCATACTTTTATGCTTGTCATTAATTATATCAATATCCCTATACTCATTACATGCTTTGCAAGTTAATCCATTAAGTATAAATTCATCTCTTCTAAGCATTTTGGAGTAATGTCTAAATTCATTGACACCAATAACTTTAATTAAGTTTCTTTGTAAAATAAGAACCAATTCATTCAGGTCCTTGTTTACGTTGATGACTGTTATAATAGCTTGTACAAATTTGGAAACAGCTTTAACATCCGTTGTACGATATTTTTGGTATAAGTATGTTGCTAAATCAAAAATTGTATGTGATATATTTTGTATAGCTTCTGAAAGAGACGGAGTTTCATACAAGGACTTTAACAACAAAACAACAAATTGTTCAAAATTTTCTTTAAATTCACCATTTTCGGATATCTCCGATCCCAAAGAAAAATTAATATTTAAGGACGTTTTATCAACAATACAAACATCTTCACTGTTTTCCCCTGAAAATATATTACATTTTTGACCTGCGAAATTTGAAGAATCCAACCAAATCAAATTGTTCCAACTTTGGTCAAAGGATAATTGGACACCATGATAAAACTCTATCTTCCGAATGCTTTGAACAATGAATTCTACATAGCTTAATGCATCAGCAATTTTTTTTTTTTTTGAGTTGATAATTATACAATTGAAATCAGCAAAAACTATTTCTACTCCGAGTCTTTTCAATTCAGTGAGCATTCCATAATACATTTTTTCCATTAAATATGTTAGGATTTTACAGATTGCTTCATCAAACATATAAGCAGTGCTGGATCTTATCCATCTATACAAATGTGCACTATGATAATCTGACAAAATATTCCGATTTAACGAAACCTCTCGTAGCCATCCATTAACCATTGTTCTTAATATACGGAATGCTGGGCCGCATGAAGAAAACTCCGACATATTTTGGAAATCCTGTGTTCGATTAAACATAACATCTTCAAGAGTAGGTTGCATGTTGACGCCGAAAGCTATCATTGATCTTCCACTTTCCATTTCAAGTATTTTATTGGCCTGAATGAGGGCACTTAGTGCTAAATTTTGGATTGATAAAGCTACACATATGCTACCGTAAAAATTGGGAACATTTTGAGTAAAAAGGCTGCTACTCATTGTTTCAGTAAGTAATTTATAATCTTCGTTTTCTTTACCCCCCAGATCAGGGCGATTAGTTGTTGACCACCATAAAATGAAGTTATTTTTTTTCAAAAGACGCGCATAAAATATATCGGTTCCTTTTAGAACTGGATCTACTGGTATATTACCAATAGGAATATTCAAGTACCGGCTTTGCTCTAACATCAAATCGACGACGTTGTTGAAGTTAAGAAAATGTCGAACCATTGAACGAGTACATTGTTTCTGCCAATCAAGCCCATGCAAAGTTGATGCCTCATCTGAAATGTGTATTTTAATATTAGGAAATTCTGATAACATAGGTATACAAGATTTTAAGTTTTTTATATCTAAGGATGTTTGTGTGCACAGTAACGTTGGTCCTCTTTTATCTTCTTTGTATTTGCTTAGAGTTCTCTGCATGTGACGGTAAACTTGCACTAAATCTACCTCCAAGAAAACATCAAAAGACATATCTTTTGGAACAAGTTGCATTTCAGTTTCAGCTCTCATAATTTTTTGTAAATATGTTACGCGTTCTGATGAATAGAGATTATTCATGTTTGGCATTTGGTTAGATCGCACTTGGTCTAATATAACAATGACGGTTCTCTTACTGGCAGGCAGAAAGAGTCCCCATATTTGCCTTTTACCCAAAGAATTATATTGGTAAAGGAAATTCTTTTTAATTTTCTTCCAGGATTTTTCTAAATAAACATTAATATCAGTGTGAGTTTCGAGTTCTTCAAATTTATATGTATCAGGTTCTAGTGAGATAGCTCGTGAAATGCCCTTATCTTTGCGTATGCTACACAAACAACCTTTTTCTATTAGAAATCTTGATTCTAAAGAAATATTTGTTTCGTATACACCCTCAATATCAGTCATGGGTACTTTAGCAATAATACTCAAACTATTGGATTTAAATGTTTTCTCAGCAAATGTGTATCGATAAATATAGTGTGCTTGTACAGATCTTGGTAGTAAAGCATTAACTTTTTTCCTGATGAAAGGCCCATCAATAGCAGTTTCTGATCTTAGATTTATATATAATATGCGCGGTATATGGAGTTTAATCTTGTACAGCTCATCTTCAATTATTACCCAAACTATGAAATTACCAAAATCATCTTCAGCTGATAAATGAATTATATGCCACAAGCTATCCAAAATAGTATTTCTTGATCTTGTTAGAAATTCAGAAACAGTGAATACTTTTTTTCGGCTATCAGCATTGATATCGAACCTGAACTTCTTTGCATTTTGAGAATTTCCCTTTTTGCCGTTAATTTGATAACACCATTTTTTCTTTTGAAATAATATCCACTTTATGATTTCAAATTTATTTTCACCAATAGAAGGTGGTGGCCCAAGAACTTCTCTCCAATTTCTATTTACATTCGAATCAATTTTTGAAAACGTTCGCTTATTTGAAAATTGTTTTTGAATACTAACGACAGGGCGATCTTTGTCAATGTCACCTAACGATATTTTAGGAGTTGGTTCGTTTTCACTTACTTTTTCCGTCCTGCTTGAGGTTAAGAACATTTCATTAATTTGTCGCTGTTTGAGCTTATTAGTAGAAGACATCATTTTTGTATGCAACCAATCAGGATGCAAGACTCTGGGCACAGGATTACGTAAGCCCTGAATAGCAGCTGGAATTGTTATAATTTTTTGCACTGCTCCACTTAAACGTTCGATATAATAGCCCCAATCAAGAACTTCTCTGATGTCAGCATCACCCATAGTTTTGTCACGAAGCCAACGACTTAAGTAACAACTTCGTATGCTTGGTTCACATTGAAATATTGCAAGTGGTATAGCTCTTTCAGTAACAGGTGACCCTTCCGGCTTTTTAGATATAACATATTTGCAAGCTAGTCCAGCATCCTTTACCATTTGGTCTCCCAAGAACTCAGCAAGTCTTTTAGCTGTTGATATTGAGGTACTTTTTTGTAATCCGTAATCTTCTAATTTTTTTGACATTGATCTGTTTTCTGATACAAGATCGAATAATTCACAATCTGGTAGATTTTGTCCTTGACTGTATAAAACGTCGAGCCAATAATTTGCAATTTTAGCTACATTGTTGTAGCATTCTTCTAGAGTAGTGCCAGATAAAAAAGATTCAAATACAGAACTTTGAAAATTTTTAATTAACTGTAATTCTCCACGTCGTTTGACTTCAAAACCCTTTAGTTCTGCAAGTGATCCATCAAAATTGAAAACAGCGTAACGTTTTTTTAACTTTTTCCCCTCTTCTTTTGCTGCTGGAAGCACCATAGCCAAATAAGGTCCATCAACTTCAAAAAATATAGAATTTTCGGAACGCAGCTTATATTCAGGAGTGTTTGTTTTTATGTCGAACTTGACGAGCTGATGGTATTGGTGATTTGTAAAATAATTGTTTACCATTTTATTTAAAACTGCATTAGGATATGATATATTGAAAGAATTTTTCTCCTTATGACTTGATCGTATAGTAAATATTTGAGGAAACGATGCTGGTAAGATGCACCAAATACCATCAGTATCTAGTTCAAGCGGACGACCGATACATTCAATAATCTTACGAGCTTTCTGTATAATATTTGATCCTGTTAAACAAACAATACCTGCCATTGGCATTGAATGCCATCGAGCACCTTTACGCATTACGTAACCGTAAAAGGAATTGAGAATGCACTTGTGTGCGAGTTGCAATGAGTCGTAAAGCACTTCTTTGCTCTTAGCTGCCTTTATATCTGCCGCATCTCCTTTTTTAATTGCTTCGATGACTGATTTTTTTGCTACTTTTGTTAATCCTTTGTATTCATAGCGCCTGTCACGAAATGCTCTAACTGTGTCAACGTAAAAACTATTTTCCTTTTGACATATTGTGGAGTAACGTTCTTCCAACTTAGCTATCTTTGTTTTTTTGTAAACTTTGCGACAATAATCTGACAAACGTTTTTTTTCATATGCGGTTTGTTCTTCTTGTAATAATTCATGAAACGATCTGACATTGCCTACAGCTTGTAGGGGAGGAAACTTTTCCATTTCTAGCTGTTGCTTTATTCTCTGCAATTCATTTTTAGAAGCTGGGAGTATATCACCTCTCCAATGCCATTTCATTGTGCGTTGACATTTTGCATCAGGGATGTTAAAGTCACACGCAGCACAGTCAGCATCATTTACAACTGCAGAGGGTTGCAATCGATTTGTTAAAATGATATTGGGATACATTGCCCCAACATCAAGATGATAGATTACAGGTTGCTCTAATCGATTTGGAATATCATGTAGGCCTCTTAGAGATTGTTTTATTTCGGCGGTTACGTCTGCCAAATTTTCTACTTCATTAAGCGGAACACCTTCTTCATTGACAATTGCGTGTTCAAGTACGTTGCTAATGCTGTCTATTAGCTCTTTTATCATAGTTCGATCCAATCGAAAGCGGCATGGTATATCCGCTCGATATACTCCACATTCCAGAGCTTCAACATGACCTCCCACATATGTCTCTGTGTCTATTAGATATCCATCACTGGAAAATTTACTTTTCTCATCTTTTTGTTTGTTGGGAAATACAATATTTGCATGGTATGCTTCTACCATCAAAAGTGTTTCGCAAAGTGTTCCAGAACCTTTCCGCAGTATTTCGTCCGGTTCCATTGGAATGATTGTGGTCAATGCGAATATAAACGGATGAACATACTTCATGTAAAGATAATATGTTGCAATAGCGTCCGATACTGAGTAGTTGGACAAAAGTTGAGGCTTTGATACTGCCATTTTGCACATTTCTTCGGGATCTAATTCAATTGGATCATATCGAAGTTTAGCTTTTGCTACTGCTTTTAATCCTTGGGAGCCTACAGGAAGATAAGAGTCTCTTTTCACCCAGCAAAGACAGTCCATATGGATAGCTGGTCTACATAAATAGACACCTTCGCGTGATTTAGAAAACCCGATTTCATCATTCATATTCAGTCCATGTATAGAAGCTCTTATTTCAATAAAAGGCCAGTCGAAAAAATCACCATTAAAAGTTACAAAAATATGTGGACGAACTTGCATTACATGGCTAAAAAATTTTCGAATAGCCTCTAGTTCATTGGGTTCATTATAAACCACAAAATTTCCTTCAAATTCAGGCTTAGGTGTATATTCAAAATCGTTTACATCAACTGATATTATCTCACGGTTAGTTATTAGGAATCCTTGGCCATCAATCATGTACGATATCATTATTATTTGATCTGTTTGTGCGTCTGGAAATTTTAATGGTAGTTTTGTTGTTTCTATGTCGAAGGCAAGGACAACTGCTTCGGGACGTTCTAAAATGTCGGGTCGAGATTTAATGCTCGATAATGTCTTACTTTTGCCTTCAATTTCGATATCATACCACATTCCACAAAATATTTTTAAATCTATTGATACTCGAACATGATAAGGAACATCGTATTCCCGTATATCCACAACAAAATCTATTGGTTCTGATAAGTTAATGTTTCCTTTAAGGGTAGAATTTTGAGCTGCATAGTTTGTGGACAACATTTTAGCAAATACATCCTTTTTCTTCGAACGTTCAATGTTATTTTCAAGCGCGTTCATCAAAAACTTACGAATTTTGACCAATCCATTTTGATTATAAAAAGACAATTTTAAATAAAGCTGTTTAAGACCAGTAAGATGGTTTGGCAAATCTAGATCCTCTTTATAGACTGGCTCAACATTAAAAATTTCAGCCCCAAATTTTGTTTTCAAAAATTGAGATATTTCGTTGCAGTGGTTTTTTTCTATGCATATCAAAAAATATGGCATATACGAAATTGTGTATTTGTATCTGGTTCCGTCCATTTCGATGAAGAATAAATCTAACGCGGAGACCAGACGTGGATGAGCATCTAACAGTTCGATCTGAAAATTTTAAATCATATTTTATTACTATTATTTTTTGTTCAACCAGAAAAAATATATATAGGAGATGGTCTACATCTATACTCTCAACACGAATATGTCACACAGCGTTGCAAATGCTATAGAGATAGAGGAAAACCTCTTCCGCAGGAAGCCATACAAAAGTGGATGACAGGAAATCGCTTCCAAACAATGGACCTTCCAAAAGCCTGGTACAGGGTTAGAGGAAGAGCAACCAAATTAGTCCTACCCAGAGACAAGATGCCAAAAAACCAAGGACGTCGGAATCATCGGGAAAACATAATGTAAAGAAAACCGGAGTAGTAAAGCACTCATATGCAAGTGCGGCCACGAGTGTCAGATTAGCGGTTCTACCAACTACTACCTACTACCCTCAGGTAACTCTCAGTAACGACGAATTGTCGACACTGGAAGAATCTTCTCTTCTGGTCGATTACGCTGGGCAAGAAACAGCGGAGTTGCTAAAAGAAAAAGCATCCAAACTAAGCACTTGGAAGGGCACCGGGTTGACTGCATGTAAAGGCGACAAAATCTCAAAGATACAGACGATAACGGTGTTCTTATCAAGAAGCGTAGGTCAAGATGACACCAAATTCCTGGCAATAATCCTGGCCCAAATCGTGGGACTAAATGTCAAATCGTGGAGCGTGCTGAACAGTAAGGCAAAAGGCAAAGGACAACTGTTGGTGATTATTTTCGATGTCCAATCAGCGGTGGCCATTGTAAAATCAACTTCACTAGAATTTTGGTAGTCACCGTAATAGGCCTAGAGAACTCGACAGCATCAAACTCTATCTTTGAGCCAGAACCCAACGCGGAGAAAAATTCAGTAAGCAATACTTCTCCTATTCATCCCAGCAGCCAAGCAAACTCACCCCCCCCCGTCAACCCTACCAAGGTCACCCAACCCAGCCGCCCACCCCCACCTCAGATGCCAAACTACTACCCATCGCCTCACTCATATCGCCCCCACCTCAGATGCCAAACTTCTACCTATTCCCTCACTCATATCCCCCACATACTTTAACTTTCTCTTTTGTTAGTGACACCTCACTAGCAAATGAAGCAATTGGTCGAGGGAGCGAAGAGATGAAGGGAATGGACCTCTCTCCAATCGCAATCGATGCATGCGAAACGCTTTTTACTGAAGAGGAGGAAGAACATCTGCTGGCAGATGAACGGGCTCTTGCCCCTACCTGTTAAGCAAAAAATGAATGGACGCGGGATCGGCACCAGGTTAGCCCAGGTGAATTCCCACCACTCAAAAGCAGCATCATCTGTCTTAGCGAGAAAATTCACTGCGAACAACTTAGGGATAGCACTCAACTAAGAATCCTGGATCTTTGGGGTCAGGTAAGGGGTTTAACAAGTAGCGACCCTTAACTAATATGGGACACGAGACAAAACTTACCCAGAACTTGCATAAAGATGATAAATAATATACATACACCCTTATTCATAAAGAAAAAATAGTTGATTTGGCTCCCGTGTTTAGGAAAACTACACCATGGAATAAGAATGTTCGGACTCAAATGGAGCAGTAAGCAATTGCTGTTAGTTTGAGCCCAGATAATTGTTATTCCATGGTGAAGTTTTCCTAAACACGGGAGCTACAATAACTATTTTTTCTTTATGAATAAGGGTGATAATATACAGGCCCAACTTAACATCGAGCGCAGAATTCAGACAATAATTGCAGCATCAGCCTATTTCGTCGGTAACGAGGCCAACATTCCACCGACTGAGGTACAAAGGCTTGTGGGCTACTGCATCCAGCGCAAACTACACCTATTGATTGGATGTGACGCAAATGCTCACCATAAATCATGGGGTAGCACCGACATAAACCAAAGGGATGAGTACCTTTTAGTCTTTATAAAATAAATAAATCGGGTGGCACAACGGCTCATGAAGAACCAGTGCCTAGTGACTAACAACTCGCAACCATTCCTGTGGGCGCCTGTCGACAGGAATGGAAGGGACCTACAATTTTATGCCGAATCCGAACGGCTAGACGAGAAGCACTTATTCGTGACAAGTGATACTCTTGGAGGTTTGTCAATTCCTCGCAAGAGGCAGTGGCCCTGAAAAAAACTTTTTTTTTAGTTTTTAGGTGGACGAGGCTGGGAAGCGAACCCAGACCTCCAGCGTGACGGTCGAACGCACTAACCATTACACTACGGGCTACTACAGTCTTTAGGCTGGTAAAAAATCTAGAAATATTTAATGTAGGGAGCACCCCTACTTTTGTTACTAGAACAAGAAAAGAAGTTTTAGACATAACCTTTGGAACTCCAAACATAGGCTGTCTAAAAAGGGATTGGAGAGTATCCTCAATGTCTGATCACAGAATAATAGTGTTTACCTTATGGTTAGTGCGTTGGAGGGTCACGCTGGAGAACTAATAGTAAACCCCTCTGGAACAAACATGTAGAAATAACTGTGGGGAAAGCCAGAAAGGCCCTCATTATATGCAAGAGACTTGCAGGAAAATCTTGGGATTGGAAGTCCCAGTACACCATGATGGTAAGACTCATCATTACTTATAGTGCAGTTGCATGGCACAAACGAACCGAACTATTAACAACTAGGAAAAGTCCAAAGGCTCACATGTTTATGTATAACAAGAGCAATGAGTACTCGCCCTACATTAGCTATGGAGGTTATCCTTCATCTATCTACTCTACACGAGGTTACTGAAAGTGCTGCAAACGGAGCCATTATGAGATTTGCCAAGGAGGGAACTGCGACTGGTAAATATATAAGTCTCAGATAAAGAGATTGCATTCCGAAGTCTTCGGTAACAAGCCTTATTGATATTCCAAGAGATGGCATGAGCACAAAATTAAACTTCGAGGAAAACTTCCAAACAGAGTTATGTAGCAAGAAAGAGTGGGTAGGGGAAACTGTTAACTACTCTCTTAAACCAAACGTCAACAAGAGGTACACTAATGCTAGGTTTCCACTTGTCATTGAAAAGACGCAAATTGACATACTTTCCAGGACAGGGTTGCTTTTACCAACAGAAAAAGCAAAGAAAGTAGTAGTAGCGAGCAACTAAGTTTGTCAATTTGCGTCTTTTCAATCACAAGTGGAAACCTAGCATAATGCATCGAGAACGACGAAAGGGACTGGTGCGTTTTTAAACTATATTAGGAAAAACATAAGAAAGATAACAGGTTTCCTCACTGTACACTGCAAACTAAAACGAAATCTTAATATTTTCGGCTTTGTAAGCAGTGCCACATGCAGATTCTGCGATGTCTATAACGAAACAATGGCAAATGTGACGCAATTGTGTATCAAAGAAACAAACACCTGGGAAGCTACCAGGTGGAAGAGTGTGATTAACCATCTCTGAAGGTACTCCAAATACTAAAATTCCTTAGAGAAATTAATTTAGGGGAAGAGTTGTAAGATGAGTACCCTAATCCAACTCCAGTAGGGGGTACAATAGATCCTTAGGTCGCAGTGAAAACCCCCAATTATTATTCATTCATAGTACATTTCAAAAAAATTCTGAAAATTACTGTTTTAAACACATGAACGTTTGAAAAATGAAAATTCAAAAATCGATAATTCCTTAAAAATCATGGGATCGTTTTCTTGTAGGAAATACAAAATTTACTAGCCTACCCGTGCGAGATCTCTCGCACAAAAAGTTTTTCGCGATCACGAACCTATGCGATAGCATTTATGTCCCGGTCTACATTGAACGATTTTTCCCGTGCTGAATGGAAAAATTGGCCGAAACTGGAAGGATCATGTCGGCTGTACCTCTCAATCGCACACGATTACAACAACAATTTTTTGTCGGCACTGGAAAAATCGTTCAATGTAGACCGGCACTAAACAGCTGTTTTTACACGGAATTACAACAACACGAACCTATCCGGATAGTCCTGATCTACATTGCCCGATTTTTCCACGAAGATTTTTCCAGAAATCGTGTGAAATGTACACACAGAACGATTCAAAGGCACACTGACACCGAACAAACACACTCGAAAGAAGGTGAAATAGAACATAAACAGACTGGAAAAATCGGTCGAGTTTTGTGGTACAGACGATTTGATCCCTACCCTTCAATTTTCACTCCCTTCACTCCCTTCACCAACGAACAAAAGATCGGCACTGAAAAAATCGTTCAATGTAGACTGGGACAAACACTTCCACTTTCCAATCGTGTTGGAAAAACCTTA
Organism: Melangyna quadrimaculata; assembly: GCA_949320155.1. Classification (NCBI taxonomy): domain Eukaryota; kingdom Metazoa; phylum Arthropoda; class Insecta; order Diptera; family Syrphidae; genus Melangyna; species Melangyna quadrimaculata. The sequence goes on along the minus strand of OX439483.1, from coordinate 306,114,217 downwards.
TGAGAAATTAGATATGTTCAAATATCTGAAAGGTAGATGTAAATAAAGATAAGATCCACATAATGTTGAATGAAATACAACTTAGTATACAAATAAAAGATGAACTAAAAGTTTTTTATGTATACATATATAGAATTTATTCAGTCATACTTTTTATAAATTTTTTAAGTTGACTTTTCTATGTTTTTATTTTGTGGGTGGAAATTATGAATGAAATGAATAAAAACTATATTACATTAAACAATCCTTTTTTTTATTTATGTATTTATTCAATCATATTTTTTATAAATTTTTGACGTTGACTTTTCTGTTTTTATTTTGTGAATGAAATGAATAAAAACTATATTACAATAAACAATCCTTTATTTTTTATGTATGTGTATTAGGGTGTCCGTTATTTCCCAAACTCATTTTTTTGAATAGCGTACTCCGTCAATCAAAAGTCTATGCCAAAAGAATAAATTATTGACCAACATTTTTTTTTAACCCGTGCCTCTAAGGTCATACCATTGAATAATAACATATAGAAGTGGACACCGAACATTACTCAATCTACAAAGCGCTGCTGTAACTGGGTGGTGACAATACAAAGATAATATTTCCTTTTTTCATCATTCAATTTCCAAACCCATTAGGGATCAAAAAAGTCCTATTGTATTTTATTGAACACGTGCAGATTAAAAGGGATATTTTCGTCTGCCATAAAAGGAAACAACAACAATAAAAACCTCTTTAGTTATATTTTCGTCTGGTGTGTCAGCCAAGGTTGCACATTCGGTAGACAAATAGATTTGTAAGTTTTTTTTTTTATTTTTTTTTCTGTCGGAAAATTTAAATGTATTATTGGTGCTTGCTTGGAATTGGGGATGATGACGATTATATGCTTTAATTTTGTCATTTTTTTTTTTTATTTCATGAGCTGAACAAAGGAAACATTTTTGTTTTAGGTACCTATAGGTATGTAATGTAGGTAGGTATATCATAATGTTTGTGCCTTGGTGAACTTTATGTTTAATAATATTGATTGATAGAGATTTGAAATTTTATCATTTACTGGTACTAACATAATGTAGGTATGTAGATATACATAAATAGGAAATATAATATGTAGGTAAGTGGGTTAGTGTACCTATAAAGGCATCCATAGATCTTGATGGTTGGGAAGTGTAAACAATGTGTTTTACACGCAAGAAAAATGTGACTGTCTATAATTATGTGATTAATTTGTCACTACTTAGTAACCTGTCCAGTTTTACTGACCTTGGGGGGATAGTGTTGGACTCAAAATTAACTTTTATTGACCATTTTGACTACATTATTAAAAAAGCTAACAGGACTCTCGGTTTTATTAAAAGATTTGCTAGAGAATTTCGTGATCCTTATGTTCTAAAAACTCTCTATGTCTCATTTGTAAGATCCATCTTGGAGTATGGTTGTGTTGTATGGGCGCCATATTATGCGGTTCATATAAATAGATTGGAGTCCGTTCAAAGAAGATTTATGAGAATTTGCTTAAGATGTTTACCATGGTCGAATCAAACTACCTTGCCACCTTACGCTCGACGTATTCAACTAATAAATCTTCCATCTCTAACGAGTCACAGAGCGTATCTACAATTTTGTTTTACTGTCGTGATAATCAATGGATCGATTTCAGCTCCATTGATCCTCTGTCGATTAAATTTCATTGCTAGTCAGCATAGTTTGGAAAGGCAGTTGCCAATTTCTAACATTTACAGTAGATCAAACTACGGTGCTAATAGTCCTTTAAATCTTTTAATTAATATTTACAATAAAAATTCAAATATAATTAATTCCAGCAATGACAATGTAAAATCACTTAACTTAAGAAAAATAGTTTTTAGTCATAATAATCCATAATGTAAGTTTTCTTTTTTTTTTTTTTTGTTATAATAAAAAAAAAATAATGTATCGTTAGTACTTAACGAAATAAAAAATAAATAAATAAATAAAGAACAACATTCAAGCAAGTAGACTTTCCAGCTCTAGGCGTATTAATTAATATTACCATGTAATATGTAATAACCTGTTAATAAGAAATAATAAATAAGAACAACTTTCATATTTTTCATTGTAAACAATTAATAACTAATTCGTTATTGATTTTTTTTTCTGTTTTAAACAATTTGGTTTTGGTATGAAACTAAACTTTTTTCTTTTTAAGTTAATTTTAGGTGTACAATGATAAACCACTTTACCTACATAGGTATACATATTTAATTTGTAATTTATTTTAGTTAATTTTTTTTTATACAATGTTCCTTAGTATTTATTAAGTAATAAAATCAAAACTTGTAACATGCACACATACCTAAAGTGTGAAAAAAAGATTGAGCGTGTAGGTTGAATCGATAGACAACGAAAAAATTCATATTGGAGTGGGGGGGGGGTCTATTCTCCCCGTTTGTAATTTATTAGTTTTTAATTTTATTTTTTTATGAGGTATCTTGACTTAAAATGTATAAGAAGTTTGAAAACAAAAAAATGTTGTACCTGCCTACCTACTTCATTTCGAACAATTATTAAAAAAAAAAAAATATTTTGAATTTCCCATTCGAAGTTATTGTAATTGGTGTGATTTGTCGATTTCAAAAAGTTGACATATATTAACGTTTTGGGGTCTCTAAGAATCAGAATCCATCGTTTTTAGAAAGATGTCTGTATGTGATGTGTATGTACGTACGTTCGTGTACTTTTTACGTCACTGAATATAGATATCGACTTCGGATAAATTTTATTTTAAAGATTATAACGTCATAACGTACTAAAAAAAATTTCTTTCAATTTCAGCATACCATTTTCTTACTTCAGCAATTTGAAAATTTTCCTGCTATATAGTAGAATTTGATTTATAAAAAAATTCAAACTTGTTCCACCACATAAGGGGCCAGTTACATAAAGCGATAAGTAAAAACCATGAGTAAAAATTTTCTTTTGGATAATTTCATGTGTTAATAAAATATTTGAAACATACAAATTGTACGAATCGATGGCAAATCAATTAAAATATTTTTTTAATTTTCGTAAAAAAATTTTCACCGAGTACACGGCAATTACGATTGCAAGTTATATCGGCACTTATTAATTAATAACTTAATTATTAACTTGCAATAGGAAGTTATTGTAATTGGTGGGATTTGTCGAGTTGAAAATTTTAACATATCTTTACGTTTTGAGGTCTCTAGAAACAGAATCCGTCGTTTTTAGAAACATGTCTGTATGTATGTATGTACGTACGTTCGGGGTACTTTTTTCATCCAACATATCTCGAGAACGAATAAAGATATGGACCTCGGATAAATTTTATTTTACAGGTAATATTGTCATAACGTGTTCACCTGTTTCAACTTTTACTGATGGTTTTTACTGATAGCTATAACTTGCCCCTAATATACATAAGGGTGATTCCTTATAAAGATCGTTTTCTTATTTTAAACGAGTAACCCCCTAATTTGCTTTAAATAAATTTAAATAAATTGTAATTCTGTCTCCTTATATAAACATTAATCCTACCCCTAAGACGTCTGAAGTTTTTTATTTGAAATCCCATGTCTTTTCCAATCCAATTTTGAAATTCATAACTTTGGTGATGATAAATACAAAAAATTGAATTTTAACACGTCATGTGTAGTCACTTTTGTCATTGTGTTATATGAATATGTATTAAAAACAATCTATAAAAAACAATTTTACAACAGTTATTTCTCTACTTATAGACATTAAAAAAATATATTTCTATTTAACTTTATTTCAATTTTAATAGATGTTATAAAATGTTTACTAATTCATTTTCTTAAACATGACTAAAGTGACTGAATGTGTGCCAAAATTCAATTTTTTTTTATTAATCATCACCAAAGTTATGAATTTTCAAAGTTGGACTTACAAAGATACATGGGATTTCCCATATAAAACTTCAGCAGCGTTGGGAACAGTTTAACGGGTATATAATGAGCTTACATTTTACAGGATTATTTTCCATTTATTATCAACAATTTAGGGGTGTGTGTCATTCAAAATAAGACAATACCCATAATATGGACCACCCTAATATACATTTACAGAGTGTCCCATTAACAATGGTTCAAACCGAAACTGGTGAAAGGCCAAGTCATGACCTATCAGAATTAAGGAACTTTTCCATATCGAATCATAGCGGTTCTCGAGTAAAACTCAAACATTTTTGTTTAAATATTTTGTTCAAATATTAAATTTGGGCAAGGACTTTCGGTTTTGTGTGGTGTAAGCGGAAAAATCCAATAGTTTTGAAAATTTCTCGAAAACCATCAAATTTTTTTACAAGTGTCTTTGAAAACTTATATACCTACCCTGTATTATGTATATAGATATAAATACAAAAAAAAAAAACAAAAATTACTTTTACTTTACCTACCACCCACTATTTAACTAAGCCCTTTCAATTCAATAAAATGCAAATGCAGTATGTAGGTACCTGCATAGGTATGTGGGTACCTAACTATTCAAATTGGGTCATCACACACTGGCTCATTTTTTTTTTTTTTTTATTTAAATCTTTAGTTTTGTATAAAAAACAGAACAGATTGATTGTTTTGTTTACCTATAAACAAATAATTTTGTCTGTATTGGTAATTAAATTTTGTTATTCCAATCGCAACAATGATTAAAATTTTATTCCTTCATTCCTCACTCTTCACATCCCTTGCCAAAAAACTTTGATTTCCCCAGGTTAGTCTGGTTCAAAATTGACACAGTGCATAATGAGAATGACCCATTTTTTTCTCAACACAATAAAAAAGGAGTGGTGAATGAAAATAAAGTGGGTACAAAACATTTATAAAAGTGATTTTTGGAACTATCAAATTAAACAATCTTTATGCTTATAACAAAACTAGGTAGGTACATTTACAAAATGTTTACATGTTTACATAGGTAAGGTTTCTACCTACTTTTCTACAAATAATAAATCTTTACAATCTCGATTTACACAGATTTATACAAGAAAAAAAAAATCAACAAAATTGAAGCATACATTTCATCATCCGCAATTACATACTTGCAAGCAACAACACTATTTTCATTCAAAAAAAGAAACAACCCTCACACTACCTACACTACATCTACCTAACTTCCACAACAACAACAAAATTGCAACATAAATTCATCATCCCCAACTACATACTTGCCAACAACACTTTTTTCACAACACAACATTTTCATAAAAAAAATAACCTTCACACTACCAGTCTACCTATCTTCCTTTGTGATTGGCATTGACAATGCAGACAGCAAACGATCAGAAAAAAACGAGAGTTGTTATTGTTGTTTGCCTTTCATTTATTTTAAACGAAAATTTGTCTGTTAATTAACTCGCTCATAATATTTATGTCGTCCTTGTTGTTCGTCTTCATTCCCAATGAAAAAAAACATGCTTTCCTTTTGCTCAAATTTGCCCAAATGGAATCAATTTCCCGGAAGGAACATATTCATATAATGGTTGTTGTTTATGATAGACCGACGGTGTAACATTCAGCCACCTAGTGGCAGTTTGGTTGGGTGTCCCTTCTATATCTTATTATTCAATGGTCATACTTTTCCCATACAAATTTGTATGGGAATTTTACACTGTTCACATTTTATTTTTTTTTCTCTGGAACTATAACAGTTATTCTAATTTTTTTTGGGAATTCTAATTGATTTATTGGTCCTTTAAAAAACAGCATTTAAAAATGCATTAAAAAAATTTTAATTATAATTTATTTATTTTAATACTTATGGAGCTCCAAAGAACAGCTAGCATTGACACTACAGGGGCTATTTGATCTTGTCCAATAGATGCTTTAGGCGTTTTTCTGCACCTTTTACCACTAGACTAACACATTAAATACCTGGTATCTTGCAGCGCGATAAGACTAAAAGAATCGAACTCCTGGTTTGCCAAACCCTATGGGCACAGCAACATATCACGGGTTTGATTCCAACCGAAAGTTTTCGACTACTGTACCCCTACAATGAGCCTCGTTAAAGATTTTAAAGTTGTATTCCCATCCAGGAAGGAGTGGAATGATGACGTCGTGACGAAAGACTTCGACACAACTATCTTTACTGATGGGTCAAAGATGGAGTCCCATGTTCGTGCGGGAATTGTTTCTGAGTCCCTTAATATATCCAGGTCTTTTCGGCTACCTGATTTGCTAGTGTTTTTCAAGCTGAATTACTGGCAATCAGGGAAGCATGCAAGCTACTTAAACAAGATCCAAACCAGAACCGAAACACGTCTATTTTTTCAGACAGTCAAGCGGCTGTTAAAGCCATTAATTCCCTACATCGTCCTCTAAATTGGTAAGGCAATGTCAGGATGAGCTTCTGAGTCTGAACACTAACCTCAAGGTCACTCCATGGTGTCCACTATTCTTTCAAAATAAATTTCCCTGACTTTCCCTGACCAATTTCAAAATTTTCCCTGACCAAAAATTAAAAAAAAACATTTTTTCATGAGTAGGTACGTATTAAATAAATATAGCACAAAGTGGTAGAAAATGTACATATTTGAATGGAGTTAATTAAACCTTAGGCAAAAAGAACTCAAATAGTATTTTTCAAAGATCTATCTGAAGGTATACATTACCGATTGTATTGAAAGTGAAAAATAATAACTGCATGAATTTAAAGTAAAATTGTTTTGCAATGTAGTTCATAGTAATGATAAATGACCATTTAAATAAAATCTTTTTTCACTGTGATTATTTAGGCTCTTTTGGTCTATTTGTAAAAAATGCGAATAAAAACAATATTATTCCATTATTTTTCCAACGTTTCGTGAGTATTCCTCACTTCTTCAGGGGTTATATATTTTTTTCAATTTGATTGTTAAAAAAACTACATACTCTGCTTCTTATATCCTACTATTGCATCATTCCCGAAGACGGCACTGACACAAAATTGAACATTAAAAAAAATAAATAATATATTAAGAACAATCTAGCAGGTTCTTTTATTAAATTTAATAAAAGTACCTAAGCTCTACTGTGATATAAGTATCATTGTTAATTTTGTATTTGATTATTTTTTGCTAGATTGTTCTTAATTTATTATTTATTTGCTTTTGTGTTCAATTTTGTGTCAGTGCCGTCTCCGGGAATGATGCAATAGTAGGATACAGGAAGCAAAGTACCTATGTAGGTTTTAACAATCAAATTAAAAAAAAAAATATAGGTATAACTTCTGAAGAAGTGAGAAATATATGGAATAATAAAATAATGGAATAATATTGTTTTTATTCGCATTTTGTACAAAAAGACCAAACCAGCCTAAATAATCACAGTAAAAAAGTGAGACAAAAAAATTGGTCAAATTCATAACATAATAAAATCCTTTTAAATGGTGACGTGAAATAAAGCCCAACGAAACCCAAATCTCAAATTTGGCCTAATTTCGCTTTGAAAATGGAAATAAGGCCAAATTGGCTCTATTTCTATTTCCAAAATGAAATAAGGGCAAATTTCATTTGGAAAAAAGACCAAATTTGCTTTTTCGAAAAAATTCAGTGATAACAGAAGTTTTGAAAGCAGACCGATTGAAAGCATAGGCGCTTTCCAGGTGACTGAGCGTATCCTAAGCGAAAAGACGGAGTCACGTGAGCGGAAGATAGGACCCAAAAAGGGAGTTAAAATTCTTGAACCCGCGAAGCGGGCGACCCGAAGTACTGTTTAGTTCAAAAACTTTGAAACTTAGGTGCCTGCCAGTTGGGGGATTAATTCCTTTTTTTTGGGAACTAGCCCCCTCGTGTGCTAGTTCCCATAAAAATGGAATTAAACCCGATCTGGGAGGCACCTATGCTATGGTGCCGTGACATTTGGCCATGTGTCATATGGCAATAAATACGGCCATGTGACACATTGTGAAAGCGTCAAATGTCCATATTCCAACAATTGGCTATTTATCGTTTTAACAAAGTGTCATACGGCTATTATGGACATATGTCACTTTCAAATTAGTTTTTTTTTTTTTTTTTTGTTTTGTTTAGCTCGCGCTAAAGGGGTTGTGAATACCCTTAAAGTGAAAAACACAGCACGAGCGCTTAGGTAGGTTGGAGGGCATTTGAAAGGAGAAACTGATGTACATTGGTTTTGAATGTCTGTAGATCACATTGGGAGGGGAAGATAGAGCTGGGTAGAGCATTCCACATTCGTGTAGTGCGACTAAAGAAAGAATCGCTGTACTTAACAGTACGTCCGAAGTTGGGCTCAAGGGTAAACTGATGGGCATTCCTAAAAGCGCGAGTATTACGGTTGAATTGTTTAAGGGGAGGAATGCAACTGGCTATTTCACTAGAGCATTGTTTATGGAAATAACGGTAAAATAACGAAAGACATGAAACATTTCGACGGTGCTTAAGAGATGTAAATGTTTCCGTTATAGTCCTTTCACCTATCATTTTTAGAGCTCTCTTTTGTATTCTATCCAAAAGACTTAAGTGGGTTATTGTCCAAATATGGGAGTTGTATTCAAGTTTTGGACGAATAAAGGCTTTATAGATCACAGCCAGATCAGAAGGGGAGACAAATTTCTTGCATCGACGGAGAAAACCTAAACACCTAGCAGCATTTTTGGCGATGTCAAATATGTGGTCGTTCCACAAAAGGTGGTCTGTGACACACATACCGATGACTGAAAGCTGTTCGGTTTCCTCTATGCAAGTGCCGCTCATGGATAGCAGCATAAGGGGTGGGTTTCGCTTTAACGACAGGAGACAGCATTGAGTTTTTGAAGCATTAAATTATACACGGTTTTTGTTTCTCCATTGGACAATGCTGTCAAGGTCAGAATTTAATGAGCTTATCATACGCTGTCGTTGAAGTTCCACATCCGAAAGACATGGATGTGAATCTAGAAATGAATATGGAAAGCTGAGGGAACTGTCGTCAGCAAAACAGTTTATTGGATTAGAAGTTTCAGATAAAAGATCGTTGATGAATATGAGAAAGAGGGTCGGAAACAAAACGGAGCCCTGGGACACACCAGCATTTATTTTGAAGATTTCAGACTTAAAACCGTCCAATACAACTTGTATTGAGCGGTCCGAAAGGTAATTTCTAATCCAACGAAGAAGAGATTCATCGATACCAAATGTACGCATTTTCGATAAGAGAGCTTGATGCCAAACTCTATCAAATGCTTTTGAAATATCAAGCGCAATAATCTTACTTTCTCCAAAACGATGTAAAGATTTGTGATATATAAAATCAGATCACCAGTGGACCTATTGCTACGAAAGCCGTATGAAAGGTTTTCCAGGAGTCGGATAGGTCGGCACAGGAGCATTACACAAACGTAGCTTGAGTTCCTGAAGACTTTTCTCGCACTCACCTGACCATTTGAACGGCTTCCCCTTTTCAGTAAGTTGATGCAAGCTCTAAGCGATTCCAGCAAAGTCCTTCACAAAGAGCCGATAATATGTCGCTAGACCAAGAAACCTACGGAGCTGATGTTTATCCTGTGGTGTTGGCCAATTTTTCACAGTGTCAACTTTCTCAGGATCAGTCTTTATGATCAGTCTGGGATGAGATGATATGTCCCAGGTATTTAACTTCGGTCTTGAAAAGCGCACATTTATCTGGATTTAATTTTAAGTGTGCTTCTCGAAGTCTCTGAAATACAGCCTTAAGGTTTTCACAATGCTCGTCAAAAGTTTTTCCATAAACGATCACATCGTCCAAATATACAAGGCATGATTTCCAAGTAAGGCCTTGAAGAACACACTCCATCAGACGCTCAAATGTTGCCGGAACATTGCAGTCCGAATGGCATCACTTTAAACTGCCACAGACTATTTCCGGTTGAGAAAGCTGTCTTCTCTCGATCTTCTGGATGGATTTCTACCTGCCAGTAGCCACTCTTCAAGTCTAACGTCGAGAACCATTGAGCTCCTTCCATTGCATCCAATGTATCGCTGATTCTGGGCAGAGGGTAGCTGCCTTTCTTTGTCACATCGTTCAGCCTACGGTAGTTCACACAAAATCGGGTGCTTTCATCTTTCTTTTTGACAAGAACAACTGGTGACGCCCAAGGGCTTTTGGAATTTTCGATTAGACCATCTTTCTTCAATGTCGATATCATTTCTTCATCTTCGGCTTGTTTGGCTAATGGGAGACGTCTTGCTTGTTGTCTAATCGGTCTCGCATCACCTGTGTCGATTCGGTGCTGTACCAGTTGTGTTCGACCATACTGCCCACTCGGTGAAGAAAATATATCAGCGTACGAAGCTTTCATTCTTCGAGATATTTTTTTAGCTGAAAATTAATCAGCGTTTCCATGACCTTGGAAAGAAGGGACGTAAGCGCAATTGGTCGATAGTTGGAGGGGGAAGAAGACACGCCTTTTTTAGGGACAGGCTGGACAAATGCTGTTTTCCATCCACTCGGAAAGAGACCAGTAGAGTAGGACAGATGGAAAAGCTTACGCAGTGGTTTTGCCAGAGTTGAAGAACACCTCTTCGGAACAATGGGAGGGATACTATACTGCAACGTCAGGAATCCGAGTAGGTTCGTCAACAAGCTGAGTTAAGTTGTTTAACTCAGCAAAAAACTCGGCGTACCTTCCTTCGGGTGTTGTCTGACCCCAATAGTGTAGCCACGAAGAATTATGTACATTGAAATCGCCCGTAACAACGATTTCACTGAGCGGAAAATGGGAAATAATTCTCTGGATGGAGTCGGATAGTGCATCGAGTTCATTGGAAGTCGAATTACCATCCAAACTAGGACTACGATAAACAAAACAAGTATGGATGATGCGCTTATGGATGGTGAATTTAAACCACATGAAATTAAAGTTTGTATTCAAACAAGAACCATATTGTGGTTGAAGCTGATAAGCAACATCGTTTCGAACATACACGGCGAGACCATGATGAGAAAAAAATAAAGGCACTAAGCTATAACCATGTAGGCTGAATTCCGAGTGATCAGTATTTACCCCTACCTGGGTTTCACTGAGTGCCAAAACAGCTCGCCTGTTTTTCACAGTGTGGACATATGCAGCACAAAAATTCTGCCTAAGTCCCCGAATGTTGCTGTAGTCAACCCTAAATTCACCCCCCATTACGAAAAAACAGACACAAGAAACCAAATCAGACAGTTAACTATGCTGTTATCGATTTTGGGCCCCAAAATAACTTCACAGCACAAATACTACTAGTGTTATGCCTAAATAGCAATTGCACTGATCCGCCCCTGGATACCCAAAATCAATAACAACAATTTATCTGGTATGCTTTGGCTCAATCAATTATAAGCATTGTATGGTATGATACATACACACACTGCATATAATGACTACACCAAAGCACTGTGAGTGATGTGGGAAGGAGAGATAGGAATTTACCGCTGTGTTATGGATAGTTGTAGTTGAGCATCATCATCTTTGATGCATGGGTACACTTTTTGTTGTTTCTGTTATGTACTGGCACTGGTACTTTGATTTTGATTTTGATTTGGATATTTTAAATAATATGGGCTATTGATTTTTTTTTTGTTTCGCGCGGCGCTACTTGTAAGGTGCACTTTTTGTTGTTGTTTTGCACTAGTACTGTGGCACTTATATGGGCTATTGTTTTTTTTTTTTGTAGAAGTAAGCGCGAATTAAAACAAACAACTTGTAAACGTTTTCAGAAGGTTGTTTCGAATTTTATATTTTTTGTAAAGTAAAAAAAAATACTTGTAAACGTTTTCAAAAAGTTGTTTTGAAAAGTTTTAATTTTGTTTTTAAAGATAGTTCCCAGAACATTTAAAAAAATACTTTACAAATAATATAAAATTCGAAACAACCTTCTGAAATCGTTTACAAGTTTTTTGTTTAAATTCGCGCTTACTTCTGGCAAAAGAATAATTTGAAAGTGACATATGTCCATAATAGCCGTATGACACTTTGTAAAAACGATAAATAGCCAAATGTTGGAATATGGACAGGACATTTGACGCTTTCACAATGTGTCACATGGCCATATTTCAAAATACGGCCACATGACACATGGCCAAATGTCACGGCACCATAACATAGGTGCCTCCCAGATCGGGTTTATTTCCATTTTTATGGGAACTAGCACACGTGGCGGTTAGTTCCCAAAAAAAAGTAATTATGGTGGATTTACATGTATCTTCATCTGCAAAATGCAGAAAAGAAGAGGACGACAGATGTATACAAAAAATCCGAGCGAGTGAAAGAGAACCATCAAGAAGATTTCTGTATTATGGGACTTTCCTATAATGCAGAAACGAAGTTCTTCTGCATTTTGATCTTTTCTCTCTATCTTACAAATATACATTTTGTATTTGGCATCCCTTTTTTTGTGCAGAAACCAAATGCAGATACATGTAAATCCACCATTAATCCCCCAACGGGCAAGCACCTAAGTTTTTGAGCTAAACAGTACTTTGGGTGGCCCGCTTCGCGGGTTCAAGGATTTTAACTCCCTTTTTGGGTCCTCTCTACCGCTCAGTGACTCCGTCACTCCGCTAAGGGTACGCTCAGTCGGCTAGCAAGCGCCTATGCTTTCAGTTGGTCTGCTTTCAAAGTTTTTGTACTTAACAGTGATTTGGGTAAAAGTCATTAACCCCCGCGGTTTGTTTTTTGGGAAATTACACGCGCGGGGTTAGTTCCGTGGGCGTTAATGCACTAAACCGAATTAAAAGAGCAGCGGTGATTTGTTTTGCAGATTTTTGAAACGAAAAAAAACATGAAAACGAAATAAAGCCAAATTGGCCTTATTTCGTTTTCTAAAGCGAAATAAAGCCAAAACTAAAATTTGGCGTTATTAACCTATTAAAAACGAAATAAGGCCAAATTTTTGATGTTTGGTTTTATTTCGTTGGGCCTTATTTCACGTCACCTTTTAAATCATACATCTTTGCGATATTAAAATTTAATAGTTTATTTTTTTTAAATAAATCAAAATGTATTAGTTCAGGTATGCAGAAACAGTATGAAGAAATAATCGTACTTAAAATATATAAACTTGGACGCGTTGTTGGTTGAATCTCAGTCAAATTTTTCTTTTATTGGCCGCGATCGGAAACCTATGCGATAGCCTATTTAAAGGTCGATTCACAATGCAAGGAGTAAACGCGACGAGAGCGTGACGTGATTCGCTGTCATTTTTTTCTAGTCATAAAATCGCTGCCCAATTTACAATGCGATGAGTTTCTTGACGACGAGTTTTTTGACAGCGTTAAATTATTTATTGTTTTTGTTCTTGCTGTGCAGTGTGCGTTCAAAATAATGAAAAAAAATGCTTTTATTATTTAATGTCGGTTTCGAGTGGACGGTTCGGACTTACTCTTTCTACTCCAGATTTTCCATATTCGATAGGAATGGAACAGAAACAGTGAAAATGGAGTAGCTCCGGATGACCAATCGAAAACGGCATAAATATTATAACTGTGTTTGTCCATATCTGGTTGGGGAAAAGATTTTCGGCTGAAAATCCTAATAAATTAAAACAATACGAAATTATAATATTGTCAACATAAATAGATCTATAAATATAATTTCATTGTCAACAAAATTTTTTTTTTTTTTTTTGTTAATTTCCGCTTATCTCTTGTTTTCTTTATTCTTTTCTACAATTTCACAAAATTCACCATCAGTCAAATATAAAAATCGGCGACGAGAGCGTCTTTTTTTCAATTTTCCCAACTTTGGCGTGACGTGACGTGACGACGAGAAACGTTTCATTGTGCATACCCTGGCGTTCCCTCGTATTCTTACATGGTTTGAAATCGGTTTGCCAACTACGACGAGCTCTCGTCACGTTGCGTTTTTTCGTCGCATTTGAATCGATCTTAAGATAGTTTCATATCCATAGGTTTTCGAATGGATTGGTTATTTTTGACTTCGCTTGGGATACAATTCAGATAACATGGATAGCTATCCAACAGCAAAAGCTGTTTTGTCATCAGCTGTTTTTACACGGGATTCCAACACGTACCTATCTGGATAGCTCCACATTGGTTTCCGATCGCGGCCATTACTGTACGAAATAACACAATACAATGAAGTGAAGTTAGTTGTGTTTCACTCATTTTTTTGACACATTCACAGGTATGTGGTGCGTTCTTTTATTAACCATAGTTAACTATGGTTGTTATGTCAAAAAAAATTGTTGAAGTGTCATTGTTAGATTTACCATTTTTTGTTAGATATTGTTGATCTATCAAACAAACACTTTGGAAAACAGGTGCAAATTCTCTTTTAACCTCTTTTACACCCACTCACAAAAAAAAATTTGTGGATGAAATGAAAGAACATTTTTACCACATATTAAGGGCATCTAAATTAAGCTTTCCACAAAAACTTAGATTCTTACAATTTTTTTTTCTAATTCTTCTGGGTAAAAAATAAAATATCGAAAACAGTGTGCAGGCACCTTTAAAGCAGGATTTGAACATGTTCCGGCACAGTAATTCTGGGAAACTTTGAACCAAAGTACTCTTAAATCATATACTTTCGATTAGTATGTGTTAGTAGATAGAGTTATCTTTCAGTTGCCACTCAAGTCTGAAAAATAGGAGCTAGTTGCAGGCCTATATGTTCAAGTCCAAGAAAGTTTAAATGGATCTAGAATTAACTTCGGTTTCATTTTGCACCATTTGGTTCCTCAAACTCCTATGACTGTGAGCTAGTAGACTACGGGTGTTTGAAGGTGGCTCATGGTGCACGAGGACCGTCCGATCACACGGTTGTGCCAACAGTTTCTTCAAAACCAGTCAACAAGTTGCCTAGTTGGCACAGTGTTGCTGGTTTTTAGTTGCGAACTTTGGTCCCGTCGGGTGTTTTTCCTATGTCCAAATCCTTATTGATTTTTGTCTCATGTCCAAATCCAATAAAAGCGTCTGGTCATACAGGCGGGTGGTATTTTCTCTGGTAACCACAAGTCATGATGTGTAAGTAGACGGAGGTGTACAGAGATTACCATATCCGGGTGTGAGACTAGATGATCACCCTAAGGATCATATGTGTCCTGGGCAAATTTCTTAGCGTAGCATACTGTAGCCGAACTCGCGCGTAGGCGATGATCCGTTGGGAGGTCTATCACCAAATACCCACATTTTCTTAAAAAATGTTCTTTTAATCTACAGGTCCAACGAGTTATGGTATCAAAACGGCGCATTACAGCGTTAATTGGGTCATCGAGCGAGGATGCTTCTTTACCTACCTACCTTAATATTATATATTTTTCTCTCTCGATGTTCAGCAGTTTTTGTTGTTTTTTTTTTTTATTGATTATTATTAAGTAATAAGTTTTTTTTTAAAAAAGACTCCAGCAAATTAGAAATAATTTATTTCGATTTATCAAAATATTAAATATTTTTATTTTTTTCAGCCCAATTCTAAATATTCCCCGGGAAAAAAAACTCCCCGGGAGATTTGTTCTCCCAAATTTAAAATGCTCCTCACATCAAATACATTTACATTTTCCATTTTATGGACATTAAGAATGCCAGCTTCTTTCTCGTAGTATTATTTCTCATATTCGAAGTTTGCTTAAATTAAGGAAAAGGGAAAAAAATTCCCGGGAATTTATAGTTTAGAATTGGAGTGTAGGGAAAAGGGAAGCATTTCCCCGGGAATTTTTATTTAGAATTTGGCTGAATTTTAAAGTATTTATTAAACTTAAAACATCGAAATAAATTATAATTTAAATTTTTTTAATACATTTTTAAATGCAGTTTTTTAAAGAATCAGAATTCCAAAAAAAAATTAGAATAACTGTTATGCTAGGTTTCTACTTGTCATTGAAAGACGCAAATTGACACAGTTTGACAAGACAAGGTGGGTAGTTTCAACAAAAAAGCAAAGAAAATAGTAGTAGAGAGTAGGTATAACCCACCCTGTCTTGTCAAACTGTGTCTTTCAATGACAAGAAACTTAGCATTATAGTTCCAGAGAAAAAAATAAAAAGTGATGACTGTAAAATTCCCATACAAATTTGTATAGGAAAAATTTGGAAACCTTTTTTTTGGTCAATCATTTTTTCTTTCGGCATAACCTTTCGATTTACTATCCAAAAAAATGAGTTTGGGAAATAACGGACAACCCAATGCGTATGAAGAATGTTTACATGATGAGTGAATTTATAGAACTTCTTTAAAAATAACATTGGAAGTAATGAATCAATCTTTTTTTATAGTTATGAAAATATTTCAGAAACTTTTTACTCTTGAAAAAGCCACATAAATTTGACCATGAGAAAATACAGTATTCGGTAAGTGCAACAGAGCTACTATATGCAATTTTAATGGGAAACTGTTTTCTCGTCATGTTGAATGGCATAGATGGATCCGATGGTGTAAATGATATTCTCGGAATTAAAACAGTTCTCCCAGTATGAATAAGCATACAATAGCAATTAGATTCCTTATTAGCATTACAGTCGTATTTTTTTAAACATTTATTTGTGAGGTGGAAGGCCAGAATGTCAAACACTATTTAGGAACTCATCAGAATACAGTTCTTCATCGGATCTATCATCAGATTGAATCGAGTCATCGCTGTACTAAATGTTTGCTTTACCTACAACAGTTTTGTCTACAACATGATCGATTATTTTTTCACAATCTTCATTTTTTGGACATACAACTGCTCGATCAAGTAACTTCATTTATGACATGTGTATCATAAGATTTATGCACAAATTCATTTTTATGGACAATATCTTGGACCCAATTACTAAAAATAGGATCATCGTTTGCCCTCATATTTCTCATTTTGTCCTTAAAGGAGATTGTTTTAATTTTGCTTCAATAATTGTTGTTCTGTTGGCGTGCCTTATTTTATATTGAAGACAGATAATTAAATATAAGTGTTGAAAAGTTGATAACACACATTAATAATGTTAAAATTATTTAAATATGAACAAACTTAAATTAAACACAGAAAAAACCAAAATCATGATAGTACCAGAAATAAGTTAATTTAATGAATTTGAATGTATAAAAGAAACGAAATATATACTTGGAAATTTTCCTAGATAGTAATTTAAATTTTAAAAATCATTTTGAAATGATTTATAAAAAAAAAAAATCGCCACGAAAATCGTTTCGAAGTATACGAAAAAATCTTAATATTTATATGGCCATTAAAATATATATTTCCAATATACAGTAACATTTTGAGTATACTATTATTGAAAGAAAAACTTAATGCCTATTTATTTACAAAGAAGACTGGTCACCAGAGGTGAAATGAGACAAAGTAACCTAAGAAACGATAATTATTTACACCTACCATTTTTTGCAAATTATAGATCACAAAAATTATAGACCAAATTATAGACTCCAAAGTGAATCAGTTATTCTTTGCTGACGATGGAGCCATTATAAGTGAAGATCCTGTGTCCTTGCAATGAGCACTTGATGTACACGTGGATGTTCTGGAGGGAAATGGATACCGCATTAGCGCGAAAAAGACCGAATGCTGTCCATTTTCTGATCCACACAGGCCTATTCCGGACATCTATTTGAATGGAACAGTGCTTCCCAAGTGCGAAAAGTTTAAATACCTAGGATCAATGATCAATAACGAAGGATCTTCTGATGACGACATCAAACATCGCGTAAGCGTAGGGTGGATGAAGTGGCGGGAAAACTCTGCCATCTTTTGTGATAGAAAAATGCCCCCTAAGATGAAAACAAAGCTCTACACGGCAGTTATTCGTCCAGCGCTTACATACGGTTCACAGTGTTGGACAATGTACAAGAAGTATGAAAGTAAATGGACGGCAGCTGAAATTAAGATGCTTCGCATGACAGCAGAAGTGACAAAGCACGATCGAGTAAGAAGCAAGAGAATCCGAGGAAGCCTACACGTCAAAAATACCATCTTGGACAAAATACAGCATGACCAACTTAGCTGGTACTGTCATGTACAAAGAAGATGCCATGAGAACCCAGTTCAAATGGCAATAGCACAAGACGTTCCAACATTATCGCGGAAGAAAGGCAGGCGCAAAAACTCCTGGATGAAACAAATGCAACGACACCTGCATTTAGTTGGCCTCAGACATGGAACAATCCAAAACCGGGAGGTCTGTCGAAGTTTTCTGAGGTCAACCCCGGCGAACCCCACAAGTGGAACCTTAGGTGAAGCAGTTGAGTGCGCGAGTTGTGGTCCCCCTCGAGATCATGACAATCGCCGGCTAAATGAAAAAGAAGAAGATTGTAAAAAGTCAGCGAAGAACTATGCAAGCCCAAAGAAAGTGCGAACCAAGGGAATTAGGTTGAGTTGAGTCTATGTTGCATTGAAAAAGAGAATGGCATTTGTTTTTGATACATAAATGTTGTTTTGATTCCCATATATATTTCGAGAGAGGCCGCAATTTTGTTAAATTATCCATATATCTACATTTGTATGTGTTCATATGTACATACACTCCTCGTCAACTGAATACGCACAAACATTTTTGAATATATTTTATCCATTTTTTCCAAACAGTGATGGTTATTTCGTAAATTTTCGTAACATATAAATAACAGAATTTCAAAGTTTTATCCAAAAACAACCGTGAGTTTTTCCTTCAACCACTTCCAAAGTGTAACTTATGCAAAGTAGAAGTTTTTTTTTGAGTCAACTGAATAGGTACAAAAATTAAAATTGATATTGGAATGGAATGAAACAAGTTTTTGTTTAAGTTTAGTAGTGGGTACTTCCACCTTTATTTTTAATTACTTCGTAAATTCGATCCGGCATGGAATCGTATAGCTTTTTAATGTAATTTTAAAGTATTTATTAAACTTAAAACATCGAAATAAATTATAATTTAAATTTTTTTAATACATTTTTAAATGCAGTTTTTTAAAGAATCAGAATTCCAAAAAAAAATTAGAATAACTGTTATGCTAGGTTTCCACTTGTCATTGAAAGACGCAAATTGACACAGTTTGACAAGACAAGGTGGGTAGTTTCAACAAAAAAGCAAAGAAAATAGTAGTAGAGAGTAGGTATAACCCACCCTGTCTTGTCAAACTGTGTCTTTCAATGACAAGTGGAAACTTAGCATTATAGTTCCAGAGAAAAAAATAAAAAGTGATGACTGTAAAATTCCCATACAAATTTGTATAGGAAAAATTTGGAAACCTTTTTTTTGGTCAATCATTTTTTCTTTCGGCATAACCTTTCGATTTACTATCCAAAAAAATGAGTTTGGGAAATAACGGACAACCTAATGCGTATGAAGAATGTTTACATGATGAGTGAATTTATAGAACTTCTTTAAAAATAACATTGGAAGTAATGAATCAATCTTTTTTTATAGTTATGAAAATATTTCAGAAACTTTTTACTCTTGAAAAAGCCACATAAATTTGACCATGAGAAAATACAGTATTCGGTAAGTGCAACAGAGCTACTATATGCAATTTTAATGGGAAACTGTTTTCTCGTCATGTTGAATGGCATAGATGGATCCGATGGTGTAAATGATATTCTCGGAATTAAAACAGTTCTCCCAGTATGAATAAGCATACAATAGCAATTAGATTCCTTATTAGCATTACAGTCGTATTTTTTTAAACATTTATTTGTGAGGTGGAAGGCCAGAATGTCAAACACTATTTAGGAACTCATCAGAATACAGTTCTTCATCGGATCTATCATCAGATTGAATCGAGTCATCGCTGTACTAAATGTTTGCTTTACCTACAACAGTTTTGTCTACAACATGATCGATTATTTTTTCACAATCTTCATTTTTTGGACATACAACTGCTCGATCAAGTAACTTCATTTATGACATGTGTATCATAAGATTTATGCACAAATTCATTTTTATGGACAATATCTTGGACCCAATTACTAAAAATAGGATCATCGTTTGCCCTCATATTTCTCATTTTGTCCTTAAAGGAGATTGTTTTAATTTTGCTTCAATAATTGTTGTTCTGTTGGCGTGCCTTATTTTATATTGAAGACAGATAATTAAATATAAGTGTTGAAAAGTTGATAACACACATTAATAATGTTAAAATTATTTAAATATGAACAAACTTAAATTAAACACAGAAAAAACCAAAATCATGATAGTACCAGAAATAAGTTAATTTAATGAATTTGAATGTATAAAAGAAACGAAATATATACTTGGAAATTTTCCTAGATAGTAATTTAAATTTTAAAAATCATTTTGAAATGATTTATAAAAAAAAAAATCGCCACGAAAATCGTTTCGAAGTATACGAAAAAATCTTAATATTTATATGGCCATTAAAATATATATTTCCATTATACAGTAACATTTTGAGTATACTATTATTGAAAGAAAAACTTAATGCCTATTTATTTACAAAGAAGACTGGTCACCAGAGGTGAAATGAGACAAAGTAACCTAAGAAACGATAATTATTTACACCTACCATTTTTTGCAAATTATAGATCACAAAAATTATAGACCAAATTATAGACTCCAAAGTGAATCAGTTATTCTTTGCTGACGATGGAGCCATTATAAGTGAAGATCCTGTGTCCTTGCAATGAGCACTTGATGTACACGTGGATGTTCTGGAGGGAAATGGATACCGCATTAGCGCGAAAAAGACCGAATGCTGTCCATTTTCTGATCCACACAGGCCTATTCCGGACATCTATTTGAATGGAACAGTGCTTCCCAAGTGCGAAAAGTTTAAATACCTAGGATCAATGATCAATAACGAAGGATCTTCTGATGACGACATCAAACATCGCGTAAGCGTAGGGTGGATGAAGTGGCGGGAAAACTCTGCCATCTTTTGTGATAGAAAAATGCCCCCTAAGATGAAAACAAAGCTCTACACGGCAGTTATTCGTCCAGCGCTTACATACGGTTCACAGTGTTGGACAATGTACAAGAAGTATGAAAGTAAATGGACGGCAGCTGAAATTAAGATGCTTCGCATGACAGCAGGAGTGACAAAGCACGATCGAGTAAGAAGCAAGAGAATCCGAGGAAGCCTACACGTCAAAAATACCATCTTGGACAAAATACAGCATGACCAACTTAGCTGGTACTGTCATGTACAAAGAAGATGCCATGAGAACCCAGTTCAAATGGCAATAGCACAAGACGTTCCAACATTATCGCGGAAGAAAGGCAGGCGCAAAAACTCCTGGATGAAACAAATGCAACGACACCTGCATTTAGTTGGCCTCAGACATGGAACAATCCAAAACCGGGAGGTCTGTCGAAGTTTTCTGAGGTCAACCCCGGCGAACCCCACAAGTGGAACCTTAGGTGAAGCAGTTGAGTGCGCGAGTTGTGGTCCCCCTCGAGATCATGACAATCGCCGGCTAAATGAAGAAGAAGAAGATTGTAAAAAGTCAGCGAAGAACTATGCAAGCCCAAAGAAAGTGCGAACCAAGGGAATTAGGTTGAGTTGAGTCTATGTTGCATTGAAAAAGAGAATGGCATTTGTTTTTGATACATAAATGTTGTTTTGATTCCCATATATATTTCGAGAGAGGCCGCAATTTTGTTAAATTATCCATATATCTACATTTGTATGTGTTCATATGTACATACACTCCTCGTCAACTGAATACGCACAAACATTTTTGAATATATTTTATCCATTTTTTCCAAACAGTGATGGTTATTTCGTAAATTTTCGTAACATATAAATAACAGAATTTCAAAGTTTTATCCAAAAACAACCGTGAGTTTTTCCTTCAACCACTTCCAAAGTGTAACTTATGCAAAGTAGAAGTTTTTTTTTGAGTCAACTGAATAGGTACAAAAATTAAAATTGATATTGGAATGGAATGAAACAAGTTTTTGTTTAAGTTTAGTAGTGGGTACTTCCACCTTTATTTTTAATTACTTCGTAAATTCGATCCGGCATGGAATCGTATAGCTTTTTAATGTAATTTTAAAGTATTTATTAAACTTAAAACATCGAAATAAATTATAATTTAAATTTTTTTAATACATTTTTAAATGCAGTTTTTTAAAGAATCAGAATTCCAAAAAAAAATTAGAATAACTGTTATGCTAGGTTTCCACTTGTCATTGAAAGACGCAAATTGACACAGTTTGACAAGACAAGGTGGGTAGTTTCAACAAAAAAGCAAAGAAAATAGTAGTAGAGAGTAGGTATAACCCACCCTGTCTTGTCAAACTGTGTCTTTCAATGACAAGTGGAAACTTAGCATTATAGTTCCAGAGAAAAAAATAAAAAGTGATGACTGTAAAATTCCCATACAAATTTGTATAGGAAAAATTTGGAAACCTTATTTTTGGTCAATCATTTTTTCTTTCGGCATAACCTTTCGATTTACTATCCAAAAAAATGAGTTTGGGAAATAACGGACAACCTAATGCGTATGAAGAATGTTTACATGATGAGTGAATTTATAGAACTTCTTTAAAAATAACATTGGAAGTAATGAATCAATCTTTTTTTATAGTTATGAAAATATTTCAGAAACTTTTTACTCTTGAAAAAGCCACATAAATTTGACCATGAGAAAATACAGTATTCGGTAAGTGCAACAGAGCTACTATATGCAATTTTAATGGGAAACTGTTTTCTCGTCATGTTGAATGGCATAGATGGATCCGATGGTGTAAATGATATTCTCGGAATTAAAACAGTTCTCCCAGTATGAATAAGCATACAATAGCAATTAGATTCCTTATTAGCATTACAGTCGTATTTTTTTAAACATTTATTTGTGAGGTGGAAGGCCAGAATGTCAAACACTATTTAGGAACTCATCAGAATACAGTTCTTCATCGGATCTATCATCAGATTGAATCGAGTCATCGCTGTACTAAATGTTTGCTTTACCTACAACAGTTTTGTCTACAACATGATCGATTATTTTTTCACAATCTTCATTTTTTGGACATACAACTGCTCGATCAAGTAACTTCATTTATGACATGTGTATCATAAGATTTATGCACAAATTCATTTTTATGGACAATATCTTGGACCCAATTACTAAAAATAGGATCATCGTTTGCCCTCATATTTCTCATTTTGTCCTTAAAGGAGATTGTTTTAATTTTGCTTCAATAATTGTTGTTCTGTTGGCGTGCCTTATTTTATATTGAAGACAGATAATTAAATATAAGTGTTGAAAAGTTGATAACACACATTAATAATGTTAAAATTATTTAAATATGAACAAACTTAAATTAAACACAGAAAAAACCAAAATCATGATAGTACCAGAAATAAGTTAATTTAATGAATTTGAATGTATAAAAGAAACGAAATATATACTTGGAAATTTTCCTAGATAGTAATTTAAATTTTAAAAATCATTTTGAAATGATTTATAAAAAAAAAAATCGCCACGAAAATCGTTTCGAAGTATACGAAAAAATCTTAATATTTATATGGCCATTAAAATATATATTTCCATTATACAGTAACATTTTGAGTATACTATTATTGAAAGAAAAACTTAATGCCTATTTATTTACAAAGAAGACTGGTCACCAGAGGTGAAATGAGACAAAGTAACCTAAGAAACGATAATTATTTACACCTACCATTTTTTGCAAATTATAGATCACAAAAATTATAGACCAAATTATAGACTCCAAAGTGAATCAGTTATTCTTTGCTGACGATGGAGCCATTATAAGTGAAGATCCTGTGTCCTTGCAATGAGCACTTGATGTACGCGTGGATGTTCTGGAGGGAAATGGATACCGCATTAGCGCGAAAAAGACCGAATGCTGTCCATTTTCTGATCCACACAGGCCTATTCCGGACATCTATTTGAATGGAACAGTGCTTCCCAAGTGCGAAAAGTTTAAATACCTAGGATCAATGATCAATAACGAAGGATCTTCTGATGACGACATCAAACATCGCGTAAGCGTAGGGTGGATGAAGTGGCGGGAAAACTCTGCCATCTTTTGTGATAGAAAAATGCCCCCTAAGATGAAAACAAAGCTCTACACGGCAGTTATTCGTCCAGCGCTTACATACGGTTCACAGTGTTGGACAATGTACAAGAAGTATGAAAGTAAATGGACGGCAGCTGAAATTAAGATGCTTCGCATGACAGCAGGAGTGACAAAGCACGATCGAGTAAGAAGCAAGAGAATCCGAGGAAGCCTACACGTCAAAAATACCATCTTGGACAAAATACAGCATGACCAACTTAGCTGGTACTGTCATGTACAAAGAAGATGCCATGAGAACCCAGTTCAAATGGCAATAGCACAAGACGTTCCAACATTATCGCGGAAGAAAGGCAGGCGCAAAAACTCCTGGATGAAACAAATGCAACGACACCTGCATTTAGTTGGCCTCAGACATGGAACAATCCAAAACCGGGAGGTCTGTCGAAGTTTTCTGAGGTCAACCCCGGCGAACCCCACAAGTGGAACCTTAGGTGAAGCAGTTGAGTGCGCGAGTTGTGGTCCCCCTCGAGATCATGACAATCGCCGGCTAAATGAAGAAGAAGAAGATTGTAAAAAGTCAGCGAAGAACTATGCAAGCCCAAAGAAAGTGCGAACCAAGGGAATTAGGTTGAGTTGAGTCTATGTTGCATTGAAAAAGAGAATGGCATTTGTTTTTGATACATAAATGTTGTTTTGATTCCCATATATATTTCGAGAGAGGCCGCAATTTTGTTAAATTATCCATATATCTACATTTGTATGTGTTCATATGTACATACACTCCTCGTCAACTGAATACGCACAAACATTTTTGAATATATTTTATCCATTTTTTCCAAACAGTGATGGTTATTTCGTAAATTTTCGTAACATATAAATAACAGAATTTCAAAGTTTTATCCAAAAACAACCGTGAGTTTTTCCTTCAACCACTTCCAAAGTGTAACTTATGCAAAGTAGAAGTTTTTTTTTGAGTCAACTGAATAGGTACAAAAATTAAAATTGATATTGGAATGGAATGAAACAAGTTTTTGTTTAAGTTTAGTAGTGGGTACTTCCACCTTTATTTTTAATTACTTCGTAAATTCGATCCGGCATGGAATCGTATAGCTTTTTAATGTAATTTTAAAGTATTTATTAAACTTAAAACATCGAAATAAATTATAATTTAAATTTTTTTAATACATTTTTAAATGCAGTTTTTTAAAGAATCAGAATTCCAAAAAAAAATTAGAATAACTGTTATGCTAGGTTTCCACTTGTCATTGAAAGACGCAAATTGACACAGTTTGACAAGACAAGGTGGGTAGTTTCAACAAAAAAGCAAAGAAAATAGTAGTAGAGAGTAGGTATAACCCACCCTGTCTTGTCAAACTGTGTCTTTCAATGACAAGTGGAAACTTAGCATTATAGTTCCAGAGAAAAAAATAAAAAGTGATGACTGTAAAATTCCCATACAAATTTGTATAGGAAAAATTTGGAAACCTTATTTTTGGTCAATCATTTTTTCTTTCGGCATAACCTTTCGATTTACTATCCAAAAAAATGAGTTTGGGAAATAACGGACAACCTAATGCGTATGAAGAATGTTTACATGATGAGTGAATTTATAGAACTTCTTTAAAAATAACATTGGAAGTAATGAATCAATCTTTTTTTATAGTTATGAAAATATTTCAGAAACTTTTTACTCTTGAAAAAGCCACATAAATTTGACCATGAGAAAATACAGTATTCGGTAAGTGCAACAGAGCTACTATATGCAATTTTAATGGGAAACTGTTTTCTCGTCATGTTGAATGGCATAGATGGATCCGATGGTGTAAATGATATTCTCGGAATTAAAACAGTTCTCCCAGTATGAATAAGCATACAATAGCAATTAGATTCCTTATTAGCATTACAGTCGTATTTTTTTAAACATTTATTTGTGAGGTGGAAGGCCAGAATGTCAAACACTATTTAGGAACTCATCAGAATACAGTTCTTCATCGGATCTATCATCAGATTGAATCGAGTCATCGCTGTACTAAATGTTTGCTTTACCTACAACAGTTTTGTCTACAACATGATCGATTATTTTTTCACAATCTTCATTTTTTGGACATACAACTGCTCGATCAAGTAACTTCATTTATGACATGTGTATCATAAGATTTATGCACAAATTCATTTTTATGGACAATATCTTGGACCCAATTACTAAAAATAGGATCATCGTTTGCCCTCATATTTCTCATTTTGTCCTTAAAGGAGATTGTTTTAATTTTGCTTCAATAATTGTTGTTCTGTTGGCGTGCCTTATTTTATATTGAAGACAGATAATTAAATATAAGTGTTGAAAAGTTGATAACACACATTAATAATGTTAAAATTATTTAAATATGAACAAACTTAAATTAAACACAGAAAAAACCAAAATCATGATAGTACCAGAAATAAGTTAATTTAATGAATTTGAATGTATAAAAGAAACGAAATATATACTTGGAAATTTTCCTAGATAGTAATTTAAATTTTAAAAATCATTTTGAAATGATTTATAAAAAAAAAAATCGCCACGAAAATCGTTTCGAAGTATACGAAAAAATCTTAATATTTATATGGCCATTAAAATATATATTTCCATTATACAGTAACATTTTGAGTATACTATTATTGAAAGAAAAACTTAATGCCTATTTATTTACAAAGAAGACTGGTCACCAGAGGTGAAATGAGACAAAGTAACCTAAGAAACGATAATTATTTACACCTACCATTTTTTGCAAATTATAGATCACAAAAATTATAGACCAAATTATAGACTCCAAAGTGAATCAGTTATTCTTTGCTGACGATGGAGCCATTATAAGTGAAGATCCTGTGTCCTTGCAATGAGCACTTGATGTACGCGTGGATGTTCTGGAGGGAAATGGATACCGCATTAGCGCGAAAAAGACCGAATGCTGTCCATTTTCTGATCCACACAGGCCTATTCCGGACATCTATTTGAATGGAACAGTGCTTCCCAAGTGCGAAAAGTTTAAATACATAGGATCAATGATCAATAACGAAGGATCTTCTGATGACGACATCAAACATCGCGTAAGCGTAGGGTGGATGAAGTGGCGGGAAAACTCTGCCATCTTTTGTGATAGAAAAATGCCCCCTAAGATGAAAACAAAGCTCTACACGGCAGTTATTCGTCCAGCGCTTACATACGGTTCACAGTGTTGGACAATGTACAAGAAGTATGAAAGTAAATGGACGGCAGCTGAAATTAAGATGCTTCGCATGACAGCAGGAGTGACAAAGCACGATCGAGTAAGAAGCAAGAGAATCCGAGGAAGCCTACACGTCAAAAATACCATCTTGGACAAAATACAGCATGACCAACTTAGCTGGTACTGTCATGTACAAAGAAGATGCCATGAGAACCCAGTTCAAATGGCAATAGCACAAGACGTTCCAACATTATCGCGGAAGAAAGGCAGGCGCAAAAACTCCTGGATGAAACAAATGCAACGACACCTGCATTTAGTTGGCCTCAGACATGGAACAATCCAAAACCGGGAGGTCTGTCGAAGTTTTCTGAGGTCAACCCCGGCGAACCCCACAAGTGGAACCTTAGGTGAAGCAGTTGAGTGCGCGAGTTGTGGTCCCCCTCGAGATCATGACAATCGCCGGCTAAATGAAGAAGAAGAAGATTGTAAAAAGTCAGCGAAGAACTATGCAAGCCCAAAGAAAGTGCGAACCAAGGGAATTAGGTTGAGTTGAGTCTATGTTGCATTGAAAAAGAGAATGGCATTTGTTTTTGATACATAAATGTTGTTTTGATTCCCATATATATTTCGAGAGAGGCCGCAATTTTGTTAAATTATCCATATATCTACATTTGTATGTGTTCATATGTACATACACTCCTCGTCAACTGAATACGCACAAACATTTTTGAATATATTTTATCCATTTTTTCCAAACAGTGATGGTTATTTCGTAAATTTTCGTAACATATAAATAACAGAATTTCAAAGTTTTATCCAAAAACAACCGTGAGTTTTTCCTTCAACCACTTCCAAAGTGTAACTTATGCAAAGTAGAAGTTTTTTTTTGAGTCAACTGAATAGGTACAAAAATTAAAATTGATATTGGAATGGAATGAAACAAGTTTTTGTTTAAGTTTAGTAGTGGGTACTTCCACCTTTATTTTTAATTACTTCGTAAATTCGATCCGGCATGGAATCGTATAGCTTTTTAATGTAATTTAACGAAATTTCGCTCCACGCTAATTTGATTGCAGAAATTAAGGTTTCTTTGTCTTCGAACTGACGACCACCCTCATAAACTTTGCGTACTAACCATCCCCAGACATTTTCTATGATGTTTAGATCAGGTGAGTACGGCGGCCATTGAAGCAACTGCACTTGTTGCTCCTCTATCCATGTTTTTATTATGCGCGCTGAGTGAATAGGCGCATTATCATGTTGGTAGGTCCAGTTTATGGGTCCAAAGATGTTAGAAAATTTAGCAAAATTTCTTTCCAAAATTACTTTATACCCAGCTGCTGTCATTCTTGATGTTACAACCTCGAGCTCAACTGTTCCATAATAACTGACTGCTCCCCATATCATGACACCTCCTTCACGACTATGATGGCGCTTTAAAAATCTTTTTTCTTTTCCTAAGTCGTGAAAATAGAAGTTGAACCCATCAGGGCCATCGAAATTAAACTTTTTTTCATCTGAAAAAACCACGTGATACCATTCTTTTTTCCAACTCATGTGAAGTCTTGAAAATCTAATCGCAACATTTTCCGTCTCTCGTCAAGTGGTGGTTTTTTCTTAAGTTTCATTCGTTTAAGATGGCTTGAGTTGTTGATTACTCTTAATACTGTTGAGCAACTTGCGTTTACGCCGACTTTTTGTTTTATTTTTGCCACAGAATCAGAAGAATTTGATGCACATCTAAGTTATAAATTTATTATTTTTCTTAAAACAAAAAGATATGAGTTAACAAAATGCAAGACCGCTTTCACACAAGGAAACTGAGTTGCCAGAAACTAGATAGTTTATAGACGAGATGGGTTGTGAGGGGGGGAGATTTGTTTCCTTACCCTTACGTCCTCCTCGCCAACAAACTAAAAATTGCTGGCAACTCCGTTTCCTTGTGTGAAAGGGGTCTAGAGTGCAACATGAAATTGTGCATCTCCATTAAAAATTTTGATTTCTGATTTGATGTCTGGAGAGAAATCAGAATTATTCATGCAACATCGAAAAACCATCGTAAACGTTGTAAACCTCGGAAAGTTTACGACGTCTTAAACGAAATGTCCCAATTTGTGTGATTTTTTTTTTACGACAAACTTTCCCACACGAATTTGTGTTGTAAACGTCGTAAATGAAAGTATAGTAAACGTGGAAAACTTTTTATAAAAGTATTATGAAATTTTATGTAGGTATCAAAATTTGACAACAACAAATACTTCAGTAGCACAGAGCATTTTTAATTATTTTTTTCAAACGCTTAAACAAAATAAATTAAGTTTGCCTAATTTATTCACCGCATCATAATGCAATTAGATAAAGGGGCGTTCGTGAAACGTATGTCGGAAACTTTACGATTTTACGACGTAACACTGTGGTCCGAAAAGGCAAATTTCGTGGCGAAAATACTAATTTCGATTTTTTATTTTTAAAGTTTTGTTTTTTATTTCTAATAAAAATATAAACAGAGCTTCAAAAACAGGAAACAAAATAATTTTCCGCTAACTAGTTTGACTTATAGAGCTTTTCAAAGTTGGTCAATTTTCCGTGCGAGTTCGTGCGGAAAATCGACCATGATAGTTTATCCTAACTATTTCTAAAATCATATGCAAAATTGTAGCTGCAAATATTTGCAACATTCGGAGAAATTGTAATTTGTTTAAAAAAGTCGTGTTCCCAGTGCTGACATTTTGGTTTTAAAAGCAAATTCCCTAATGGAATATTTCAATTATTTTATTAATTTAAATAGCTGAGCACATGAAATTTTCTTCTAATATCAATTAAAAATCTTTTTGTTATTATCTTGGTTCTTAAAAAATCCGCCAACTTCCACGCCCCCTTTTTTATTTAATTTAGTACAGGCAAATTAGGATAAAAAACGTGGGCAAAATTGCAAACAGAAGCTTTTTTAATAGGTATTTGATCACTAACCACTACTGAACAACATATCCAAAATCGGGAAAAATCTGTCAATGGGAACACCTCAAAAAATGGGTTTCAAAATGGCGGATTTAGTGATATGTGGTTGTTGGTTGTGATTTTAATTTTAATTAAACCCCCCCCCCCCCCCCCCCCCGTATTTATGATAGCCTCCCCCCAGACATTTATTTACATACATATATTACATCTACAATATTAATAATTCATTTATCCTTTACCTTAAATTACTAGAAATAAAGAATTTATTTATTCAGTTAGTATTTGAATTCAATAAAAATAAAACTCAGTATCCTTTTGAAATGTGTTGTACGCAACTTGATAACAGTTGACAGGATAGGCTCTTTGGAACTACACTTATATTCTATCATTTCTATGCTTGGTTTCACGCAAGGTTTCACGGAAACGACAAAATGAAGATTTATTTAATATGCTAGCTATATCATCAGATCAACTTGTTTCATCTTTAAGACACATTAGATCCCAAAAAGAGCTGAAATGAAGTTACTGCCCAGAACTAATAAGTCTATTAAATGTTGAAAATGATTACGATGCCGATGTTTTTTTTTCTGCAAATTAGGTCTATAGTAGATAATTAAAAAAAAAGATGTATTATGATTTCTATTTTATTTTATAAATATAAATTTTGAATTCGATTTGATTTAATTTTGTTTTATTATTATTATTATTTTTTTTCGTCCGTTTACTTTTTTCCTACACTGTTTCATATAAAATGTATCACTCAAACAGTTTATAGAATATACTGATGCCCCACAAAATGAAAAAAACACTGTTTTATAATACTTGTTAAAAAATATTTCAGAAATTGGTGCGTTAACTTTAATTATCCACTGTTGTTTTTCAATTCATTTGAACAGTCAAAATATTTTTTTTTACAAAGTTTTGAAATTTTAGGACTGTTTTCAAAGGCTTTATTCTGTTAATTACTTTTTCTAAGAAAATCTTACTTCAGCCAATTATTCTGAAACACCCTGTACCGTAATTTTCTTAAAATTCACATTTTGTATAGCCTTGGAAATTACCTTTAAGGGGAAAATTGTGGCGATATCTTTATGCGTTCAAAAGTTATGATTTTTTCAACGGAAAAAAGACATTTTGGACCACAGTGCGTCGGAAATTTTCCGACGTTGATGAATACCCTTATTGTGTGTGTATCGTTTGAATCAATTTGTGACAGAATTTACCATTTAATACATTGTAGAACTCACTTTGAACGATATTTATCATAAATATTTCGAGAATCGCGTATAACTACGTTTTCATTAGAGCCGAAATGAGGTAATTTCGGAATTTGAGAAGTGTTTTTATAATAATAAATAATAATAATAATAATAAATAATAATAATAATAATTTCAACTATATGCCTTTAAGACCTCTTTTAAAATGCAATGCATCCCACTAGTTAGAAGAAATAGAAGGAAAGAAAAGATTTTTGTTGGCACAGTGGATTGCTAATTAGATGTTAATTATCTCTTTCTTTTTTACTGGTGGCATCCAGTTGAAACTGGGGAATATAGAAAAGAATGCTACATAGACTGGGGCTCGAACCCACACGCCCAGGTAAGCAGTCAAACACCACTATATCCTCTGTGCCATTGCCACCCGCATTATCAAATTTGCTAATTTCGTTTGATATCTCATTTCATTTTAAATGGCAGTTAAACGTTGGTTTTTGTTGTTTTCCCTTTGTGTTTTAACATTAAAAATTGGCCCTAAACCGAGTTTCCTCACCTCAGCCCTTGGCGGGGGTGGGAGTTTGAGACTAGAGATTTTCCAATTTTTTTTGTTAGAGTTAGCGTAACGATTAC
The DNA here is from genome assembly GCA_949320155.1 of Melangyna quadrimaculata. Classification (NCBI taxonomy): domain Eukaryota; kingdom Metazoa; phylum Arthropoda; class Insecta; order Diptera; family Syrphidae; genus Melangyna; species Melangyna quadrimaculata. The sequence continues at coordinate 306,082,312 of OX439483.1, read as the reverse complement.
AATTATTGGCAACCCTAAGGAAATTTCAACTTTGATCAACTATAACATATTTATTTGTAGAGTAATTTGAGTATGTTGTATACTATAGTATACTTTAATAAATTCAACATTGATTAAGTTTTATAAATAAAGATTAAATTATTTGGATTATATTTATAATGCCAATTTAAAAAAATGCTTACCAAAAACTACAATTATTGGCACCCTGATTTAATTATTGGTACCCAGGCACTACAATTATTGGCAATCAAGAACATGATGTTTTAATCAATGTTTTATAATTTTATAGTTAATTGTATTGGGCTTTTATGATCTTTTTAGTTGGATGCAATTAATTAAAAAACTAATTCATATTTTACCCCACGTTTCGCCTGGTTTTTTTCCAGAGCTTCCTCAAGGGTTTATATTTATTAAGCTTTAAATAACAAACAAATTACAGTATCAGAACAATACAAAACTAATTTCGACATAGTACATGAGCTGTTTATACAAAATTATTAATATTGCTGACTTGTTTTTACTTACTTGTTTTTATGGAAAATTTACATTATTTATTTGTTATTTTAAATTCGAAAATTTTAAATTTTACTTTGAAATAAATTAACATTTAAAACGACACAATAAAATAATTTGAATTGTAAATAATTTAACACTTTTTGGACAGCAAAAACTAAAACTAGTATCACTTTCTATCACAGTTCAGTTAATGGCAACACTGTATGCAGAGCTTATATTATCCATCTCTTCATGATGGTTCATTGTTTTTGTCATTTTTTGTTGAATCCGAAGACTTTCCAATGTATAGCGGGTGGTGGTGCGGTTCTCTTTGTCCAGTATTTTTACATTTTCTAGATCTGCAATGTGATCGTTCTCTGTCATGTGTTGTGACAGCGCCGTAGTTATTCTGTTTTTTCTGATGTCGGCTTCGTGTTCTTATAACCTCACTAGCTTACTAGCTAGCTTACGTTTAGTTGTACCTATGTATATCATTTGACATCGCTCATCACTTTTTTCTTTGCATGGTATTTGGTATACTAGGTTGTGTTGTTCTGTTTTTTGTGTGGGTGGCTTTGTGTTTGTGAAAATTGTATTTAATGTAGAGTTTGCTTTGTGTTCAAAATTAGTTTTCTCTCTGTCAATTGGTATTGTTTTGTTAAGAGTATTGTTGTCGGTTAGGTGAGGAATATAAGTTATTGAGAAAAATCTGGCAACCCTAGATTTTACTCAATACCTTATATTCCTCACCTAACCGACAACAATACTCTTAACAAAACAATACCAATTGACAGAGAGAAAACTAATTTTGAACACAAAGCAAACTCTACATTAAATACAATTTTCACAAACACAAAGCCACCCACACAAAAAACAGAACAACACAACCTAGTATACCAAATACCATGCAAAGAAAAAAGTGATGAGCGATGTCAAATGATATACATAGGTACAACTAAACGTAAGCTAGCTAGTAAGCTAGTGAGGTTATAAGAACACGAAGCCGACATCAGAAAAAACAGAATAACTACGGCGCTGTCACAACACATGACAGAGAACGATCACATTGCAGATCTAGAAAATGTAAAAATACTGGACAAAGAGAACCGCACCACCACCCGCTATACATTGGAAAGTCGTCGGATTCAACAAAAAATGACAAAAACAATGAACCATCATGAAGAGATGGATAATATAAGCTCTGCATACAGTGTTGCCATTAACTGAACTGTGATAGAAAGTGATACTAGTTTTAATTTTTGCTGTCCAAAAAGTGTTAAATTATTTACAATTCAAATTATTTTATTGTGTCGTTTTAAATGTTAATTTATTTCAAAGTAAAATTTAAAATTTTCGAATTTAAAATAACAAATAAATAATGTAAATTTTCCATAAAAACAAGTAAGTAAAAACAAGTCAGCAATATTAATAATTTTGTATAAACAGCTCATGTACTATGTCGAAATTAGTTTTGTATTGTTCTGATACTGTAATTTGTTTGTTATTTAAAGCTTAATAAATATAAACCCTTGAGGAAGCTCTGGAAAGAAACCAGGCGAAACGTGGGGTAAAATATGAATTAGTTTTTTAATTAATTGCATCCAACTAAAAAGATCATAAAAGCCCAATACAATTAACTATAAAATTATAAAACATTGATTAAAACATCATGTTCTTGATTGCCAATAATTGTAGTGCCTGGGTACCAATAATTAAATCAGGGTGCCAATAATTGTAGTTTTTGGTAAGCATTTTTTTAAATTGGCATTATAAATATAATCCAAATAATTTAATCTTTATTTATAAAACTTAATCAATGTTGAATTTATTAAAGTATACTATAGTATACAACATACTCAAATTACTCTACAAATAAATATGTAATAGCTGATCAAAGTTGAAATTTCCTTAGGGTTGCCAATAATTGTAATCGTTACGCTAACTCTAACAAAAAAATTGGAAAATCTCTAGTCTCAAACTCCCACCCCCGCCAAGGGCTGAGGTGAGGAAACTCGGTTTAGGGCCAATTTTTAATGTTAAAACACAAAGGGAAAACAACAAAAACCAACGTTTAACTGCCATTTAAAATGAAATGAGATATCAAACGAAATTAGCAAATTTGATAATGCGGGTGGCAATGGCACAGAGGATATAGTGGTGTTTGACTGCTTACCTGGGCGTGTGGGTTCGAGCCCCAGTCTATGTAGCTTTCTTTTCTATATTCCCCAGTTTCAACTGGATGCCACCAGTAAAAAAGAAAGAGATAATTAACATCTAATTAGCAATCCACTGTGCCAACAAAAATCTTTTCTTTCCTTCTATTTCTTCTAACTAGTGGGATGCATTGCATTTTAAAAGAGGTCTTAAAGGCATATAGTTGAAATTATTATTATTATTATTTATTATTATTATTATTATTTATTATTATAAAAACACTTCTCAAATTCCGAAATTACCTCATTTCGGCTCTAATGAAAACGTAGTTATACGCGATTCTCGAAATATTTATGATAAATATCGTTCAAAGTGAGTTCTACAATGTATTAAATGGTAAATTCTGTCACAAATTGATTCAAACGATACACACACAATAAGGGTATTCCTCAACGTCGGAAAATTTCCGACGCACTGTGGTCCAAAATGTCTTTTTTCCGTTGAAAAAATCATAACTTTTGAACGCATAAAGATATCGCCACAATTTTCCCCTTAAAGGTAATTTCCAAGGCTATACAAAATGTGAATTTTAAGAAAATTACGGTACAAGGTGTTTCAGAATAATTGGCTGAAGTAAGATTTTCTTAGAAAAAGTAATTAACAGAATAAAGCCTTTGAAAACGGTCCTAAAATTTCAAAACTTTGTAAAAAAAAATATTTTGACTGTTCAAGTGAATTGAAAAACAACAGTGGATAATTAAAGTTAACGCACCAATTTCTGAAATATTTTTTAACAAGTATTATAAAACAGTGTTTTTTTTTCATTTTGTGGGGCATCAGTATAGTCTATAAACTGTTTGAGTAATACATTTTATATGAAACAGTGTTGGAAAAAAGTAAACGGACGAAAAAAAATAATAATAATAATAAAAAAAATTAAATCAAATCGAATTCAAAATTTATATTTATAAAATAAAACAGAAATCATAATACATCTTTTTTTTTAAATTATCTACTATAGACCTTATTTGCAGAAAAAAAAACATCGGCATCGTAATCATTTTCAACATTTAATAGACTTATTAGTTCTGGGCAGTAACTTCCTTTCAGCTCTTTTTGGGATCTAATGTGTCTTAAAGATGAAACAAGTTGATCTGATGATATAGCTAGCATATTAAATAAATCTTCATTTTGTCGTTTCCGTGAAACCTTGCGTGAAACCAAGCATAGAAATGATAGAATATAAGTGTAGTTCCAAAGAGCCTATCCTGTCAACTGTTATCAAGTTGCGTACAACACATTTCAAAAGGATACTTAGTTTTTTTTTTATTGAATTCAAATACTAACTGAATAAATAAATTCTTTTTTTCTAGTAATTTAAGGTTAAGAATAAATGAATTATTAATATTGTAGATGTAATATATGTATGTAAATAAATGTCTGGGGGGAGGCTGTCATAAATACGGGGGGTGGGGATCATGACTGAGAGAAAAGGTCATAACTCTCCCAGGACCCACCACTGACACCACTATACACGTAGTTAAAAGGAAAAATCGGAGCGTAATTAAAATCACAACCAAAAACCACATATCACTAAATCCGCCATTTTGAAACCCATTTTTTGAGGTGTTCCCATGGACAGATTTTTCCCGATTTTGGATATGTTGTGCAGTAGTGGTTAGTGATCAAATACCCATTAAAAAAGCTTCTGTTTGCAATTTTGCCCACGTTTTTTATCCTAATTTGCCTGTACTAAATTAAATAAAAAAGGGGGCGTGGAAGTGTGGGTGGCTTTGTTTTTGTGAAAATTGTATTTAATGTAGAGTTTGCTTTGTGTTCAAAATTAGTTTTTTCTCTGTCAATTGGTATTGTTTTATTAAGAGTATTGTTGGCAGTTAGGTGAGGAATATAAGTTATTGAGTAAAATCTATTGTTGCCAGATTTTTCTTTTGGTGTTGTTTGTTGTTTGTTTTTATTTTTTATTTGGTGAAGTTTATTATTACATGGTGTCCACTATTTTGTCAAAATAAATTTCCCTGACTTTCCCTGACCAAAAAATTAAAAGAAAAAATTTTTTTTATGAGAAGGTACGTATTAAATAAATATTCTAAAAATGATTTATTGACCAATTTGGAATTAATAATTGTGATTGGAAGTGATTAAAAATAATCTTTCCGTCGACTTTTTTTTGTCACTGTAGTTTTTGCAATGAAACAATTAAGTTACATTAGCTTTCCCGATGTTTCGGCAGGGGTTGCTGCCTTCTTCAGGGGAACTTTATCCGTGGGTGACAAAGGGTTGCCCATAGGCATGCCAAAAATTTGTTTGAAAATGTCATCTTTAAATTGTAGATAGTTATTTTCCTTGAGGCAGAAATCAAGGATTTCAAGAAATTTGTTCAGATTAATTCTAGTGTTTTCACTAATTATTTCCCATTTCTTTTTTATAATGGTGATGGCTAGTTGTAGTTGGGCATGTTTGCCCCTGCGTCCCATTACCTCATTAATGAAACTACCATGTTATGAGCTTTCGAGGTTTATTGGCAGAATTTTACAGTGCGCGACGGCAAAATCAAGCCACTCGGTTATTATTTCATTTGAATTTGTTGAGAAGGCTAAAAAAATAAAATTAAAAGACAATGATGTTTTAGTTTCGTATGATGCAGTGTCACTTTTTACAAACATTCCCATACAACTAGCCATCACCATTATAAAAAAGAAATGGGAAATAATAAGTGAAAACACTAGAATTAATCTGAACAAATTTCTTGAAATCCTTGATTTCTGCCTCAAGGAAAATAACTATCTACAATTTAAAGATGAGATTTTCAAACAAATTTTTGGCATGCCTATGGGCAACCCTTTGTCACCCACGATTGCAGATTTAGTACTTGATCACGTACTAGATGAATGTTTTAGTGGAATGGAAGAAAGGCCTACTTTTGTTGCTAAGTATGTAGATGACATTTTTGCCGTGATGGACAAACGAAACATTGAAAAAGTGCAGCTGATCCTTAACGGATTCCACCCGAAAATCCAGTTCACTGTGGAAATGGAACATAACAGGTCAATCCATCGTGAAAACAACCGTCTATTGTTTGACTGGTACCAAAAACATACTGCATCGGGAAGATTAGTCAACTTTCGGTCTAACCAAGCGAGGCACATAGTTATGAACACTGCATCCAATCTCGTCAGTAAAGTTTTCGCACTCAGCGACGAACAATTTCACTCTGCCAATGAGAAAAAAATCAAAAAAATGACAATGGTTTTCCTAATTCTATAATTCGTGGTCTACTTCAGAAACACAATTGCAAAATTCCAAGCGAAGACACTAAAGACCCGAATAATGGTTACTACAAAAGTATGGTTTACATCCCAAGACTGACTGAGAATTTTAAAGAAGTGATAAACCAAAAACTAACAGATGTTCGCCTGGCCTTCAAATCAAATAAAACTCTGAGTCACCTTTTCACAAAACTCAAAACGAAAGCGGATAAGGATAAAGTTACTGATGTCATTTACAAAATAAATTGTAAGGGTAAACCTAATGAACCATGCAACCAGTGTTACATCGGAACTACAAAACAATTTCTTAAACAGCGAATTTCTAATCATAAATCGGATATCAAATCAAACAATCCTGGAAAGACAGCCCTGGCGAGCCACAATATCGAAAACGGTCACTCTCCAGATTTTGAAGGTGTTAAAGTCCTACAGACAGAGAAACATGTTTCGAAACGATACACCCTAGAAACATTACACATCATCAACAACAACAACAACAACAACAACATGAACAGAAAACAAGACACCCAAAACATCTCTGCCATCTATTGTTCTCTTGTCTCATCATAACACAATATTCTTTCAGTTTCTTTACTCCTTGTTTAAACTCATAGACTAAACTTCGTTTGAAGTGGTTTTTTCTTTACTTTTGTAAATAATATTACAATTATTAGATACAATAATTTTAAATGTCAGTTTAAATTTAAACACAGTTTTATTAAAGTGAGTGTATTTTGTATTGTTTCAATTATTGTTATTATAATGTAAACAATATATTTTTTCTTGTTGTCCAAATAAAGTTCCCCTGAAGAAGGCAGCAACCCCTGCCGAAACGTCAGGAAAGCTAATGTAACTTAATTGTTTCATTGCAAAAACTACAGTGACCAAAAAAGCCGACGGAAAGATTATTTTTAATCACTTCCAATCACAATTATTAAATAAATATTGCACAAAGTGGTAGAAAATGTACATATTTGAATGGAGTTAATTAAAACTTAGGCAAAAAGAAATCAAATTGATTTTTTTCAAAGATCTATCTGAAGGTATACATTACCGATTGTATTGAAGGTGAAAAATAATAACTGCATGAATTTAAAAAAAAAATTGTTTTGCAATGTAGTTCATAGTATAATGATAAATGACCATTTAAATAAAATCCTTTTACACTGTGATTATTTAGGCTCTTTTGGTCTATTTGTATTATTTTCCCAACGTTTCGTGAGTATTCCTCACTTCTTCAGGGGTTATATATTTTTTTCAATTTGATTGTTAAAAAATCAACACACTCTGCTTCTTATATCCTACTATTGCATCATTCCCGAAGACGGCACTGACACAAAATTGAACATTAAAAAAAAATAAATAAAATATTAAGAACAATCTAGCTCAACTGTGTTATAAGTATCATTGTTAATTTTGTATTTGATTATTTTTTGCTAGATTGTTCTTAAATTATTATTTATTTGCTTTTATGTTCAATTTTGTGTCAGTGCCGTCTCCGGGAATGATGCAATAGTAGGATACAAGAAGCAGAGTACCTATGTAGTTTTTAACAATCAAATTGAAAAAAATATAGATAACCCCTGAAGAAGTGAGGAATACTCACGAAACGTTGGGAAAATAATGGAATAATATTGTTTTTATTGGCATTTTTTACAAATAGACCAAAATAGCATAAATAATCACAGTGGAAGAGTGACGCAAAAAAATTGGTCAAATTCATAACATAATAAAATCCTTTTTAAATGGTGACATGAAATAAAGCCCAACGAAATAAAACCAAATCTCAAATTTGGCGTTATTTCGCTTTGAAAATGGAAATAAGGCCAAATTGGCTCTATTTCTATTTCCAAAATGAAATAAGGGCAAATTTCATTTGGAAATAAGACCAAATTTGTTTTTTCGAAAAAATTCAGTTATAACAGAAGCTTTGAAAGTAGACCGATTGAAAGTATAGGCGCTTTCCAGGCGACTGAGCGTACCCTAAGCGGAAATACGGAGTCACGTGAGCGGAATAGAGGACCCAAAAAGAGAGTTAAAATCCTTGAACCCGCGAAGCGGGCCACCCGAAGTACTGTTTAGTTCAAAAACTTTGAAACTTAGGTGCCTGCCAGTTGGGGGATTAATTCCTTTTTTTTTTAATTTTGTTTTTAAAAATAGTTCCCAGAACATTTAAAAAAATACTTTACAAATAATATAAAATTCGAAACAACCTTCTGAAAACGTTTACAAGTTTTTTGTTTAAATTCGCGCTTACTTCTAGCAAAAGAATAATTTGAAAGTGACATATGTCCATAATAGCCGTATGACACTTTGTAAAAACGATAAATAGCCAAATGTTGGAATATGGACATTTGACGCTTTCACTATGTGTCACATGGCCATATTTCAAAATACGGCCATATGACACATGGCCAAATGTCACGGCACCATTACATAGGTGCCTCCCAGATCGGGTTTAATTCCATTTTATGGGAACTAGCACACGCGGGGGTTAGTTCCCAAAAAAAAAGGAATTAATCCCCCAACTGGCAGGCACCTAAGTTTCAAAGTTTTTGAACTAAACAGTACAATGGTTTTCCTAATTCTATAATTCGTGGTCTACTTCAGAAACACAATTGCAAAATTCCAAGCGAAGACACTAAAGACCCGAATAATGGTTACTACAAAAGTATGGTTTACATCCCAAGACTGACTGAGAATTTTAAAGAAGTGATAAACCAAAAACTAACAGATGTTCGCCTGGCCTTCAAATCAAATAAAACTCTGAGTCACCTTTTCACAAAACTCAAAACGAAAGCGGATAAGGATAAAGTTACTGATGTCATTTACAAAATAAATTGTAAGGGTAAACCTAATGAACCATGCAACCAGTGTTACATCGGAACTACAAAACAATTTCTTAAACAGCGAATTTCTAATCATAAATCGGATATCAAATCAAACAATCCTGGAAAGACAGCCCTGGCGAGCCACAGTATCGAAAACGGTCACTCTCCAGATTTTGAAGGTGTTAAAGTCCTACAGACAGAGAAACATGTTTCGAAACGATACACCCTAGAAATATTACACATCATCAACAACAACAACATGAACAGAAAACAAGACACCCAAAACATCTCTGCCATCTATTGTTCTTTTGTCTCATCATAACACAATATTCTTTCAGTTTCTTTACTCCTTGTTTAAATTCCATAGACTAAACTTCGTTTGAAGTGGTTTTTTCTTTACTTTTGTAAATAATATTACAATTATTAGATACAATAATTTTAAATGTCAGTTTAAATTTAAACACAGTTTTATTAAAGTGAGTATATTTTGTATTGTTTCAATTATTGTTATTATAATGTAAACAATATATTTTTTCTTGTTGTCCAAATAAAGTTCCCCTGAAGAAGGCAGCAACCCTTGCCGAAACGTCGGGAAAGCTAATGTAACTTAATTGTTTCATTGCTAAAACTACAGTGACCAAAAAAAGCCGACGGAAAGATTATTTTTAATCACTTCCAATCACAATTATTAAATAAATATTGCACAAAGTGGTAGAAAATGTACATATTTGAATGGAGTTAATTAAACCTTAGGCAAAAAGAAATCAAATTGTATTTTTCAAAGATCTATCTGAAGGTATACATTACCGATTGTATTGAAAGTGAAAAATAATAACTGCATGAATTTAAAAAAAAAATTGTTTTGCAATGTAGTTCATAGTATAATGATAAATGACCATTTAAATAAAATCCTTTTACACTGTGATTATTTAGGCTCTTTTGGTCTATTTGTATTATTTTCCCAACGTTTCGTGAGTATTCCTCACTTCTTCAGGGGTTATATATTTTTTTCAATTTGATTGTTAAATAATCAACATACTCTGCTTCTTATATCCTACTATTGCATCATTCCCGAAGACGGCACTGACACAAAATTGAACATTAAAAAAAATAAATAAAATATTAAGAACAATCTAGCTCAACTGTGATATAAGTATCATTGTTAATTTTGTATTTGATTATTTTTTGCTAGATTGTTCTTAAATTATTATTTATTTGCTTTTATGTTCAATTTTGTGTCAGTGCCGTCTCCGGGAATGATGCAATAGTAGGATACGAGAAGCAGAGTACCTATGTAGTTTTTAACAATCAAATTGAAAAAAAATATAGATAACCCCTGAAGAAGTGAGGAATACTCACGAAACGTTGGGAAAATAATGGAATACTATTGTTTTTATTGGCATTTTTTACAAATAGACCAAAATAGCATAAATAATCACAGTGGAAGAGTGACACAAAAAATTGGTCAAATTCATAACATAATAAAATCCTTTTTAAATGGTGACATGAAATAAAGCCCAACGAAATAAAACCAAATCTCAAATTTGGCGTTATTACGCTTTGAAAATGGAAATAAGCCCAATTGGCTCTATTTCTATTTCCAAAATGAAATAAGGGCAAATTTCATTTGGAAATAAGACCAAATTTGTTTTTTCGAAAAAATTCAGTTATAACAGAAGCTTTGAAAGTAGACCGATTGAATGCATAGGCGCTTTCCAGGCGACTGAGCGTACCCTAAGCGGAAATACGGACTCACGTGAGCGGAATAGAGGACCCAAAAAGAGAGTTAAAATCCTTGAACCCGCGAAGCGGGCCACCCGAAGTACTGTTTAGTTCAAAAACTTTGAAACTTAGGTGCCTGCCAGTTGGGGGATTAATTCCTTTTTTTTTAATTTTGTTTTTAAAAATAGTTCCCAGAACATTTAAAAAAATACTTTACAAATAATATAAAATTCGAAACAACCTTCTGAAAACGTTTACAAGTTTTTTTGTTTAAATTCGCGCTTACTTCTAGCAAAAGAATAATTTGAAAGTGACATATGTCCATAATAGCCGTATGACACTTTGTAAAAACGATAAATAGCCAAATGTTGGAATATGGACATTTGACGCTTTCACTATGTGTCACATGGCCATATTTCAAAATACGGCCATATGACACATGGCCAAATGTCACGGCACCATTACATAGGTGCCTCCCAGATCGGGTTTAATTCCATTTTTATGGGAACTAGCACACGCGGGGGTTAGTTCCCAAAAAAAAAGGAATTAATCCCCCAACTGGCAGGCACCTAAGTTTCAAAGTTTTTGAACTAAACAGTACAATGGTTTTCCTAATTCTATAATTCGTGGTCTATTTCAGAAACACAATTGCAAAATTCCAAGCGAAGACACTAAAGACCCGAATAATGGTTACTACAAAAGTATGGTTTACATCCCAAGACTGACTGAGAATTTTAAAGAAGTGATAAACCAAAAACTAACAGATGTTCGTCTCGCCTTCAAATCAAATAAAACTCTGAGTCACCTTTTCACAAAACTCAAAACGAAAGCGGATAAGGATAAAGTTACTGATGTCATTTACAAAATAAATTGTAAGGGTAAACCTAATGAACCATGCAACCAGTGTTACATCGGAACTACAAAACAATTTCTTAAACAGCGAATTTCTAATCATAAATCGGATATCAAATCAAACAATCCTGGAAAGACAGCCCTGGCGAGCCACAGAACGGTCACTCTCCAGATTTTGAAGGTGTTAAAGTCCTACAGACAGAGAAACATGTTTCAAAACGATACACCCTAGAAATATTACACATCATCAACAACAACAACATGAACAGAAAACAAGACACCCAAAACATCTCTGCCATCTATTGTTCTCTTGTCTCACCATAACACAATATTCTTTCAGTTTCTTTACTCCTTGTTTAAATTCCATAGACTAAACTTCGTTTGAAGTGGTTTTTTCTTTACTTTTGTAAGTAATATTACAATTATTAGATACAATAATTTTAAATGTCAGTTTAAATTTAAACACAGTTTTATTAAAGTGAGTGTATTTTGTATTGTTTCAATTATTGTTATTATAATGTAAACAATATATTTTTTCTTGTTGTCCAAATAAAGTTCCCCTGAAGAAGGCAGCAACACCTGCCGAAACGTCGGGAAAGCTAATGTAACTTAATTGTTTCATTGCAAAAACTACAGTGACCAAAAAAAGCCGACGGAAAGATTATTTTTAATCACTTCCAATCACAATTATTAAATAAATATTGCACAAAGTGGTAGAAAATGTACATATTTGAATGGAGTTAATTAAACCTTAGGCAAAAAGAAATCAAATTGTATTTTTCAAAGATCTATCTGAAGGTATACATTACCGATTGTATTGAAAGTGAAAAATAATAACTGCATGAATTTAAAAAAAAAATTGTTTTGCAATGTAGTTCATAGTATAATGATAAATGACCATTTAAATAAAATCCTTTTACACTGTGATTATTTAGGCTCTTTTGGTCTATTTGTATTATTTTCCCAACGTTTCGTGAGTATTCCTCACTTCTTCAGGGGTTATATATTTTTTTCAATTTGATTGTTAAAAAATCAACATACTCTGCTTCTTATATCCTACTATTGCATCATTCCCGAAGACGGCACTGACACAAAATTGAACATTAAAAAAAATAAATAAAATATTAAGAACAATCTAGCTCAACTGTGATATAAGTATCATTGTTAATTTTGTATTTGATTATTTTTTGCTAGATTGTTCTTAAATTATTATTTATTTGCTTTTATGTTCAATTTTGTGTCAGTGCCGTCTCCGGGAATGATGCAATAGTAGGATACAAGAAGCAGAGTACCTATGTAGTTTTTAACAATCAAATTGAAAAAAATATAGATAACCCCTGAATAAGTGAGGAATACTCACGAAACGTTGGGAAAATAATGGAATAATATTGTTTTTATTGGCATTTTTTACAAATAGACCAAAATAGCCTAAATAATCACAGTGGAAGAGTGACACAAAAAAATTGGTCAAATTCATAACATAATAAAATCCTTTTTAAATGGTGACATGAAATAAAGCCCAACGAAATAAAACCAAATCTCAAATTTGGCGTTATTTTGCTTTGAAAATGGAAATAAGGCCCAATTGGCTCTATTTCTATTTCCAAAATGAAATAAGGGCAAATTTCATTTGGAAATAAGACCAAATTTGTTTTTTCGAAAAAATTCAGTTATAACAGAAGCTTTGAAAGTAGACCGATTGAAAGCGTAGGCGCTTTCCAGGCGACTGAGCGTACCCTAAGCGGAAATACGGAGTCACGTGAGCGGAATAGAGGACCCAAAAAGAGAGTTAAAGTCCTTGAACCCGCGAAGCGGACCACCCGAAGTACTGTTTAGTTCAAAAACTTTGAAACTTAGGTGCCTGCCAGTTGGGGGATTAATTCCTTTTTTTTTTTAATTTTGTTTTTAAAAATAGTTCCCAGAACATTTAAAAAAATACTTTACAAATAATATAAAATTCGAAACAACCTTCTGAAAACGTTTACAAGTTTTTTGTTTAAATTCGCGCTTACTTCTAGCAAAAGAATAATTTGAAAGTGACATATGTCCATAATAGCCGTATGACACTTTGTAAAAACGATAAATAGCCAAATGTTGGAATATGGACATTTGACGCTTTCACTATGTGTCACATGGCCATATTTCAAAATACGGCCATATGACACATGGCCAAATGTCACGGCACCATTACATAGGTGCCTCCCAGATCGGGTTTAATTCCATTTTTATGGGAACTAGCACACGCGGGGGTTAGTTCCCAAAAAAAAAGGAATTAATCCCCCAACTGGCAGGCACCTAAGTTTCAAAGTTTTTGAACTAAACAGTACAATGGTTTTCCTAATTCTATAATTCTTGGTCTACTTCAGAAACACAATTGCAAAATTCCAAGCGAAGACACTAAAGACCCGAATAATGGTTACTACAAAAGTATGGTTTACATCCCAAGACTGACTGAGAATTTTAAAGAAGTGATAAACCAAAAACTAACAGATGTTCGCCTGGCCTTCAAATCAAATAAAACTCTGAGTCACCTTTTCACAAAACTCAAAACGAAAGCGGATAAGGATAAAGTTACTGATGTCATTTACAAAATAAATTGTAAGGGTAAACCTAATGAACCATGCAACCAGTGTTACATCGGAACTACAAAACAATTTCTTAAACAGCGAATTTCTAATCATAAATCGGATATCAAATCAAACAATCCTGGAAAGACAGCTCTGGCGAGCCACAGTATCGAAAACGGTCACTCTCCAGATTTTGAAGGTGTTAAAGTCCTACAGACAGAGAAACATGTTTCGAAACGATACACCCTAGAAATATTACACATCATCAACAACAACAACACGAACAGAAAACAAGACACCCAAAACATCTCTGCCATCTATTGTTCTCTTGTCTCATCATAACACAATATTCTTTCAGTTTCTTTACTCCTTGTTTAAATTCCATAGACTAAACTTCGTTTGAAGTGGTTTTTTCTTTACTTTTGTAAATAATATTACAATTATTAGATACAATAATTTTAAATGTCAGTTTAAATTTAAACACAGTTTTATTAAAGTGAGTGTATTTTGTATTGTTTCAATTATTGTTATTATAATGTAAACAATATATTTTTTCTTGTTGTCCAAATAAAGTTCCCCTGAAGAAGGCAGCAACCCTTGCCGAAACGTCGGAAAAGCTAATGTAACTTAATTGTTTCATTGCAAAAACTACAGTGACCAAAAAAAGCCGACGGAAAGATTATTTTTAATCACTTCCAATCACAATTATTAAATAAATATTGCACAAAGTGGTAGAAAATGTACATATTTGAATGGAGTTAATTAAACCTTAGGCAAAAAGAAATCAAATTGTATTTTTCAAAGATCTATCTGAAGGTATACATTACCGATTGTATTGAAAGTGAAAAATAATAACTGCATGAATTTAAAAAAAAAATTGTTTTGCAATGTAGTTCATAGTATAATGATAAATGACCATTTAAATAAAATCCTTTTACACTGTGATTATTTAGGCTCTTTTGGTCTATTTGTATTATTTTCCCAACGTTTCGTGAGTATTCCTCACTTCTTCAGGGGTTATATATTTTTTTTCAATTTGATTGTTAAAAAATCAACATACTTTGCTTCTTATATCCTACTATTGCATCATTCCCGAAGACGGCACTGACACAAAATTGAACATTAAAAAAAATAAATAAAATATTAAGAACAATCTAGCTCAACTGTGATATAAGTATCATTGTTAATTTTGTATTTGATTATTTTTTGCTAGATTGTTCTTTAATTATTATTTATTTGCTTTTATGTTCAATTTTGTGTCAGTGCCGTCTCCGGGAATGATGCAATAGTAGGATACAAGAAGCAGAGTACCTATGTAGTTTTTAACAATCAAATTGAAAAAAAATATAGATAACCCCTGAAGAAGTGAGGAATACTCACGAAACGTTGGGAAAATAATGGAATAATATTGTTTTTATTGGCATTTTTTACAAATAGACCAAAATAGCATAAATAATCACAGTGGAAGAGTGACACAAAAAAATTGGTCAAATTCATAACATAATAAAATCCTTTTTAAATTGTGACATGAAATAAAGCCCAACGAAATAAAACCAAATCTCAAATTTGGCGTTATTTTGCTTTGAAAATGGAAATAAGGCCCAATTGGCTCTATTTCTATTTCCAAAATGAAATAAGGGCAAATTTGATTTGGAAATAAGACCAAATTTGTTTTTTCGAAAAAATTCAGTTATAACAGAAGCTTTGAAAGTAGACCGATTGAAAGCATAGGCGCTTTCCAGGCGACTGAGCGTACCCTAAGCGGAAATACGGAGTCACGTGAGCGAAATAGAGGACCCAAAAAGAGAGTTAAAATCCTTGAACCCGCGAAGCGGGCCACCCGAAGTACTGTTTAGTTCAAAAACTTTGAAACTTAGGTGCCTGCCAGTTGGGGGATTAATTCCTTTTTTTTTTAAATTTTGTTTTTAAAAATAGTTCCCAGAACATTTAAAAATATACTTTACAAATAATATAAAATTCGAAACAACCTTCTGAAAACGTTTACAAGTTTTTTGTTTAAATTCGCGCTTACTTCTAGCAAAAGAATAATTTGAAAATGACATATGTCCATAATAGCCGTATGACACTTTGTAAAAACGATAAATAGCCAAATGTTTGAATATGGACATTTGACGCTTTCACTATGTGTCACATGGCCATATTTCAAAATACGGCCATATGACACATGGCCAAATGTCACGGCACCATTACATAGGTGCCTCCCAGATCGGGTTTAATTCCATTTTTATGGGAACTAGCACACGCGGGGGTTAGTTCCCAAAAAAAAGGAATTAATCCCCCAACTGGCAGGCACCTAAGTTTCAAAGTTTTTGAACTAAACAGTACAATGGTTTTCCTAATTCTATAATTCGTGGTCTACTTCAGAAACACAATTGCAAAATTCCAAGCGAAGACACTAAAGACCCGAATAATGGTTACTACAAAAGTATGGTTTACATCCCAAGACTGACTGAGAATTTTAAAGAAGTGATAAACCAAAAACTAACAGATGTTCGCCTGGCCTTCAAATCAAATAAAACTCTGAGTCACCTTTTCACAAAACTCAAAACGAAAGCGGATAAGGATAAAGTTACTGATGTCATTTACAAAATAAATTGTAAGGGTAAACCTAATGAACCATGCAACCAGTGTTACATCGGAACTACAAAACAATTTCTTAAACAGCGAATTTCTAATCATAAATCGGATATCAAATCAAACAATCCTGGAAAGACAGCCCTGGCGAGCCACAGTATCGAAAACGGTCACTCTCCAGATTTTGAAGGTGTTAAAGTCCTACAGACAGAGAAACATGTTTCGAAACGATACACCCTAGAAATATTACACATCATCAACAACAACAACATGAACAGAAAACAAGACACCCAAAACATCTCTGCCATCTATTGTTCTCTTGTCTCATCATAACACAATATTCTTTCAGTTTCTTTACTCCTTGTTTAAATTCCATAGACTAAACTTCGTTTGAAGTGGTTTTTTCTTTACTTTTGTAAATAATATTACAATTATTAGATACAATAATTTTAAATGTCAGTTTAAATTTAAACACAGTTTTATTAAAGTGAGTGTATTTTGTATTGTTTCAATTATTGTTATTATAATGTAAACAATATATTTTTTCTTGTTGTCCAAATAAAGTTCCCCTGAAGAAGGCAGCAACCCTTGCCGAAACGTCGGGAAAGCTAATGTAACTTAATTGTTTCATTGCTAAAACTACAGTGACCAAAAAAAGCCGACGGAAAGATTATTTTTAATCACTTCCAATTACAATTATTAAATAAATATTGCACAAAGTGGTAGAAAATGTACATATTTGAATGGAGTTAATTAAACCTTAGGCAAAAAGAAATCAAATTGTATTTTTCAAAGATCTATCTGAAGGTATACATTACCGATTGTATTGAAAGTGAAAAATAATAACTGCATGAATTTAAAAAAAAAATTGTTTTGCAATGTAGTTCATAGTATAATGATAAATGACCATTTAAATAAAATCCTTTTACACTGTGATTATTTAGGCTCTTTTGGTCTATTTGTATTATTTTCCCAACGTTTCGTGAGTATTCCTCACTTCTTCAGGGGTTATATATTTTTTTTCAATTTGATTGTTAAAAAATCAACATACTCTGCTTCTTATATCCTACTATTGCATCATTCCCGAAGACGGCACTGACACAAAATTGAACATTAAAAAAAATAAATAAAATATTAAGAACAATCTAGCTCAACTGTGATATAAGTATCATTGTTAATTTTGTATTTGATTATTTTTTGCTAGATTGTTCTTAAATTATTATTTATTTGCTTTTGTGTTCAATTTTGGGTGCAGTGCCGTCTCCGGGAATGATGCAATAGTAGGATACAAGAAGCAGAGTACTTATTTAGTTTTTAACAATCAAATTGAAAAAAATATAGATAACCCCTGAAGAAGTGAGGAATACTCACGAAACGTTGGGAAAATAATGGAATAATATTGTTTTTATTGGCATTTTTTACAAATAGACCAAAATAGCATAAATAATCACAGTGGAAGAGTGACACAAAAAAATTGGTCAAATTCATAACATAATAAAATCCTTTTTAAATGGTGACATGAAATAAAGCCCAACGAAATAAAACCAAATCTCAAATTTGGCGTTATTTCGCTTTGAAAATGGAAATAAGGCCAAATTGGCTCTATTTCTATTTCCAAAATGAAATAAGGGCAAATTTCATTTGGAAATAAGACCAAATTTGTTTTTTCGAAAAAATTCAGTTATAACAGAAGCTTTGAAAGTAGACCGATTGAAAGCATAGGCGCTTTCCACGCGACTGAGCGTACCCTAAGCGGAAATACGGACTCACGTGAGCGGAATAGAGGACCCAAAAAGAGAGTTAAAATCCTTGAACCCGCGAAGCGGGCCACCCGAAGTACTGTTTAGTTCAAAAACTTTGAAACTTAGGTGCCTGCCAGTTGGGGGATTAATTCCTTTTTTTTAAATTTTGTTTTTAAAAATAGTTCCCAGAACATTTAAAAAAATACTTTACAAATAATATAAAATTCGAAACAACCTTCTGAAAACGTTTACAAGTTTTTTGTTTAAATTCGCGCTTACTTCTAGCAAAAGAATAATTTGAAAGTGACATATGTCCATAATAGCCGTATGACACTTTGTAAAAACGATAAATAGCCAAATGTTGGAATATGGACATTTGACGCTTTCACTATGTGTCACATGGCCATATTTCAAAATACGGCCATATGACACATGGCCAAATGTCACGGCACCATTACATAGGTGCCTCCCAGATCGGGTTTAATTCCATTTTTATGGGAACTAGCACACGCAGGGGTTAGTTCCCAAAAAAAAGGAATTAATCCCCCAACTGGCAGGCACCTAAGTTTCAAAGTTTTTGAACTAAACAGTACAATGGTTTTCCTAATTCTATAATTCGTGGTCTACTTCAGAAACACAATTGTTAAATTCCAAGCGAAGACACTAAATACCCGAATAATGGTTACTACAAAAGTATGGTTTACATCCAAAGACTGACTGAGAATTTTAAAGAAGTGATAAACCAAAAACTAACAGATGTTCGCCTGGCCTTCAAATCAAATAAAACTCTGAGTCACCTTTTCACAAAACTCAAAACGAAAGCGGATAAGGATAAAGTTACTGATGTCATTTACAAAATAAATTGTAAGGGTAAACCTAATGAACCATGCAACCAGTGTTACATCGGAACTACAAAACAATTTCTTAAACAGCGAATTTCTAATCATAAATCGGATATCAAATCAAACAATCCTGGAAAGACAGCCCTGGCGAGCCACAGTATCGAAAACGGTCACTCTCCAGATTTTGAAGGTGTTAAAGTCCTACAGACAGAGAAACATGTTTCAAAACGATACACCCTAGAAATATTACACATCATCAACAACAACAACATGAACAGAAAACAAGACACCCAAAACATCTCTGCCATCTATTGTTCTCTTGTCTCACCATAACACAATATTCTTTCAGTTTCTTTACTCCTTGTTTAAATTCCATAGACTAAACTTCGTTTGAAGTGGTTTTTTCTTTACTTTTGTAAGTAATATTACAATTATTAGATACAATAATTTTAAATGTCAGTTTAAATTTAAACACAGTTTTATTTAAGTGAGTGTATTTTGTATTGTTTCAATTATTGTTATTATAATGTAAACAATATATTTTTTCTTGTTGTCCAAATAAAGTTCCCCTGAAGAAGGCAGCAACACCTGCCGAAACGTCGGGAAAGCTAATGTAACTTAATTGTTTCATTGCAAAAACTACAGTGACCAAAAAAAGCCGACGGAAAGATTATTTTTAATCACTTCCAATCACAATTATTAAATAAATATTGCACAAAGTGGTAGAAAATGTACATATTTGAATGGAGTTAATTAAACCTTAGGCAAAAAGAAATCAAATTGTATTTTTCAAAGATCTATCTGAAGGTATACATTACCGATTGTATTGAAAGTGAAAAATAATAACTGCATGAATTTAAAAAAAAAATTGTTTTGCAATGTAGTTCATAGTATAATGATAAATGACCATTTAAATAAAATCCTTTTACACTGTGATTATTTAGGCTCTTTTGGTCTATTTGTATTATTTTCCCAACGTTTCGTGAGTATTCCTCACTTCTTCAGGGGTTATATATTTTTTTCAATTTGATTGTTAAAAAATCAACATACTCTGCTTCTTATATCCTACTATTGCATCATTCCCGAAGACGGCACTGACACAAAATTGAACATTAAAAAAAATAAATAAAATATTAAGAACAATCTAGCTCAACTGTGATATAAGTATCATTGTTAATTTTGTATTTGATTATTTTTTGCTAGATTGTTCTTAAATTATTATTTATTTGCTTTTATGTTCAATTTTGTGTCAGTGCCGTCTCCGGGAATGATGCAATAGTAGGATACAAGAAGCAGAGTACCTATGTAGTTTTTAACAATCAAATTGAAAAAAATATAGATAACCCCTGAATAAGTGAGGAATACTCACGAAACGTTGGGAAAATAATGGAATAATATTGTTTTTATTGGCATTTTTTACAAATAGACCAAAATAGCCTAAATAATCACAGTGGAAGAGTGACACAAAAAAATTGGTCAAATTCATAACATAATAAAATCCTTTTTAAATGGTGACATGAAATAAAGCCCAACGAAATAAAACCAAATCTCAAATTTGGCGTTATTTTGCTTTGAAAATGGAAATAAGGCCCAATTGGCTCTATTTCTATTTCCAAAATGAAATAAGGGCAAATTTCATTTGGAAATAAGACCAAATTTGTTTTTTCGAAAAAATTCAGTTATAACAGAAGCTTTGAAAGTAGACCGATTGAAAGCGTAGGCGCTTTCCAGGCGACTGAGCGTACCCTAAGCGGAAATACGGAGTCACGTGAGCGGAATAGAGGACCCAAAAAGAGAGTTAAAGTCCTTGAACCCGCGAAGCGGACCACCCGAAGTACTGTTTAGTTCAAAAACTTTGAAACTTAGGTGCCTGCCAGTTGGGGGATTAATTCCTTTTTTTTTAATTTTGTTTTTAAAAATAGTTCCCAGAACATTTAGAAAAATACTTTACAAATAATATAAAATTCGAAACAACCTTCTGAAAACGTTTACAAGTTTTTTGTTTAAATTCGCGCTTACTTCTAGCAAAAGAATAATTTGAAAGTGACATATGTCCATAATAGCCGTATGACACTTTGTAAAAACGATAAATAGCCAAATGTTGGAATATGGACATTTGACGCTTTCACTATGTGTCACATGGCCATATTTCAAAATACGGCCATATGACACATGGCCAAATGTCACGGCACCATTACATAGGTGCCTCCCAGATCGGGTTTAATTCCATTTTTATGGGAACTAGCACACGCGGGGGTTAGTTCCCAAAAAAAAAGGAATTAATCCCCCAACTGGCAGGCACCTAAGTTTCAAAGTTTTTGAACTAAACAGTACAATGGTTTTCCTAATTCTATAATTCGTGGTCTACTTCAGAAACACAATTGCAAAATTCCAAGCGAAGACACTAAAGACCCGAATAATGGTTACTACAAAAGTATGGTTTACATCCCAAGACTGACTGAGAATTTTAAAGAAGTGATAAACCAAAAACTAACAGATGTTCGCCTGGCCTTCAAATCAAATAAAACTCTGAGTCACCTTTTCACAAAACTCAAAACGAAAGCGGATAAGGATAAAGTTACTGATGTCATTTACAAAATAAATTGTAAGGGTAAACCTAATGAACCATGCAACCAGTGTTACATCGGAACTACAAAACAATTTCTTAAACAGCGAATTTCTAATCATAAATCGGATATCAAATCAAACAATCCTGGAAAGACAGCCCTGGCGAGCCACAGTATCGAAAACGGTCACTCTCCAGATTTTGAAGGTGTTAAAGTCCTACAGACAGAGAAACATGTTTCGAAACGATACACCCTAGAAATATTACACATCATCAACAACAACAACACGAACAGAAAACAAGACACCCAAAACATCTCTGCCATCTATTGTTCTCTTGTCTCATCATAACACAATATTCTTTCAGTTTCTTTACTCCTTGTTTAAATTCCATAGACTAAACTTCGTTTGAAGTGGTTTTTTCTTTACTTTTGTAAATAATATTACAATTATTAGATACAATAATTTTAAATGTCAGTTTAAATTTAAACACAGTTTTATTAAAGTGAGTGTATTTTGTATTGTTTCAATTATTGTTATTATAATGTAAACAATATATTTTTTCTTGTTGTCCAAATAAAGTTCCCCTGAAGAAGGCAGCAACCCTTGCCGAAACGTCGGAAAAGCTAATGTAACTTAATTGTTTCATTGCAAAAACTACAGTGAACAAAAAAAGCCGACGGAAAGATTATTTTTAATCACTTCCAATCACAATTATTAAATAAATATTGCACAAAGTGGTAGAAAATGTACATATTTGAATGGAGTTAATTAAACCTTAGGCAAAAAGAAATCAAATTGTATTTTTCAAAGATCTATCTGAAGGTATACATTACCGATTGTATTGAAAGTGAAAAATAATAACTGCATGAATTTAAAAAAAAAATTGTTTTGCAATGTAGTTCATAGTATAATGATAAATGACCATTTAAATAAAATCCTTTTACACTGTGATTATTTAGGCTCTTTTGGTCTATTTGTATTATTTTCCCAACGTTTCGTGAGTATTCCTCACTTCTTCAGGGGTTATATATTTTTTTTCAATTTGATTGTTAAAAAATCAACATACTCTGCTTCTTATATCCTACTATTGCATCATTCCCGAAGACGGCACTGACACAAAATTGAACATTAAAAAAAATAAATAAAATATTAAGAACAATCTAGCTCAACTGTGATATAAGTATCATTGTTAATTTTGTATTTGATTATTTTTTGCTAGATTGTTCTTAAATTATTATTTATTTGCTTTTATGTTCAATTTTGTGTCAGTGCCGTCTCCGGGAATGATGCAATAGTAGGATACAAGAAGCAGAGTACCTATGTAGTTTTTAACAATCAAATTGAAAAAAAATATAGATAACCCCTGAAGAAGTGAGGAATACTCACGAAACGTTGGGAAAATAATGGAATAATATTGTTTTTATTGGCATTTTTTACAAATAGACCAAAATAGCATAAATAATCACAGTGGAAGAGTGACACAAAAAAATTGATCAAATTCATAACATAATAAAATCCTTTTTAAATGGTGACATGAAATAAAGCCCAACGAAATAAAACCAAATCTCAAATTTGGCGTTATTTCGCTTTGAAAATGGAAATAAGGCCCAATTGGCTCTATTTCTATTTCCAAAATGAAATAAGGGCAAATTTGATTTGGAAATAAGACCAAATTTGTTTTTTCGAAAAAATTCAGTTATAACAGAAGCTTTGAAAGTAGACCGATTGAAAGCATAGGCGCTTTCCAGGCGACTGAGCGTACCCTAAGCGGAAATACGGAGTCACGTGAGCGAAATAGAGGACCCAAAAAGAGAGTTAAAATCCTTGAACCCGCGAAGCGGGCCACCCGAAGTACTGTTTAGTTCAAAAACTTTGAAACTTAGGTGCCTGCCAGTTGGGGGATTAATTCCTTTTTTTTTTTTAAATTTTGTTTTTAAAAATAGTTCCCAGAACATTTAAAAATATACTTTACAAATAATATAAAATTCGAAACAACCTTCTGAAAACGTTTACAAGTTTTTTGTTTAAATTCGCGCTTACTTCTAGCAAAAGAATAATTTGAAAGTGACATATGTCCATAATAGCCGTATGACACTTTGTAAAAACGATAAATAGCCAAATGTTGGAATATGGACATTTGACGCTTTCACTATGTGTCACATGGCCATATTTCAAAATACGGCCATATGACACATGGCCAAATGTCACGGCACCATTACATAGGTGCCTCCCAGATCGGGTTTAATTCCATTTTTATGGGAACTAGCACACGCGGGGGTTAGTTCCCAAAAAAAAGGAATTAATCCCCCAACTGGCAGGCACCTAAGTTTCAAAGTTTTTGAAGTAAACAGTACAATGGTTTTCCTAATTCTATAATTCGTGGTCTACTTCAGAAACACAATTGCAAAATTCCAAGCGAAGACACTAAAGACCCGAATAATGGTTACTACAAAAGTATGGTTTACATCCCAAGACTGACTGAGAATTTTAAAGAAGTGATAAACCAAAAACTAACAGATGTTCGCCTGGCCTTCAAATCAAATAAAACTCTGAGTCACCTTTTCACAAAACTCAAAACGAAAGCGGATAAGGATATAATTGTGATTGGAAGTGATTAAAAATAATCTTTCCGTCGGCTTTTTTTGGTCACTGTAGTTTTTGCAATGAAACAATTAAGTTACATTAGCTTTCCCGACGTTTCGGCAGGGGTTGCTGCCTTCTTCAGGGGAACTTTATTTGGACAACAAGAAAAAATATATTGTTTACATTATAATAACAATAATTGAAACAATACAAAATACACTCACTTTAATAAAACTGTGTTTAAATTTAAACTGACATTTAAAAATTATTGTATCTAATAATTGTAATATTATTTACAAAAGTAAAGAAACAACCACTTCAAACGAAGTTTAGTCTATGGAATTTAAACAAGGAGTAAAGAAACTGAAAGAATACTGTGTTATGATGAGACAAGAGAACAATAGATGGCAGAGATGTTTTGGGTGTCTTGTTTTCTGTTCATGTTGTTGTTGTTGTTGATGATGTGTAATGTTTCTAGGGTGTATCGTTTCGAAACATGTTTCTCTGTCTGTAGGACTTTGACACCTTCAAAATCTGGAGAGTGGCCGTTTTCGATACTGTGGCTCGCCAGGGCTGTCTTTCCAGGATTGTTTGATTTGATATCCGATTTATGATTAGAAATTCGCTGTTTAAGAAATTGTTTTGTAGTTCCG
Organism: Melangyna quadrimaculata; assembly: GCA_949320155.1. Lineage (NCBI taxonomy): Eukaryota > Metazoa > Arthropoda > Insecta > Diptera > Syrphidae > Melangyna > Melangyna quadrimaculata. The sequence continues at coordinate 306,057,421 of OX439483.1, read as the reverse complement.
ATGTAACACTGGTTGCATGGTTCATTAGGTTTACCCTTACAATTTATTTTGTAAATGACATCAGTAACTTTATCCTTATCCGCTTTCGTTTTAAGTTTAGTGAAAAGGTGACTAAGAGTTTTATTTGATTTGAAGGCCAGGCGAACATCTGTTAGTTTTTGGTTTATCACTTCTTTAAAATTCTCAGTCAGTCTTGGGATGTAAACCATACTTTTGTAGTAACCATTATTCGGGTCTTTAGTGTCTTCGCTTGGAATTTTGCAATTGTGTTTCTGAAGTAGACCACGAATTATAGAATTTGGAAAACCATTGTCACTCAGGATTTTTCTGATTTTTTTCTCATTGGCAGAGTGAAATTGTTCGTCGCTGAGTGCGAAAACTTTACTGACGAGATTGGATGCAGTGTTCATAACTATGTGCCTCGCTTGGTTAGACCGAAAGTTGACTAATCTTCCCGATGCAGTATGTTTTTGGTACCAGTCAAACAATAGACGGTTGTTTTCACGATGGATTTTTACGTCCAAAAATGCTATTGACCTGTTATGTTCCATTTCCACAGTGAACTGGATTTTCGGGTGGAATCCGTTAAGGATCAGCTGCACTTTTTCAATGTTGCGTTTGTCCATCACGGCAAAAATGTCATCTACATACTTAGCAACAAAAGTAGGCCTTTCTTCCATTCCACTAAAACATTCATCTAGTACGTGATCAAGTACTAAATCTGCAATCGTGGGTGACAAAGGGTTGCCCATAGGCATGCCAAAAATTTGTTTGAAAATGTCATCTTTAAATTGTAGATAGTTATTTTCCTTGAGGCAGAAATCAAGGATTTCAAGAAATTTGTTCAGATTAATTCTATTGTTTTCACTAATTATTTCCCATTTCTTTTTTATAATGGTGATGGCTAGTTGTATGGGAATGTTTGTAAAAAGTGACACTGCATCATACGAAACTAAAACATCATTGTCTTTTAATTTTATTTTTTTAACCTTCTCAACAAATTCAAATGAATTTATAACCGAGTAGCTTGATTTTGCCGTCGCGCACTGTAAAATTCTGCCAATAAACCTCGAAAGCTCATAACATGGTAGTTTCATTGATGACGTAATGGGACGCAGGGGCATGTTTGCTTTATGAATTTTTGGCAGTCCGTATATGGATGGAAGCTGCGATGTATACGTTGTCATCTTCGCCTTTTCCCTATCATCAATGCAATTGTTGTTGTTTAGCCATTTGACTAGATCGTTGTTGCGAGTTTTTAAAGTTGTTGTTGGGTTATTCCTTACCCGTCTGTAAGTATTGCGATCTGACAACAATTCAATCATCTTATCGTCATACTCCACACGCTCTATCGCCACGGTGACGTTACCTTTGTCAGCTGGTACAATAACAATGTTTTTGTGCTGCCTAAGAAAATGGATTGTTTGCTTATTTACATTAAGCAAATATTTGGCAAATCGATCATTTTGTTGGTGGCGTTGAAACGAGTGCAGCATGTTGCTATATTGTGCCTGGCCTTCAAATCAAATAAAACTCTTAGTCACCTTTTCACTAAACTTAAAACGAAAGCGGATAAGGATAAAGTTACTGATGTCATTTACAAAATAAATTGTAAGGGTAAACCTAATGAACCATGCAACCAGTGTTACATCGGAACTACAAAACAATTTCTTAAACAGCGAATTTCTAATCATAAACCGGATATCAAATCAAACAATCCTGGAAAGACAGCCCTGGCGAGCCACAGTATCGAAAACGGCCACTCTCCAGATTTTGAAGGTGTCAAAGTCCTACAGACAGAGAAACATGTTTCGAAACGATACACCCTAGAAACATTACACATCATCAACAACAACAACAACAACATGAACAGAAAACAAGACACCCAAAACATCTCTGCCATCTATTGTTCTCTTGTCTGATCATAACACAGTATTCTTTCAGTTTCTTTACTCCTTGTTTAAATTCCAGAGACTAAACTTCGTTTGAAGTGGTTATTTCTTTACTTTTGTAAATAATATTACAATTATTAGATACAATAATTTTTAAATGTCAGTTTAAATTTAAACACAGTTTTATTAAAGTGAGTGTATTTTGTATTGTTTCAATTATTGTTATTATAATGTAAACAATATATTTTTTCTTGTTGTCCAAATAAAGTTCCCCTGAAGAAGGCAGCAACCCCTGCCGAAACGTCGGGAAAGCTAATGTAACTTAATTGTTTCATTGCAAAAACTACAGTGACCAAAAAAAGCCGACGGAAAGATTATTTTTAATCACTTCCAATCACAATTATTAATTCCAAATTGGTCAATAAATCATTTTTAGGATAAGGATAAAGTTACTGATGTCATTTACAAAATAAATTGTAAGGGTAAACCTAATGAACCATGCAACCAGTGTTACATCGGAACTACAAAACAATTTCTTAAACAGCGAATTCCTAATCATAAATCGGATATCAAATCAAACAATCCTGGAAAGACAGCCCTGGCGAGCCACAGTATCGAAAACGGTCACTCTCCAGATTTTGAAGGTGTTAAAGTCCTACAGACAGAGAAACATGTTTCGAAACGATACACCCTAGAAATATTACACATCATCAACAACAACAACATGAACAGAAAACAAGACACCCAAAACATCTCTGCCATCTATTGTTCTCTTGTCTCATCATAACACAATATTCTTTCAGTTTCTTTACTCCTTGTTTAAATTCCATAGACTAAACTTCGTTTGAAGTGGTTTTTTCTTTACTTTTGTAAATAATATTACAATTATTAGATACAATAATTTTAAATGTCAGTTTAAATTTAAACACATTTTTATTAAAGTGAGTGTATTTTGTATTGTTTCAATTATTGTTATTATAATGTAAACAATATATTTTTTCTTGTGGTCCAAATAAAGTTCCCCTGAAGAAGGCAGCAACCCCTGCCGAAACGTCGGGAAAGCTAATGTAACTTAATTGTTTCATTGCAAAAACAACAGTGACCAAAAAAAGCCGACGGACAGATTATTTTTAATCACTTCCAATCACAATTATTAAATAAATATTGCACAAAGTGGTAGAAAATGTACATATTTGAATGGAGTTAATTAAACCTAAGGCAAAAAGAAATCAAATTGTATTTTTCAAAGATCTATCTGAAGGTATACATTACCGATTGTATTGAAAGTGAGAAATAATAACTGCATGAATTTAAAAAAAAAATTGTTTTGCAATGTAGTTCATAGTATAATGATAAATCACCATTTAAATAAAATCCTTTTACACTGTGATTATTTAGGCTCTTTTGGTCTATTTGTATTATTTTCCCAACGTTTCGTGAGTATTCCTCACTTCTTCAGGGGTTATATATTTTTTTCAATTTGATTGTTAAAAAATCAACATACTCTGCTTCTTATATCCTACTATTGCATCATTTCCGAAGACGGCACTGACACAAAAGTGAACATTAAAAAAAATAAATAAAATATTAAGAACAATCTAGCTCAACTGTGATATAAGTATCATTGTTAATTTTGTATTTGATTATTTTTTGCTAGATTGTTCTTAAATTATTATTTATTTGCTTTTATGTTCAATTTTGTGTCAGTGCCGTCTCCGGGAATGATGCAATAGTAGGATACAAGAAGCAGAGTAGCTATGTAGTTTTTAACAATCAAATTGAAAAAAATATAGATAACCCCTGAAGAAGTGAGGAATACTCACGAAACGTTGGGAAAATAATGGAATAATATTGTTTTTATTGGCATTTTTTACAAATAGACCAAAATAGCCTAAATAATCACAGTGCAAGAGTGACACAAAAAAATTGGTCAAATTCATAACATAATAAAATCCTTTTTAAATGGTGACATGAAATAAAGCCCAACGAAATAAAACCAAATCTCAAATTTGGCGTTATTTCGCTTTGAAAATGGAAATAAGGCCAAATTGGCTCTATTTCTATTTCCAAAATGAAATAAGGGCAAATTTCATTTGGAAATAAGACCAAATTTGTTTTTTCGAAAAAATTCAGTTATAACAGAAGCTTTGAAAGTAGACCGATTGAAAGCATAGGCGCTTTCCAGGCGACTGAGCGTACCCTAAGCGGAAATACGGAGTCACGTAAGCGGAATAGAGGACCCAAAAAGAGAGTTAAAATCCTTGAACCCGCGAAGCGGGCCACCCGAAGTACTGTTTAGTTCAAAAACTTTGAAACTTAGGTGCCTGCCAGTTGGGGGATTAATTCCTTTTTTTTTTTTTTAATTTTGTTTTTAAAAATAGTTCCCAGAACATTTAAAAAAATACTTTACAAATAATATAAAATTCGAAACAACCTTCTGAAAACGTTTACAAGTTTTTTGTTTAAATTCGCGCTTACTTCTAGCAAAAGAATAATTTGAAAGTGACATATGTTCATAATAGCCGTATGACACTTTGTAAAAACGATAAATAGCCAAATGTTGGAATATGGATATTTGACGCTTTCACTATGTGTCACATGGCCATATTTCAAAATACGGCCATATGACACATGGCCAAATGTCACGGCACCATTACATAGGTGCCTCCCAGATCGGGTTTAATTCCATTTTATGGGAACTAGCACACGCGGGGGTTAGTTCCCAAAAAAAAAGGAATTAATCCCCCAACTGGCAGGCACCTAAGTTTCAAAGTTTTTGAACTAAACAGTACAATGGTTTTCTTAATTCTATAATTCGTGGTCTACTTCAGAAACACAATTGCAAAATTCCAAGCGAAGACACTAAAGACTCGAATAATGGTTACTACAAAAGTATGGTTTACATCCCAAGACTGACTGAGAATTTTAAAGAAGTGATAAACCAAAAACTAACAGATGTTCGCCTGGCCTTCAAATCAAATAAAACTCTGAGTCACCTTTTCACAAAACTCAAAACGAAAGCGGATAAGGATAAAGTTACTGATGTCATTTACAAAATAAATTGTAAGGGTAAACCTAATGAACCATGCAACCAGTGTTACATCGGAACTACAAAACAATTTCTTAAACAGCGAATTTCTAATCATAAATCGGATATCAAATCAAACAATCCTGGAAAGACAGCCCTGGCGAGCCACAGTATCGAAAACGGTCACTCTCCAGATTTTGAAGGTGTTAAAGTCCTACAGACAGAGAAACATGTTTCGAAACGATACACCCTAGAAACATTACACATCATCAACAACAACAACAACAACAACAACAACAACAACAACAACAACAACAACAACAACAACAACAACAACAACAACAACAACAACAACAACAACAACAACAACAACAACAACAACAACAACAACAACAACAACAACAACAACAACAACAACAACAACAACAACAACAACAACAACAACAACAACAACAACAACAACAACAACAACAACAACAACAACAACAACAACAACAACAACAACAACAACAACAACAACAACAACAACAACAACAACAACAACAACAACAACAACAACAACAACAACAACAACAACAACAACAACAACAACAACAACAACAACAACAACAACAACAACAACAACAACAACAACAACAACAACAACAACAACAACAACAACAACAACAACAACAACAACAACAACAACAACAACAACAACAACAACAACAACAACAACAACAACAACAACAACAACAACAACAACAACAACAACAACAACAACAACAACAACAACAACAACAACAACAACAACAACAACATGAACAGAAAACAAGACACCCAAAACATCTCTGCCATCTATTGTTCTTTTGTCTCATCATAACACAATATTCTTTCAGTTTCTTTACTCCTTGTTTAAATTCCATAGACTAAACTTCGTTTGAAGTGGTTTTTTCTTTACTTTTGTAAATAATATTACAATTATTAGATACAATAATTTTAAATGTCAGTTTAAATTTAAACACAGTTTTATTAAAGTGAGTGTATTTTGTATTGTTTCAATTATTGTTATTATAATGTAAACAATATATTTTTTCTTGTTGTCCAAATAAAGTTCCCCTGAAGAAGCCAGCAACCCCTGCCGAAACGTCGGGAAAGCTAATGTAACTTAATTGTTTCATTGCAAAAACTACAGTGACCAAAAAAAGCCGACGGAAAGATTATTTTTAATCACTTCCAATCACAATTATTAAATAAATATTGCACAAAGTGGTAGAAAATGTACATATTTGAATGGAGTTAATTAAACCTTAGGCAAAAAGAAATCAAATTGTATTTTTCAAAGATCTATCTGAAGGTATACATTACCGATTGTATTGAAAGTGAAAAATAATAACTGCATGAATTTAAAAAAAAAATTGTTTTGCAATGTAGTTCATAGTATAATGATAAATGACCATTTAAATAAAATCCTTTTACACTGTGATTATTTAGGCTCTTTTGGTCTATTTGTATTATTTTCCCAACGTTTCGTGAGTATTCCTCACTTCTTCAGGGGTTATATATTTTTTTCAATTTGATTGTTAAAAAATCAACATACTCTGCTTCTTATATCCTACTATTGCATCATTCCCGAAGACGGCACTGACACAAAATTGAACATTAAAAAAAAATAAATAAAATATTAAGAACAATCTAGCTCAACTGTGATATAAGTATCATTGTTAATTTTGTATTTGATTATTTTTTGCTAGATTGTTCTTAAATTATTATTTATTTGCTTTTATGTTCAATTTTGTGTCAGTGCCGTCTCCGGGAATGATGCAATAGTAGGATACAAGAAGCAGAGTACCTATGTAGTGTTTAACATTCAAATTGAAAAAAAATATAGATAACCCCTGAAGAAGTGAGGAATACTCACGAAACGTTGGGAAAATAATGGAATAATATTGTTTTTATTGGCATTTTTTACAAATAGACCAAAATAGCATAAATAATCACAGTGGAAGAGTGACACAAAAAAATTGGTCAAATTCATAACATAATAAAATCCTTTTTAAATGGTGACATGAAATAAAACCAAATCTCAAATTTGGCGTTATTTCGCTTTGAAAATGGAAATAAGGCCCAATTGGCTCTATTTCTATTTCCAAAATGAAATAAGGGCAAATTTCATTTGGAAATAAGACCAAATTTGTTTTTTCGAAAAAATTCAGTTATAACAGAAGCTTTGAAAGTAGACCGATTGAAAGCATAGGCGCTTTCCAGGCGACTGAGCGTACCCTAAGCGGAAATACGGAGTCACGTGAGCGGAATAGAGGACCCAAAAAGAGAGCTAAAATCCTTGAACCCGCGAAGCGGGCCACCCGAAGTACTTTTAGTTCAAAAACTTTGAAACTTAGGTGCCTGCCAGTTGGGGGATTAATTCCTTTTTTTTTAATTTTGTTTTTAAAAATAGTTCCCAGAACATTTAAAAAAATACTTTACAAATAATATAAAATTCGAAACAACCTTCTGAAAACGTTTACAAGTTTTTTGTTTAAATTCGCGCTTACTTCTAGCAAAAGAATAATTTGAAAGTGACATATGTCCATAATAGCCGTATGACACTTTGTAAAAACGATAAATAGCCAAATGTTGGAATATGGACATTTGACGCTTTCACTATGTGTCACATGGCCATATTTCAAAATACGGCCATATGACACATGGCCAAATGTCACGGCACCATTACATAGGTGCCTCCCAGATCGGGTTTAATTCCATTTTTATGGGAACTAGCACACGCGGGGGTTAGTTCCCAAAAAAAAGGAATTAATCCCCTAACTGGCAGGCACCTAAGTTTCAAAGTTTTTGAACTAAACAGTACAATGGTTTTCCTAATTCTATAATTCGTGGTCTACTTCAGAAACACAATTGCAAAATTCCAAGCGAAGACACTAAAGACCCGAATAATGGTTACTACAAAAGTATGGTTTACATCCCAAGACTGACTGAGAATTTTAAAGAAGTGATAAACCAAAAACTAACAGATGTTCGCCTGGCCTTCAAATCAAATAAAACTCTGAGTCACCTTTTCACAAAACTCAAAACGAAAGCGGATAAGGATAAAGTTACTGATGTCATTTACAAAATAAATTGTAAGGGTAAACTTAATGAACCATGCAACCAGTGTTACATCGGAACTACAAAACAATTTCTTAAACAGCGAATTTCTAATCATAAATCGGATATCAAATCAAACAATCCTGGAAAGACAGCCCTGGCGAGCCACAGTATCGAAAACGGTCACTCTCCAGATTTTGAAGGTGTTAAAGTCCTACAGACAGAGAAACATGTTTCAAAACGATACACCCTAGAAATATTACACATCATCAACAACAACAACATGAACAGAAAACAAGACACCCAAAACATCTCTGCCATCTATTGTTCTCTTGTCTCACCATAACACAATATTCTTTCAGTTTCTTTACTCCTTGTTTAAATTCCATAGACTAAACTTCGTTTGAAGTGGTTTTTTCTTTACTTTTGTAAATAATATTACAATTATTAGATACAATAATTTTAAATGTCAGTTTAAATTTAAACACAGTTTTATTAAAGTGAGTGTATTTTGTATTGTTTCAATTATTGTTATTATAATGTAAACAATATATTTTTTCTTGTTGTCCAAATAAAGTTCCCCTGAAGAAGGCAGCAACCCTTGCCGAAACGTCGGAAAAGCTAATGTAACTTAACTGTTTCATTGCAAAAACTACAGTGACCAAAAAAAGCCGACGGAAAGATTATTTTTAATCACTTCCAATCACAATTATTAAATAAATATTGCACAAAGTGGTAGAAAATGTACATATTTGAATGGAGTTAATTAAACCTTAGGCAAAAAGAAATCAAATTGTATTTTTCAAAGATCTATCTGAAGGTATACATTACCGATTGTATTGAAAGTGAAAAATAATAACTGCATGAATTTAAAAAAAAATTGTTTTGCAATGTAGTTCATAGTATAATGATAAATGACCATTTAAATAAAATCCTTTTACACTGTGATTATTTAGGCTCTTTTGGTCTATTTGTATTATTTTCCCAACGTTTCGTGAGTATTCCTCACTTCTTCAGGGGTTATATATTTTTTTCAATTTGATTGTTAAAAAATCAACATACTCTGCTTCTTATATCCTACTATTGCATCATTCCCGAAGACGGCACTGACACAAAATTGAACATTAAAAAAAATAAATAAAATATTAAGAACAATCTAGCTCAACTGTGATATAAGTATCATTGTTAATTTTGTATTTGATTATTTTTTGCTAGATTGTTCTTAAATTATTATTTATTTGCTTTTATGTTCAATTTTGTGTCAGTGCCGTCTCCGGGAATGATGCAATAGTAGGATACAAGAAGCAGAGTACCTATGTAGTGTTTAACATTCAAATTGAAAAAAAATATAGATAACCCCTGAAGAAGTGAGGAATACTCACGAAACGTTGGGAAAATAATGGAATAATATTGTTTTTATTGGCATTTTTTACAAATAGACCAAAATAGCATAAATAATCACAGTGGAAGAGTGACACAAAAAAATTGGTCAAATTCATAACATAATAAAATCCTTTTTAAATGGTGACATGAAATAAAGCCCAACGAAATAAAACCAAATCTCAAATTTGGCGTTATTTCGCTTTGAAAATGGAAATAAGGCCCAATTGGCTCTATTTCTATTTCCAAAATGAAATAAGGGCAAATTTCATTTGGAAATAAGACCAAATTTGTTTTTTCGAAAAAATTCAGTTATAACAGAAGCTTTGGAAATAGACCCATTGAAAGCATAGGCGCTTTCCAGGCGACTGAGCGTACCCTAAGCGGAAATACGGAGTCACGTGAGCGGAATAGAGGACCCAAAAAGAGAGTTAAAATCCTTGAACCCGCGAAGCGGGCCACCCGAAGTACTGTTTAGTTCAAAAACTTTGAAACTTAGGTGCCTGCCAGTTGGGGGATTAATTCCTTTTTTTTTAAATTTTGTTTTTAAAAATAGTTCCCAGAACATTTAAAAAAATACTTTACAAATAATATAAAATTCGAAACAACCTTCTGAAAACGTTTACAAGTTTTTTGTTTAAATTCGCGCTTACTTCTAGCAAAAGAATAATTTGAAAGTGACATATGTCCATAATAGCCGTATGACACTTTGTAAAAACGATAGATAAATAGCCAAATGTTGGAATATGGACATTTGACGCTTTCACTATGTGTCACATGGCCATATTTCAAAATACGGCCATATGACACATGGCCAAATGTCACGGCACCATTACATAGGTGTCTCCCAGATCGGGTTTAATTCCATTTTTATGGGAACTAGCACACGCGGGGGTTAGTTCCCAAAAAAAAAGGAATTAATCCCCAACTGGCAGGCACCTAAGTTTCAAAGTTTTTGAAGTAAACAGTACAATGGTTTTCCTAGTTCTATAATTCGTGGTCTACTTCAGAAACACAATTGCAAAATTCCAAGCGAAGACACTAAAGACCCGAATAATGGTTACTACAAAAGTATGGTTTACATCCCAAGACTGACTGAGAATTTTAAAGAAGTGATAAACCAAAAACTAACAGATGTTCGCCTGGCCTTCAAATCAAATAAAACTCTGAGTCACCTTTTCACAAAACTCAAAACGAAAGCGGATAAGGATAAAGTTACTGATGTCATTTACAAAATAAATTGTAAGGGTAAACCTAATGAACCATGCAACCAGTGTTACATCGGAACTACAAAACAATTTCTTAAACAGCGAATTTCTAATCATAAATCGGATATCAAATCAAACAATCCTGGAAAGACAGCCCTGGCGAGCCACAGTATCGAAAACGGTCACTCTCCAGATTTTGAAGGTGTTAAAGTCCTACAGACAGAGAAACATGTTTCGAAACGATACACCCTAGAAACATTACACATCATCAACAACAACAACAACAACAACAACATGAACAGAAAACAAGACACCCAAAACATCTCTGCCATCTATTGTTCTTTTGTCTCATCATAACACAATATTCTTTCAATTTCTTTACTCCTTGTTTAAATTCCATAGACTAAACTTCGTTTGAAGTGGTTTTTTCTTTACTTTTGTAAATAATATTACAATTATTAGATACAATAATTTTAAATGTCAGTTTAAATTTAAACACAGTTTTATTAAAGTGAGTGTATTTTGTATTGTTTCAATTATTGTTATTATAATGTAAACAATATATTTTTTCTTGTTGTCCAAATAAAGTTCCCCTGAAGAAGGCAGCAACCCCTGCCGAAACGTCGGGAAAGCTAATGTAACTTAATTGTTTCATTGCAAAAACTACAGTGACCAAAAAAAGCCGACGGAAAGATTATTTTTAATCACTTCCAATCACAATTATTAAATAAATATTGCACAAAGTGGTAGAAAATGTACATATTTGAATGGAGTTAATTAAACCTTAGGCAAAAAGAAATCAAATTGTATTTTTCAAAGATCTATCTGAAGGTATACATTACCGATTGTATTGAAAGTGAAAAATAATAACTGCATGAATTTAAAAAAAAAAATTGTTTTGCAATGTAGTTCATAGTATAATGATAAATGACCATTTAAATAAAATCCTTTTACACTGTGATTATTTAGGCTCTTTTGGTCTATTTGTATTATTTTCCCAACGTTTCGTGAGTATTCCTCACTTCTTCAGGGGTTATATATTTTTTTCAATTTGATTGTTAAAAAATCAACATACTCTGCCTCTTATATCCTACTATTGCATCATTCCCGAAGACGGCACTGACACAAAATTGAACATTAAAAAAAATAAATAAAATATTAAGAACAATCTAGCTCAACTGTGATATAAGTATCATTGTTAATTTTGTATTTGATTATTTTTTGCTAGATTGTTCTTAAATTATTATTTATTTGCTTTTATGTTCAATTTTGTGTCAGTGCCGTCTCCGGGAATGATGCAATAGTAGGATACAAGAAGCAGAGTACTTATGTAGTTTTTAACAATCAAATTGAAAAAAATATAGATAACCCCTGAAGAAGTGAGGAATACTCACGAAACGTTGGGAAAATAATGGAATAATATTGTTTTTATTGGCATTTTTTACAAATAGACCAAAATAGCATAAATAATCACAGTGGAAGAGTGACACAAAAAAATTGGTCAAATTCATAACATAATAAAATCCTTTTTAAATGGTGACATGAAATAAAGCCCAACGAAATAAAACCAAATCTCAAATTTGGCGTTATTTCGCTTTGAAAATGGAAATAAGGCCCAATTGGCTCTATTTCTATTTCCAAAATGAAATAAGGGCAAATTTCATTTGGAAATAAGACCAAATTTGTTTTTTCGAAAAAATTCAGTTATAACAGAAGCTTTGGAAGTAGACCGATTGAAAGCATAGGCGCTTTCCAGGCGACTGAGCGTACCCTAAGCGGAAATACGGAGTCACGTGAGCGGAATAGAGGACCCAAAAAGAGAGTTAAAATCCTTGAACCCGCGAAGCGGGCCACCCGAAGTACTGTTTAGTTCAAAAACTTTGAAACTTAGGTGCCTGCCAGTTGGGGGATTAATTCCTTTTTTTTTTTAATTTTGTTTTTAAAAATAGTTCCCAGAACATTTAAAAAAATACTTTACAAATAATATAAAATTCGAAACAACCTTCTGAAAACGTTTACAAGTTTTTTGTTTAAATTCGCGCTTACTTCTAGCAAAAGAATAATTTGAAAGTGACATATGTCCATAATAGCCGTATGACACTTTGTAAAAACGATAAATAGCCAAATGTTGGAATATGGACATTTGACGCTTTCACTATGTGTCACATGGCCATATTTCAAAATACGGCCATATGACACATGTCCAAATGTCACGGCACCATTACATAGGTGCCTCCCAGATCGGGTTTAATTCCATTTTTATGGGAACTAGCACACGCGGGGGTTAGTTCCCAAAAAAAAAGGAATTAATCCCCCAACTGGCAGGCACCTAAGTTTCAAAGTTTTTGAAGTAAACAGTACAATGGTTTTCCTAATTCTATAATTCGTGGTCTACTTCAGAAACACAATTGCAAAATTCCAAGCGAAGACACTAAAGACTCGAATAATGGTTACTACAAAAGTATGGTTTACATCCCAAGACTGACTGAGAATTTTAAAGAAGTGATAAACCAAAAACTAACAGATGTTCGCCTGGCCTTCAAATCAAATAAAACTCTGAGTCACCTTTTCACAAAACTCAAAACGAAAGCGGATAAGGATAAAGTTACTGATGTCATTTACAAAATAAATTGTAAGGGTAAACCTAATGAACCATGCAACCAGTGTTACATCGGAACTACAAAACAATTTCTTAAACAGCGAATTTCTAATCATAAATCGGATATCAAATCAAACAATCCTGGAAAGACAGCCCTGGCGAGCCACAGTATCGAAAACGGTCACTCTCCAGATTTTGAAGGTGTTAAAGTCCTACAGACAGAGAAACATGTTTCGAAACGATACACCCTAGAAACATTACACATCATCAACAACAACAACAACAACAACAACAACATGAACAGAAAACAAGACACCCAAAACATCTCTGCCATCTATTGTTCTTTTGTCTCATCATAACACAATATTCTTTCAATTTCTTTACTCCTTGTTTAAATTCCATAGACTAAACTTCGTTTGAAGTGGTTTTTTCTTTACTTTTGTAAATAATATTACAATTATTAGATACAATAATTTTAAATGTCAGTTTAAATTTAAACACAGTTTTATTAAAGTGAGTGTATTTTGTATTGTTTCAATTATTGTTATTATAATGTAAACAATATATTTTTTCTTGTTGTCCAAATAAAGTTCCCCTGAAGAAGGCAGCAACCCCTGCCGAAACGTCGGGAAAGCTAATGTAACTTAATTGTTTCATTGCAAAAACTACAGTGACCAAAAAAAGCCGACGGAAAGATTATTTTTAATCACTTCCAATCACAATTATTAAATAAATATTGCACAAAGTGGTAGAAAATGTACATATTTGAATGGAGTTAATTAAACCTTAGGCAAAAAGAAATCAAATTGTATTTTTCAAAGATCTATCTGAAGGTATACATTACCGATTGTATTGAAAGTGAAAAATAATAACTGCATGAATTTAAAAAAAAAAATTGTTTTGCAATGTAGTTCATAGTATAATGATAAATGACCATTTAAATAAAATCCTTTTACACTGTGATTATTTAGGCTCTTTTGGTCTATTTGTATTATTTTCCCAACGTTTCGTGAGTATTCCTCACTTCTTCAGGGGTTATATATTTTTTTCAATTTGATTGTTAAAAAATCAACATACTCTGCCTCTTATATCCTACTATTGCATCATTCCCGAAGACGGCACTGACACAAAATTGAACATTAAAAAAAATAAATAAAATATTAAGAACAATCTAGCTCAACTGTGATATAAGTATCATTGTTAATTTTGTATTTGATTATTTTTTGCTAGATTGTTCTTAAATTATTATTTATTTGCTTTTATGTTCAATTTTGTGTCAGTGCCGTCTCCGGGAATGATGCAATAGTAGGATACAAGAAGCAGAGTACTTATGTAGTTTTTAACAATCAAATTGAAAAAAATATAGATAACCCCTGAAGAAGTGAGGAATACTCACGAAACGTTGGGAAAATAATGGAATTATATTGTTTTTATTGGCATTTTTTACAAATAGACCAAAATAGCATAAATAATCACAGTGGAAGAGTGACACAAAAAAATTGGTCAAATTCATAACATAATAAAATCCTTTTTAAATGGTGACATGAAATAAAGCCCAACGAAATAAAACCAAATCTCAAATTTGGCGTTATTTCGCTTTGAAAATGGAAATAAGGCCCAATTGGCTCTATTTCTATTTCCAAAATGAAATAAGGGCAAATTTCATTTGGAAATAAGACCAAATTTGTTTTTTCGAAAAAATTCAGTTATAACAGAAGCTTTGGAAGTAGACCGATTGAAAGCATAGGCGCTTTCCAGGCGACTGAGCGTACCCTAAGCGGAAATACGGAGTCACGTGAGCGGAATAGAGGACCCAAAAAGAGAGTTAAAATCCTTGAACCCGCGAAGCGGGCCACCCGAAGTACTGTTTAGTTCAAAAACTTTGAAACTTAGGTGCCTGCCAGTTGGGGGATTAATTCCTTTTTTTTTTTAATTTTGTTTTTAAAAATAGTTCCCAGAACATTTAAAAAAATACTTTACAAATAATATAAAATTCGAAACAACCTTCTGAAAACGTTTACAAGTTTTTTGTTTAAATTCGCGCTTACTTCTAGCAAAAGAATAATTTGAAAGTGACATATGTCCATAATAGCCGTATGACACTTTGTAAAAACGATAAATAGCCAAATGTTGGAATATGGACATTTGACGCTTTCACTATGTGTCACATGGCCATATTTCAAAATACGGCCATATGACACATGTCCAAATGTCACGGCACCATTACATAGGTGCCTCCCAGATCGGGTTTAATTCCATTTTTATGGGAACTAGCACACGCGGGGGTTAGTTCCCAAAAAAAAAGGAATTAATCCCCCAACTGGCAGGCACCTAAGTTTCAAAGTTTTTGAAGTAAACAGTACAATGGTTTTCCTAATTCTATAATTCGTGGTCTACTTCAGAAACACAATTGCAAAATTCCAAGCGAAGACACTAAAGACTCGAATAATGGTTACTACAAAAGTATGGTTTACATCCCAAGACTGACTGAGAATTTTAAAGAAGTGATAAACCAAAAACTAACAGATGTTCGCCTGGCCTTCAAATCAAATAAAACTCTGAGTCACCTTTTCACAAAACTCAAAACGAAAGCGGATAAGGATAAAGTTACTGATGTCATTTACAAAATAAATTGTAAGGGTAAACCTAATAAACCATGCAACCAGTGTTACATCGGAACTACAAAACAATTTCTTAAACAGCGAATTTCTAATCATATCATATCAAATCAAACAATCCTGGAAAGACAGCCCTGGCGAGCCACAGTATCGAAAACGGTCACTCTCCAGATTTTGAAGGTGTTAAAGTCCTACAGACAGAGAAACATGTTTCAAAACGATACACCCTAGAAATATTACACATCATCAACAACAACAACATGAACAGAAAACAAGACACCCAAAACATCTCTGCCATCTATTGTTCTCTTGTCTCACCATAACACAATATTCTTTCAGTTTCTTTACTCCTTGTTTAAATTCCATAGACTAAACTTCGTTTGAAGTGGTTTTTTCTTTACTTTTGTAAATAATATTACAATTATTAGATACAATAATTTTAAATGTCAGTTTAAATTTAAACACAGTTTTATTAAAGTGAGTGTATTTTGTATTGTTTCAATTATTGTTATTATAATGTAAACAATATATTTTTTCTTGTTGTCCAAATAAAGTTCCCCTGAAGAAGGCAGCAACCCCTGCCGAAACGTCGGGAAAGCTAATGTAACTTAGTTGTTTCATTGCAAAAACTACAGTGACCAAAAAAAGCCGACGGAAAGATTATTTTTAATCACTTCCAATCACAATTATTAAATAAATATTGCACAAAGTGGAAAAAAAAATTTACATATTTGAATGGAGTTAATTAAACCTTAGGCAAAAAGAAATCAAATTGTATTTTTCAAAGATCTATCTGAAGGTATACATTACCGATTGTATTGAAAGTGAAAAATAATAACTGCATGAATTTAAAAAAAAAATTGTTTTGCAATGTAGTTCATAGTATAATGATAAATCACCATTTAAATAAAATCCTTTTACACTGTGATTATTTAGGCTCTTTTGGTCTATTTGTATTATTTTCCCAACGTTTCGTGAGTATTCCTCACTTCTTCAAGGGTTATATATTTTTTTCAATTTGATTGTTAAAAAATCAACATACTCTGCTTCTTATATCCTACTATTGCATCATTTCCGAAGACGGCACTGACACAAAAGTGAACATTAAAAAAAATAAATAAAATATTAAGAACAATCTAGCTCAACTGTGATATAAGTATCATTGTTAATTTTGTATTTGATTATTTTTTGCTAGATTGTTCTTAAATTATTATTTATTTGCTTTTATGTTCAATTTTGTGTCAGTGCCGTCTCCGGGAATGATGCAATAGTAGGATACAAGAAGCAGAGTACCTATGTAGTTTTTAACAATCAAATTGAAAAAAATATAGATAACCCCTGAAGAAGTGAGGAATACTCACGAAACGTTGGGAAAATAATGGAATAATATTGTTTTTATTGGCATTTTTTACAAATAGACCAAAATAGCCTAAATAATCACAGTGGAAGAGTGACACAAAAAAATTGGCCAAATTCATAACAATTGTGATTGGAAGTGATTAAAAATAATCTTTCCGTCGGCTTTTTTTGGTCACTGTAGTTTTTGCAATGAAACAATTAAGTTACATTAGCTTTCCCGACGTTTCGGCAGGGGTTGCTGCCTTCTTCAGGGGAACTTTATTTGGACAACAAGAAAAAATATATTGTTTACATTATAATAACAATAATTGAAACAATACAAAATACACTCACTTTAATAAAACTGTGTTTAAATTTAAACTGACATTTAAAATTATTGTATCTAATAATTGTAATATTATTTACAAAAGTAAAGAAATAACCACTTCATACGAAGTTTAGTCTATGGAATTTAAACAAGGAGTCCCATACAACTAGCCATCACCATTATAAAAAAGAAATGGGAAATAATTAGTGAAAACACTAGAATTAATCTGAACAAATTTCTTGAAATCCTTGATTTCTGCCTCAAGGAAAATAACTATCTACAATTTAAAGATGACATTTTCAAACAAATTTTTGGCATGCCTATGGGCAACCCTTTGTCACCCACGATTGCAGATTTAGTTCTTGATCACGTACTAGATGAATGTTTTAGTGGAATGGAAGAAAGGCCTACTTTTGTTGCTAAGTATGTAGATGACATTTTTGCCGTGATGGACAAACGCAACATTGAAAAAGTGCAGCTGATCCTTAACGGATTCCACCCGAAAATCCAGTTCACTGTGGAAATGGAACATAACAGGTCAATAGCATTTTTGGACGTAAAAATCCATCGTGAAAACAACCGTCTATTGTTTGACTGGCACCAAAAACATACTGCATCGGGAAGATTAGTCAACTTTCGGTCTAACCAAGCGAGGCACATAGTTATGAACACTGCATCCAATCTCGTCAGTAAAGTTTTCGCACTCAGCGACGAACAATTTCACTCTGCCAATGAGAAAAAAATCAAAAAAATCCTGAGTGACAATGGTTTTCCAAATTCTATAATTCGTGGTCTACTTCAGAAACAAAATTGCAAAATTCCAAGCGAAGACACTAAAGACCCGAATAATGGTTACTACAAAAGTATGGTTTACATCCCAAGACTGACTGAGAATTTTAAAGAAGTGATAAACCAAAAACTAACAGATGTTCGCCTGGCCTTCAAATCAAATAAAACTCTGAGTCACCTTTTCACTAAACTTAAAACGAAAGCGGATAAGGATAAAGTTACTGATGTCATTTACAAAATAAATTGTAAGGGTAAACCTAATGAACCATGCAACCAGTGTTACATCGGAACTACAAAACAATTTCTTAAACAGCGAATTTCTAATCATAAATCGGATATCAAATCAAACAATCCTGGAAAGACAGCCCTGGCGAGCCACAGTATCGAAAACGGCCACTCTCCAGATTTTGAAGGTGTCAAAGTCCTACAGACAGAGAAACATGTTTCGAAACGATACACCCTAGAAACATTACACATCATCAACAACAACAACAACATGAACAGAAAACAAGACACCCAAAACATCTCTGCCATCTATTGTTCTCTTGTCTCATCATAACACAGTATTCTTTCAGTTTCTTTACTCCTTGTTTAAATTCCATAGACTAAACTTCGTATGAAGTGGTTATTTCTTTACTTTTGTAAATAATATTACAATTATTAGATACAATAATTTTAAATGTCAGTTTAAATTTAAACACAGTTTTATTAAAGTGAGTGTATTTTGTATTGTTTCAATTATTGTTATTATAATGTAAACAATATATTTTTTCTTGTTGTCCAAATAAAGTTCCCCTGAAGAAGGCAGCAACCCCTGCCGAAACGTCGGGAAAGCTAATGTAACTTAATTGTTTCATTGCAAAAACTACAGTGACCAAAAAAAGCCGACGGAAAGATTATTTTTAATCACTTCCAATCACAATTATTAATTCCAAATTGGTCAATAAATCATTTTTAGCAAATTCATAACATAATAAAATCCTTTTTAAATGGTGACATGAAATAAAGCCCAACGAAATAAAACCAAATCTCAAATTTGGCGTTATTTCGCTTTGAAAATGGAAATAAGGCCAAATTGGCTCTATTTCTATTTCCAAAATGAAATAAGGGCAAATTTCATTTGGAAATAAGACCAAATTTGTTTTTTCGAAAAAATTCAGTTATAACAGAAGCTTTGAAAGTAGACCGATTGAAAGCATAGGCGCTTTCCAGGCGACTGAGCGTACCCTAAATATAGAGGACCCAAAAAGAGAGTTAAAATCCTTGAACCCGCGAAGCGGGCCACCCGAAGTACTATTTAGTTCAAAAACTTTAAACTTAGGTGCCTGCCAGTTGGGGGATTAATTCCTTTTTTTTTTTTAAATTTTGTTTTTAAAAATAGTTCCCAGAACATTAACCTTCTGAAAACGTTTACAAGTTTTTTGTTTAAATTCGCGCTTACTTCTAGCAAAAGAATAATTTGAAAGTGACATATGTCCATAATAGCCGTATGACACTTTGTAAAAACGATAAATAGCCAAATGTTGGAATATGGATATTTGACGCTTTCACTATGTGTCACATGGCCATATTTCAAAATACGGCCATATGACACATGGCCAAATGTCACGGCACCATTACATAGGTGCCTCCCAGATCGGGTTTAATTCCATTTTATGGGAACTAGCACACGCGGGGGTTAGTTCCCAAAAAAAAAGGAATTAATCCCCCAACTGGCAGGCACCTAAGTTTTAAAGTTTTTGAACTAAACAGTACAATGGTTTTCCTAATTCTATAATTCGTGGTCTACTTCAGAAACACAATTGCAAAATTCCAAGCGAAGACACTAAAGACTCGAATAATGGTTACTACAAAAGTATGGTTTACATCCCAAGACTGACTGAGAATTTTAAAGAAGTGATAAACAAAAAACTAACAGATGTTCGCCTGGCCTTCAAATCAAATAAAACTCTGAGTCACCTTTTCACAAAACTCAAAACGAAAGCGGATAAGGATAAAGTTACTGATGTCATTTACAAAATAAATTGTAAGGGTAAACCTAATGAACCATGCAACCAGTGTTACATCGGAACTACAAAACAATTTCTTAAACAGCGAATTTCTAATCATAAATCGGATATCAAATCAAACAATCCTGGAAAGACAGCCCTGGCGAGCCACAGTATCGAAAACGGTCACTCTCCAGATTTTGAAGGTGTTAAAGTCCTACAGACAGAGAAACATGTTTCGAAACGATACACCCTAGAAACATTACACATCATCAACAACAACAACAACAACAACAACAACAACAACAACAACAACAACAACAACAACAACAACAACAACAACAACATGAACAGAAAACAAGACACCCAAAACATCTCTGCCATCTATTGTTCTTTTGTCTCATCATAACACAATATTCTTTCAGTTTCTTTACTCCTTGTTTAAATTCCATAGACTAAACTTCGTTTGAAGTGGTTTTTTCTTTACTTTTGTAAATAATATTACAATTATTAGATACAATAATTTTAAATGTCAGTTTAAATTTAAACACAGTTTTATTAAAGTGAGTGTATTTTGTATTGTTTCAATTATTGTTGTTATAATGTAAACAATATATTTTTTCTTGTTGTCCAAATAAAGTTCCCCTGAAGAAGGCAGCAACCCCTGCCGAAACGTCGGGAAAGCTAATGTAACTTAATTGTTTCATTGCAAAAACTACAGTGACCAAAAAAAGCCGACGGAAAGATTATTTTTAATCACTTCCAATCACAATTATTAAATAAATATTGCACAAAGTGGTAGAAAATGTACATATTTGAATGGAGTTAATTAAACCTTAGGCAAAAAGAAATCAAATTGTATTTTTCAAAGATCTATCTGAAGGTATACATTACCGATTGTATTGAAAGTGAAAAATAATAACTGCATGAATTTAAAAAAAAAATTGTTTTGCAATGTAGTTCATAGTATAATGATAAATGACCATTTAAATAAAATCCTTTTACACTGTGATTATTTAGGCTTTTTTGGTCTATTTGTATTGTTTTCCCAACGTTTCGTGAGTATTCCTCACTTCTTCAGGGGTTATATATTTTTTTCAATTTGATTGTTAAAAAATCAACATACTCTGCTTCTTATATCCTACTATTGCATCATTCCCGAAGACGGCACTGACACAAAATTGAACATTAAAAAAAATAAATAAAATATTAAGAACAATCTAGCTCAACTGTGATATAAGTATCATTGTTAATTTTGTATTTGATTATTTTTTGCTAGATTGTTCTTAAATTATTATTTATTTGCTTTTATGTTCAATTTTGTGTCAGTGCCGTCTCCGGGAATGATGCAATAGTAGGATACAAGAAGCAGAGTACCTATGTAGTGTTTAACATTCAAATTGAAAAAAAATATAGATAACCCCTGAAGAAGTGAGGAATACTCACGAAACGTTGGGAAAATAATGGAATAATATTGTTTTTATTGGCATTTTTTACAAATAGACCAAAATAGCATAAATAATCACAGTGGAAGAGTGACACAAAAAAATTGGTCAAATTCATAACATAATAAAATCCTTTTTAAATGGTGACATGAAATAAAACCAAATCTCAAATTTGGCGTTATTTCGCTTTGAAAATGGAAATAAGGCCCAATTGGCTCTATTTCTATTTCCAAAATGAAATAAGGGCAAATTTCATTTGGAAATAAGACCAAATTTGTTTTTTCGAAAAAATTCAGTTATAACAGAAGCTTTGAAAGTAGACCGATTGAAAGCATAGGCGCTTTCCAGGCGACTAAGCGTACCCTAAGCGGAAATACGGAGTCACGTGAGCGGAATAGAGGACCCAAAATGAGAGTTAAAATCCTTGAACCCGCGAAGCGGGCCACCCGAAGTACTGTTTAGTTCAAAAACTTTGAAACTTAGGTTTTTTAATTTTGTTTTTAAAAATAGTTCCCAGAACATTTAAAAAAATACTTTACAAATAATATAAAATTCGAAACAACCTTCTGAAAACGTTTACAAGTTTTTTGTTTAAATTCGCGCTTACTTCTAGCAAAAGAATAATTTGAAAGTGACATATGTCCATAATAGCCGTATGACACTTTGTAAAAACGATAAATAGCCAAATATTGGAATATGGACATTTGACGCTTTCACTATGTGTCACATGGCCATATTTCTAAATACGGCCATATGACACATGGCCAAATGTCACGGCACCATTACATAGGTGCCTCCCAGATCGGGTTTAATTCCATTTTTATGGGAACTAGCAAACGCGGGGGTTAGTTCCCAAAAAAAAAAGGAATTAATCCCCTAACTGGCAGGCACCTAAGTTTCAAAGTTTTTGAACTAAACAGTACAATGGTTTTCCTAATTCTATAATTCGTGGTCTACTTCAGAAACACAATTGCAAAATTCCAAGCGAAGACACTAAAGACCCGAATAATGGTTACTACAAAAGTATGGTTTACATCCCAAGACTGACTGAGAATTTTAAAGAAGTGATAAACCAAAAACTAACAGATGTTCGCCTGGCCTTCAAATCAAATAAAACTCTGAGTCACCTTTTCACAAAACTCAAAACGAAAGCGGATAAGGATAAAGTAACTGATGTCATTTACAAAATAAATTGTAAGGGTTAACCTAATGAACCATGCAACCAGTGTTACATCGGAACTACAAAGCAATTTCTTAAACAGCGAATTTCTAATCATAAATCGGATATCAAATCAAACAATCCTGGAAAGACAGCCCTGGCGAGCCACAGTATCGAAAACGGTCACTCTCCAGATTTTGAAGGTGTTAAAGTCCTACAGACAGAGAAACATGTTTCGAAACGATACACCCTAGAAACATTACACATCATCAACAACAACAACAACAACAACATGAACAGAAAACAAGACACCCAAAACATCTCTGCCATCTATTGTTCTTTTGTCTCATCATAACACAATATTCTTTCAGTATCTTTACTCCTTGTTTAAATTCCATAGACTAAACTTCGTTTGAAGTGGTTTTTTCTTTACTTTTGTAAATAATATTACAATTATTAGATACAATAATTTTAAATGTCAGTTTAAATTTAAACACAGTTTTATTAAAGTGAGTGTATTTTGTATTGTTTCAATTATTGTTATTATAATGTAAACAAATTTTTCTTGTTGTCCAAATAAAGTTCCCCTGAAGAAGGCAGCAACCCCTGCCGAAACGTCGGGAAAGCTAATGTAACTTAATTGTTTCATTGCAAAAACTACAGTGACCAAAAAAAGCCGACGGAAAGATTATTTTTAATCACTTCCAATCACAATTATTAAATAAATATTGCACAAAGTGGTAGAAAATGTACATATTTGAATGGAGTTAATTAAACCTTAGGCAAAAAGAAATCAAATTGTATTTTTCAAAGATCTATCTGAAGGTATACATTACCGATTGTATTGAAAGTGAAAAATAATAACTGCATGAATTTAAAAAAAAAAATTGTTTTGCAATGTAGTTCATAGTATAATGATAAATGACCATTTAAATAAAATCCTTTTACACTGTGATTATTTAGGCTCTTTTGGTCTATTTGTATTATTTTCCCAACGTTTCGTGAGTATTCCTCACTTCTTCAGGGGTTATATATTTTTTTCAATTTGATTGTTAAAAAATCAACATACTCTGCTTCTTATATCCTACTATTGCATCATTCCCGAAGACGCCACTGACACAAAATTGAACATTAAAAAAAATAAATAAAATATTAAGAACAATCTAGCTCAACTGTGATATAAGTATCATTGTTAATTTTGTATTTGATTATTTTTTGCTAGATTGTTCTTAAATTATTATTTATTTGCTTTTATGTTCAATTTTGTGTCAGTGCCGTCTCCGGGAATGATGCAATAGTAGGATACAAGAAGCAGAGTACTTATGTAGTTTTTAACAATCAAATTGAAAAAAATATAGATAACCCCTGAAGAAGTGAGGAATACTCACGAAACGTTGGGAAAATAATGGAATAATATTGTTTTTATTGGCATTTTTTACAAATAGACCAAAATAGCATAAAAAATCACAGTGGAAGAGTGACACAAAAAAATTGGTCAAATTCATAACATAATAAAATCCTTTTTAAATGGTGACATGAAATAAAGCCCAACGAAATAAAACCAAATCTCAAATTTGGCGTTATTTCGCTTTGAAAATGGAAATAAGGCCAAATTGGCTCTATTTCTATTTCCAAAATGAAATAAGGGCAAATTTCATTTGGAAATAAGACCAAATTTGTTTTTTCGAAAAAATTCAGTTATAACAGAAGCTTTGGAAGTAGACCGATTGAAAGCATAGGCGCTTTCCAGGCGACTGAGCGTACCCTAAGCGGAAATACGGAGTCACGTGAGCGGAATAGAGGACCCAAAAAGACAGTTAAAATCCTTGAACCCGCGAAGCGGGCCACCCGAAGTACTGTTTAGTTCAAAAACTTTGAAACTTAGGTGCCTGCCAGTTGGGGGATTAATTCCTTTTTTTTTTAATTTTGTTTTTAAAAATAGTTCCCAGAACATTTAAAAAAATACTTTACAAATAATATACAATTCGAAACAACCTTCTGAAAACGTTTACAAGTTTTTTGTTTAAATTCGCGCTTACTTCTAGCAAAAGAATAATTTGAAAGTGACATATGTCCATAATAGCCGTATGACACTTTGTAAAAACGATAAATAGCCAAATGTTGGAATATGGACATTTGACGCTTTCACTATATGTCACATGGCCATATTTCAAAATACGGCCATATGACACATGGCCAAATGTCACGGCACCATTACATAGGTGCCTCCCAGATCGGGTTTAATTCCATTTTTATGGGAACTAGCACACGCGGGGGTTAGTTCCCAAAAAAAAAAAGGAATTAATCCCCCAACTGGCAGGCACCTAAGTTTCAAAGTTTTTGAAGTAAACAGTACAATGGTTTTCCTAATTCTATAATTCGTGGTCTACTTCAGAAACACAATTGCGAAATTCCAAGCGAAGACACTAAAGACCCGAATAATGGTTACTACAAAAGTATGGTTTACATCCCAAGACTGACTGAGAATTTTAAAGAAGTGATAAACCAAAACTAACAGATGTTCGCCTGGCCTTCAAATCAAATAAAACTCTGAGTCACCTTTTCACAAAACTCAAAACGAAAGCGGATAAGAATAAAGTTACTGATGTCATTTACAAAATAAATTGTAAGGGTAAACCTAATGAACCATGCAACCAGTGTTACATCGGAACTACAAAACAATTTCTTAAACAGCGAATTTCTAATCATAAATCGGATATCAAATCAAACAATCCTGGAAAGACAGCCCTGGCGAGCCACAGTATCGAAAACGGTCACTCTCCAGATTTTGAAGGTGTTAAAGTCCTACAGACAGAGAAACATGTTTCGAAACGATACACCCTAGAAATTTTACACATCATCAACAACAACAACATGAACAGAAAACAAGACACCCAAAACATCTCTGCCATCTATTGTTCTCTTGTCTCATCATAACACAATATTCTTTCAGTTTCTTTACTCCTTGTTTAAATTCCATAGACTAAACTTCGTTTGAAGTGGTTTTTTCTTTACTTTTGTAAATAATATTACAATTATTAGATACAATAATTTTAAATGTCAGTTTAAATTTAAACACAGTTTTATTAAAGTGAGTGTATTTTGTATTGTTTCAATTATTGTTATTATAATGTAAACAATATATTTTTTCTTGTTGTCCAAATAAAGTTCCCCTGAAGAAGGCAGCAACCCCTGCCGAAACGTCGGGAAAGCTAATGTAACTTAACTGTTTCATTGCAAAAACTACAGTGACCAAAAAAAGCCGACGGAAAGATTATTTTTAATCACTTCCAATCACAATTATTAAATAAATATTGCACAAAGTGGTAGAAAATGTACATATTTGAATGGAGTTAATTAAACCTTAGGCAAAAAGAAATCAAATTGTATTTTTCAAAGATCTATCTGAAGGTATACATTACCGATTGTATTGAAAGTGAAAAATAATAACTGCATGAATTTAAAAAAAAATTGTTTTGCAATGTAGTTCATAGTATAATGATAAATGACCATTTAAATAAAATCCTTTTACACTGTGATTATTTAGGCTCTTTTGGTCTATTTGTATTATTTTCCCAACGTTTCGTGAGTATTCCTCACTTCTTCAGGGGTTATATATTTTTTTCAATTTGATTGTTAAAAAATCAACATACTCTGCTTCTTATATCCTACTATTGCATCATTTCCGAAGACGGCACTGACACAAAATTGAACATTAAAAAAAATAAATAAAATATTAAGAACAATCTAGCTCAACTGTGATATAAGTATCATTGTTAATTTTGTATTTGATTATTTTTTGCTAGATTGTTCTTAAATTATTATTTATTTGCTTTTATGTTCAATTTTGTGTCAGTGCCGTCTCCGGGAATGATGCAATAGTAGGATACAAAAAGCAGAGTACCTATGTAGTTTTTAACAATCAAATTGAAAAAAATATAGATAACCCCTGAAGAAGTGAGGAATACTCACGAAACGTTGGGAAAATAATGGAATAATATTGTTTTTATTGGCATTTTTTACAAATAGACCAAAATAGCCTAAATAATCACAGTGAAAGAGTGACACAAAAAAATTGGGTCAAATTCATAACATAATAAAATCCTTTTTAAATGGTGACATGAAATAAAGCCCAACGAAATAAAACCAAATCTCAAATTTGGCGTTATTTCGCTTTGAAAATGGAAATAAGGCCCAATTGGCTCTATTTCTATTTCCAAAATGAAATAAGGGCAAATTTCATTTGGAAATAAGACCAAATTTGTTTTTTCGAAAAAATTCAGTTATAACAGAAGCTTTGGAAATAGACCCATTGAAAGCATAGGCGCTTTCCAGGCGACTGAGCGTACCCTAAGCGGAAATACGGAGTCACGTGAGCGGAATAGAGGACCCAAAAAGAGAGTTAAAATCCTTGAACCCGCGAAGCGGGCCACCCGAAGTACTGTTTAGTTCAAAAACTTTGAAACTTAGGTGCCTGCCAGTTGGGGGATTAATTCCTTTTTTTTTAAATTTTGTTTTTAAAAATAGTTCCCAGAACATTTAAAAAAATACTTTACAAATAATATAAAATTCGAAACAACCTTCTGAAAACGTTTACAAGTTTTTTGTTTAAATTCGCGCTTACTTCTAGCAAAAGAATAATTTGAAAGTGACATATGTCCATAATAGCCGTATGACACTTTGTAAAAACGATAGATAAATAGCCAAATGTTGGAATATGGACATTTGACGCTTTCACTATGTGTCACATGGCCATATTTCAAAATACGGCCATATGACACATGGCCAAATGTCACGGCACCATTACATAGGTGTCTCCCAGATCGGGTTTAATTCCATTTTTATGGGAACTAGCACACGCGGGGGTTAGTTCCCAAAAAAAAAGGAATTAATCCCCAACTGGCAGGCACCTAAGTTTCAAAGTTTTTGAAGTAAACAGTACAATGGTTTTCCTAGTTCTATAATTCGTGGTCTACTTCAGAAACACAATTGCAAAATTCCAAGCGAAGACACTAAAGACCCGAATAATGGTTACTACAAAAGTATGGTTTACATCCCAAGACTGACTGAGAATTTTAAAGAAGTGATAAACCAAAAACTAACAGATGTTCGCCTGGCCTTCAAATCAAATAAAACTCTGAGTCACCTTTTCACAAAACTCAAAACGAAAGCGGATAAGGATAAAGTTACTGATGTCATTTACAAAATAAATTGTAAGGGTAAACCTAATGAACCATGCAACCAGTGTTACATCGGAACTACAAAACAATTTCTTAAACAGCGAATTTCTAATCATAAATCGGATATCAAATCAAACAATCCTGGAAAGACAGCCCTGCCGAGCCACAGTATCGAAAACGGTCACTCTCCAGATTTTGAAGGTGTTAAAGTCCTACAGACAGAGAAACATGTTTCGAAACGATACACCCTAGAAATATTACACATCATCAACAACAACATGAACAGAAAACAAGACACCCAAAACATCTCTGCCATCTATTGTTCTCTTGTCACATCATAACACAATATTCTTTCAGTTTCTTTACTCCTTGTTTAAATTCCATAGACTAAACTTCGTTTGAAGTGGTTTTTTCTTTACTTTTGTAAATAATATTACAATTATTAGATACAATAATTTTAAATGTCAGTTTAAATTTAAACACAGTTTTATTAAAGTGAGTGTATTCTGTATTGTTTCAATTATTGTTATTATAATGTAAACAATATATTTTTTTTTTGTTGTCCAAATAAAGTTCCCCTGAAGAAGGCAGCAACCCCTGCCGAAACGTCGGGAAAGCTAATGTTACTTAACTGTTTCATTGCAAAAACTACAGTGACCAAAAAAAGCCGACGGAAAGATTATTTTTAATCACTTCCAATCACAATTATTAAATAAATATTGCACAAAGTGGTAGAAAATGTACATATTTGAATGGAGTTAATTAAACCTTTGGCAAAAAGAAATCAAATTGTATTTTTCAAAGATCTATCTGAAGGTATACATTACCGATTGTATTGAAAGTGAAAAATAATAACTGCATGAATTTAAAAAAAAAATTGTTTTGCAATGTAGTTCATAGTATAATGATAAATGACCATTTAAATAAAATCCTTTTACACTGTGATTATTTAGGCTTTTTTGGTCTATTTGTATTGTTTTCCCAACGTTTCGTGAGTATTCCTCACTTCTTCAGGGGTTATATATTTTTTTCAATTTGATTGTTAAAAAATCAACATACTCTGCTTCTTATATCCTACTATTGCATCATTCCCGAAGACGGCACTGACACAAAAGTGAACATTAAAAAAAATAAATAAAATATTAAGAACAATCTAACTCAACTGTGATATAAGTATCATTGTTAATTTTGTATTTGATTATTTTTTGCTAGATTGTTCTTAAATTATTATTTATTTGCTTTTATGTTCAATTTTGTGTCAGTGCCGTCTCCGGGAATGATGCAATAGTAGGATACAAGAAGCAGAGTACCTATGTAGTTTTTAACAATCAAATTGAAAAATATATAGATAACCCCTGAAGAAGTGAGGAATACTCACGAAACGTTGGGAAAATAATGGAATAATATTGTTTTTATTGGCATTTTTTACAAATAGACCAAAATAGCCTAAATAATCACAGTGGAAGAGTGACACAAAAAAATTGGTCAAATTCATAACATAATAAAATCCTTTTTAAATGGTGACATGAAATAAAGCCCAACGAAATAAAACCAAATCTTAAATTGTATAATATTTGTGACCTTTTATCGATAAAGATTGATATAACTTTTTGTGGGCTATAGGTCAATAAATTAAAGATGTTTCTGGTCATAGATCTGATTTGAACAGCAGGGCTGCACAAAAAACTGCATTAGCTCTCCATTGTTTACAGGAAAAACACAAACCAGATTTGGACAATATGGAGATTTTGCAAACAGAGCAACATTATTCAAAGAGAATGTTGCTGGAGATGCTACACATAAATAACAACAAAAATGTTGTCAACCGGAGATCGGACTGCGAAAAGCTTAGCAGCGCATACAGCCAACTGATTAAGCGACCAACAACATACAGCAGGTTAAAGTATAGGTGATTGTTTTGATAAATGGAGGTTTTTTTCCTGTCCACCAGTAAATTCAAATTCAAATTTAAAGTTTAAACTTTTTAATTAATGTGTTTCTTTGTAATAGATTTTATTCCATGAGATTATTATGTAACTATAATGAGTGGTTTATTCCCTTAACGTTAATTCTTTAAATATTGTTTGTAAGTTACTTGACGCCATATATAATACTTTTTATATTAATGTATGTATGTATAACTTTTATAATTTTTATAAATAAAGGCCTGATGAAGAGCATAAACATGCTCGAAACGTTGCACATCAAATAACATCTTTAATTTATTGACCTAAAGCCCACAAAAAGTTATATCTAAAACCAAATCTCAAATTTGGCGTTATTTCGCTTTGAAAATGGAAATAAGGCCAAATTGGCTCTATTTCTATTTCCAAAATGAAATAAGGGCAAATTTCATTTAGAAATAAGACCAAATTTGTTTTTTCGAAAAAATTCAGTTATAACAGAAGCTTTGAAAGTAGACCGATTGAAAGCATAGGCGCTTTCCAGGCGACTGAGCGTACCCTAAGCGGAAATACGGAGTCACGTGAGCGGAATAGAGGACCCAAAAAGAGAGTTAAAATCCTTGAACCCACGAAGCGGGCCACCCGAAGTACTGTTTAGTTCAAAAACTTTGAAACTTAGGTGCCTGCCAGTTGGGGGATTAATTCCTTTTTTTTTTTGTTAATTTTGTTTTTAAAAATAGTTCCCAGAACATTTAAAAAAATACTTTACAAATAATATAAAATTCGAAACAACCTTCTGAAAACGTTTACAAGTTTTTTGTTTAAATTGGCGCTTACTTCTAGCAAAAGAATAATTTGAAAGTGACATATGTCCATAATAGCCGTATGACACTTTGTAAAAACTATAAATAGCCAAATGTTGGAATATGGACATTTGACGCTTCACTATGTGTCACATGGCCATATTTCAAAATACGGCCATATGACACATGGCCAAATGTCACGGCACCATTACATAGGTGCCTCCCAGATCGGGTTTAATTCCATTTTTATGGGAACTAGCACACGCGGGGGTTAGTTCCCAAAAAAAAAGGAATTAATCCCCCAACTGGCAGGCACCTAAGTTTCAAAGTTTTTGAACTAAACAGTACAATGGTTTTCCTAATTCTATAATTCGTGGTCTACTTCAGAAACACAATTGCAAAATTCCAAGCGAAGACACTAAAGACCCGAATAATGGTTACTACAAAAGTATGGTTTACATCCCAAGACTGACTGAGAATTTTAAAGAAGTGATAAACCAAAAACTAACAGATGTTCGCCTGGCCTTCAAATCAAATAAAACTCTGAGTCACCTTTTCACAAAACTCAAAACGAAAGCGGATAAGGATAAAGTTACTAATGTCATTTACAAAATAAATTGTAAGGGTAAACCTAATGAACCATGCAACCAGTGTTACATCGGAACTACAAAACAATTTCTTAAACAGCGAATTTCTAATCATAAATCGGATATCAAATCAAACAATCCTGGAAAGACAGCCCTGGCGAGCCACAGTATCGAAAACGGTCACTCTCCAGATTTTGAAGGTGTTAAAGTCCTACAGACAGAGAAACATGTTTCGAAACGATACACCCTAGAAACATTACACATCATCAACAACAACAACATGTCTCATCATAACACAATATTCTTTCAGTTTCTTTACTCCTTGTTTAAATTCCATAGACTAAACTTCGTTTGAAGTGGTTTTTTCTTTACTTTTGTAAATAATATTACAATTATTAGATACAATAATTTTAAATGTCAGTTTAAATTTAAACACAGTTTTATTAAAGTGAGTGTATTTTGTATTGTTTCAATTATTGTTATTATAATGTAAACAATATATTTTTTCTTGTTGTCCAAATAAAGTTCCCCTGAAGAAGGCAGCAACCCCTGCCGAAACGTCGGGAAAGCTAATGTAACTTAACTGTTTCATTGCAAAAACTACAGTGACCAAAAAAAGCCGACGGAAAGATTATTTTTAATCACTTCCAATCACAATTATTAAATAAATATTGCACAAAGTGGTAGAAAATGTACATATTTGAATGGAGTTAATTAAACCTTAGGCAAAAAGAAATCAAATTGTATTTTTCAAAGATCTATCTGAAGGTATACATTACCGATTGTATTGAAAGTGAAAAATAATAACTGCATGAATTTAAAAAAAAAATTGTTTTGCAATGTAGTTCATAGTATAATGATAAATGACCATTTAAATAAAATCCTTTTACACTGTGATTATTTAGGCTTTTTTGGTCTATTTGTATTATTTTCCCAACGTTTC
This sequence comes from Melangyna quadrimaculata, assembly GCA_949320155.1. NCBI lineage: Eukaryota > Metazoa > Arthropoda > Insecta > Diptera > Syrphidae > Melangyna > Melangyna quadrimaculata. The sequence goes on along the minus strand of OX439483.1, from coordinate 306,025,148 downwards.
GTGAGTATTCCTCACTTCTTCAGGGGTTATATATTTTTTTCAATTTGATTGTTAAAAAATCAACATACTCTGCTTCTTATATCCTACTATTGCATCATTCCCGAAGACGGCACTGACACAAAAGTGAACATTAAAAAAAATAAATAAAATATTAAGAACAATCTAGCTCAACTGTGATATAAGTATCATTGTTAATTTTGTATTTGATTATTTTTTGCTAGATTGTTCTTAAATTATTATTTATTTGCTTTTATGTTCAATTTTGTGTTAGTGCCGTCTCCGGGAATGATGCAATAGTAGGATACAAGAAGCAGAGTTCCTATGTAGTTTTTAACAATCAAATTGAAAAAAAATATAGATAACCCCTGAAGAAGTGAGGAATACTCACGAAACGTTGGGAAAATAATGGAATAATATTGTTTTTATTGGCATTTTTTACAAATAGACCAAAATAGCCTAAATAATCACAGTGGAAGAGTGACACAAAAAAATTGGTCAAATTCATAACATAATAAAATCCTTTTTAAATGGTGACATGAAATAAAGCCCAACGAAATAAAACCAAATCTCAAATTTGGCGTTATTTCGCTTTGAAAATGAAAATAAGGCCAAATTGGCTCTATTTCTATTTCCAAAATGAAATAAGGGTAAATTTCATTTGGAAATAAGACCTAATTTGTTTTTTTCGAAAAAATTTAGTTATAACAGAAGCTTTGAAAGTAGACCGATTGAAAGCATAGGCGCTTTCCAGGCGACTGAGCGTACCCTAAGCGGAAATACGGAGTCACGTGAGCGGAATAGAGGACCCAAAAAGAGAGTTAAAATCCTTGAACCCGCGAAGCGGGCCACCCGAAGTACTGTTTAGTTCAAAAACTTTGAAACTTAGGTGCCTGCCAGTTGGGGGATTAATTCCTTTTTTTTTTTAAATTTTGTTTTTAAAAATAGTTCCCAGAACATTTAAAAAAATACTTTACAAATAATATAAAATTCGAAACAACCTTCTGAAAACGTTTACAAGTTTTTTGTTTAAATTCGCGCTTACTTCTAGCAAAAGAATAATTTGAAAGTGACATATGTCCATAATAGCCCTATGACACTTTGTAAAAACGATAAATAGCCAAATGTTGGAATATGGACATTTGACGCTTTCACTATGTGTCACATGGCCATATTTCAAAATACGGCCATATGACACATGGCCAAATGTCACGGCACCATTACATAGGTGCCTCCCAGATCGGGTTTAATTCCATTTTTATGGGAACTAGCACACGCGGGGGTTAGTTCCCAAAAAAAAAGGAATTAATCCCCCAACTGGCAGGCACCTAAGTTTCAAAGTTTTTGAACTAAACAGTACAATGGTTTTCCTAATTCTATAATTCGTGGTCTTCTTCAGAAACACAATTGCAAAATTCCAAGCGAAGACACTAAAGACCCGAATAAGCGTTACTACAAAAGTATGGTTTACATCCCAAGACTGACTGAGAATTTTAAAGAAGTGATAAACCAAAAACTAACAGATGTTCGCCTGGCCTTCAAATCAAATAAAACTCTGAGTCACCTTTTCACAAAACTCAAAACGAAAGCGGATAAGGATAATGTTACTGATGTCATTTACAAAATAAATTGTAAGGGTAAACCTAATGAACCATGCAACCAGTGTTACATCGGAACTACAAAACAATTTCTTAAACAGCGAATTTCTAATCATAAATCGGATATCAAATCAAACAATCCTGGAAAGACAGCCCTGGCGAGCCACAGTTTCGAAAACGGTCACTCTCCAGATTTTGAAGGTGTTAAAGTCCTACAGACAGAGAAACATGTTTCGAAACGTTACACCCTAGAAACATTACACATCATCAACAACAACAACAACAACAACAACAACAACATGAACAGAAAACAAGACACCCAAAACATCTCTGCCATCTATTGTTCTTTTGTCTCATCATAACACAATATTCTTTCAGTTTCTTTACTCCTTGTTTAAATTCCATAGACTAAACTTCGTTTGAAGTGGTTTTTTCTTTACTTTTGTAAATAATATTACAATTATTAGATACAATAATTTTAAATGTCAGTTTAAATTTAAACACAGTTTTATTAAAGTGAGTGTATTTTGTATTGTTTCAATTATTGTTATTATAATGTAAACAATATATTTTTTCTTGTTGTCCAAATAAAGTTCCCCTGAAGAAGGCAGCAACCCCTGCCGAAACGTCGGGAAAGCTAATGTAACTTAACTGTTTCATTGCAAAAACTACAGTGACCAAAAAAAGCCGACGGAAAGATTATTTTTAATCACTTCCAATCACAATTATTAAATAAATATTGCACAAAGTGGTAGAAAATGTACATATTTGAATGGAGTTAATTAAACCTTAGGCAAAAAGAAATCAAATTGTATTTTTCAAAGATCTATCTGAAGGTATACATTACCGATTGTATTGAAAGTGAAAAATAATAACTGCATGAATTTAAAAAAAAATTGTTTTGCAATGTAGTTCATAGTATAATGATAAATGACCATTTAAATAAAATCCTTTTACACTGTGATTATTTAGGCTCTTTTGGTCTATTTGTATTATTTTCCCAACGTTTCGTGAGTATTCCTCACTTCTTCAGGGGTTATATATTTTTTTCAATTTGATTGTTAAAAAATCAACATACTCTGCTTCTTATATCCTACTATTGCATCATTCCCGAAGACGGCACTGACACAAAATTGAACATTAAAAAAAATAAATAAAATATTAAGAACAATCTAGCTCAACTGTGATATAAGTATCATTGTTAATTTTGTATTTGATTATTTTTTGCTAGATTGTTCTTAAATTATTATTTATTTGCTTTTATGTTCAATTTTGTGTCAGTGCCGTCTCCGGGAATGATGCAATAGTAGGATACAAGAAGCAGAGTACCTATGTAGTTTTTAACAATCAAATTGAAAAATATATAGATAACCCCTGAAGAAGTGAGGAATACTCACGAAACGTTGGGAAAATAATGGAATAATATTGTTTTTATTGGCATTTTTTACAAATAGACCAAAATAGCCTAAATAATCACAGTGGAAGAGTGACACAAAAAAATTGGTCAAATTCATAACATAATAAAATCCTTTTTAAATGGTGACATGGAATAAAGCCCAACGAAATAAAACCAAATCTTAAATTGTATAATATTTGTGACCTTTTATCGATAAAGATTGATATAACTTTTTGTGGGCTATAGGTCAATAAATTAAAGATGTTTCTGGTCATAGATCTGATTTGAACAGCAGGGCTGCACAAAAAACTGCATTAGCTCTCCATTGTTTACAGGAAAAACACAAACCAGATTTGGACAATATGGAGATTTTGCAAACAGAGCAACATTATTCAAAGAGAATGTTGCTGGAGATGCTACACATAAATAACAACAAAAATGTTGTCAACCGGAGATCGGACTGCGAAAAGCTTAGCAGCGCATACAGCCAACTGATTAAGCGACCAACAACATACAGCAGGTTAAAGTATAGGTGATTGTTTTGATAAATGGAGGTTTTTTTCCTGTCCACCAGTAAATTCAAATTCAAATTTAAAGTTTAAACTTTTTAATTAATGTGTTTCTTTGTAATAGATTTTATTCCATGAGATTATTATGTAACTATAATGAGTGGTTATTAACGTTAATTCTTTAAATATTGTTTGTAAGTTACTTGACGCCATATATAATACTTTTTATATTAATGTATGTATGTATAACTTTTATAATTTTTATAAATAAAGGCCTGATGAAGAGCATAAACATGCTCGAAACGTTGCACATCAAATAACATCTTTAATTTATTGACCTATAGCCCACAAAAAGTTATATCTAAAACCAAATCTCAAATTTGGCGTTATTTCGCTTTGAAAATGGAAATAAGGCCAAATTGGCTCTATTTCTATTTCCAAAATGAAATAAGGGCAAATTTCATTTGGAAATAAGACCAAATTTGTTTTTTCGAAAAAATTCAGTTATAACAGAAGCTTTGAAAGTAGACCGATTGAAAGCATAGGCGCTTTCCAGGCGACTGAGCGTACCCTAAGCGGAAATACGGAGTCACGTGAGCGGAATAGAGGACCCAAAAAGAGAGTTAAAATCCTTGAACCCACGAAGCGGGCCACCCGAAGTACTGTTTAGTTCAAAAACTTTGAAACTTAGGTGCCTGCCAGTTGGGGGATTAATTCCTTTTTTTTTTTAATTTTGTTTTTAAAAATAGTTCCCAGAACATTTAAAAAAATACTTTACAAATAATATAAAATTCGAATCAACCTTCTGAAAACGTTTACAAGTTTTTTGTTTAAATTGGCGCTTACTTCTAGCAAAAGAATAATTTGAAAGTGACATATGTCCATAATAGCCGTATGACACTTTGTAAAAACTATAAATAGCCAAATGTTGGAATATGGACATTTGACGCTTCACTATGTGTCACATGGCCATATTTCAAAATACGGCCCCCAACTGGCAGGCACCTAAGTTTCAAAGTTTTTGAACTAAACAGTACAATGGTTTTCCTAATTCTATAATTCGTGGTCTACTTCAGAAACACAATTGCAAAATTCCAAGCGAAGACACTAAAGACCCGAATAATGGTTACTACAAAAGTATGGTTTACATCCCAAGACTGACTGAGAATTTTAAAGAAGTGATAAACCAAAACTAACAGATGTTCGCCTGGCCTTCAAATCAAATAAAACTCTGAGTCACCTTTTCACAAAACTCAAAACGAAAGCGGATAAGAATAAAGTTACTGATGTCACTTACAAAATAAATTGTAAGGGTAAACCTAATGAACCATGCAACCAGTGTTACATCGGAACTACAAAACAATTTCTTAAACAGCGAATTTCTAATCATAAATCGGATATCAAATCAAACAATCCTGGAAAGACAGCCCTGCCGAGCCACAGTATCGAAAACGGTCACTCTCCAGATTTTGAAGGTGTTAAAGTCCTACAGACAGAGAAACATGTTTCGAAACGATACACCCTAGAAATATTACACATCATCAACAACAACATGAACAGAAAACAAGACACCCAAAACATCTCTGCCATCTATTGTTCTCTTGTCACATCATAACACAATATTCTTTCAGTTTCTTTACTCCTTGTTTAAATTCCATAGACTAAACTTCGTTTGAAGTGGTTTTTTCTTTACTTTTGTAAATAATATTACAATTATTAGATACAATAATTTTAAATGTCAGTTTAAATTTAAACACAGTTTTATTAAAGTGAGTGTATTCTGTATTGTTTCAATTATTGTTATTATAATGTAAAAAATATATTTTTTCTTGTTGTCCAAATAAAGTTCCCCTGAAGAAGGCAGCAACCCCTGCCGAAACGTCGGGAAAGCTAATGTTACTTAACTGTTTCATTGCAAAAACTACAGTGACCAAAAAAGCCGACGGAAAGATTATTTTTAATCACTTCCAATCACAATTATTAAATAAATATTGCACAAAGTGGTAGAAAATGTACATATTTGAATGGAGTTAATTAAACCTTTGGCAAAAAGAAATCAAATTGTATTTTTCAAAGATCTATCTGAAGGTATACATTACCGATTGTATTGAAAGTGAAAAATAATAACTGCATGAATTTAAAAAAAAAATTGTTTTGCAATGTAGTTCATAGTATAATGATAAATGACCATTTAAATAAAATCCTTTTACACTGTGATTATTTAGGCTTTTTTGGTCTATTTGTATTGTTTTCCCAACGTTTCGTGAGTATTCCTCACTTCTTCAGGGGTTATATATTTTTTTCAATTTGATTGTTAAAAAATCAACATACTCTGCTTCTTATATCCTACTATTGCATCATTCCCGAAGACGGCACTGACACAAAAGTGAACATTAAAAAAAATAAATAAAATATTAAGAACAATCTAACTCAACTGTGATATAAGTATCATTGTTAATTTTGTATTTGATTATTTTTTGCTAGATTGTTCTTAAATTATTATTTATTTGCTTTTATGTTCAATTTTGTGTCAGTGCCGTCTCCGGGAATGATGCAATAGTAGGATACAAGAAGCAGAGTACCTATGTAGTTTTTAACAATCAAATTGAAAAATATATAGATAACCCCTGAAGAAGTGAGGAATACTCACGAAACGTTGGGAAAATAATGGAATAATATTGTTTTTATTGGCATTTTTTACAAATAGACCAAAATAGCCTAAATAATCACAGTGGAAGAGTGACACAAAAAAATTGGTCAAATTCATAACATAATAAAATCCTTTTTAAATGGTGACATGAAATAAAGCCCAACGAAATAAAACCAAATCTTAAATTGTATAATATTTGTGACCTTTTATCGATAAAGATTGATATAACTTTTTGTGGGCTATAGGTCAATAAATTAAAGATGTTTCTGGTCATAGATCTGATTTGAACAGCAGGGCTGCACAAAAAACTGCATTAGCTCTCCATTGTTTACAGGAAAAACACAAACCAGATTTGGACAATATGGAGATTTTGCAAACAGAGCAACATTATTCAAAGAGAATGTTGCTGGAGATGCTACACATAAATAACAACAAAAATGTTGTCAACCGGAGATCGGACTGCGAAAAGCTTAGCAGCGCATACAGCCAACTGATTAAGCGACCAACAACATACAGCAGGTTAAAGTATAGGTGATTGTTTTGATAAATGGAGGTTTTTTTCCTGTCCACCAGTAAATTCAAATTCAAATTGAAAGTTTAAACTTTTTAATTAATGTGTTTCTTTGTAATAGATTTTATTCCATGAGATTATTATGTAACTATAATGAGTGGTTATTAACGTTAATTCTTTAAATATTGTTTGTAAGTTACTTGACGCCATATATAATACTTTTTATATTAATGTAAGTATGTATAACTTTTATAATTTTTATAAATAAAGGCCTGATGAAGAGCATAAACATGCTCGAAACGTTGCACATCAAATAACATCTTTAATTTATTGACCTATAGCCCACAAAAAGTTATATCTAAAACCAAATCTCAAATTTGGCGTTATTTCGCTTTGAAAATGTAAATAAGGCCAAATTGGCTCTATTTCTATTTCCAAAATGAAATAAGGGCAAATTTCATTTGGAAATAAGACCAAATTTGTTTTTTCGAAAAAATTCAGTTATAACAGAAGCTTTGAAAGTAGACCGATTGAAAGCATAGGCGCTTTCCAGGCGACTGAGCGTACCCTAAGCGGAAATACGGAGTCACGTGAGCGGAATAGAGGACCCAAAAAGAGAGTTAAAATCCTTGAACCCACGAAGCGGGCCACCCGAAGTACTGTTTAGTTCAAAAACTTTGAAACTTAGGTGCCTGCCAGTTGGGGGATTAATTCCTTTTTTTTTTTTTTAATTTTGTTTTTAAAAATAGTTCCCAGAACATTTAAAAAAATACTTTACAAATAATATAAAATTCGAAACAACCTTCTGAAAACGTTTACAAGTTTTTTGTTTAAATTGGCGCTTACTTCTAGCAAAAGAATAATTTGAAAGTGACATATGTCCATAATAGCCGTATGACACTTTGTAAAAACTATAAATAGCCAAATGTTGGAATATGGACATTTGACGCTTCACTATGTGTCACATGGCCATATTTCAAAATACGGCCATATGACACATGGCCAAATGTCACGGCACCATTACATAGGTGCCTCCCAGATCGGGTTTAATTCCATTTTTATGGGAACTAGCACACGCGGGGGTTAGTTCCCAAAAAAAAAAGGAATTAATCCCCCAACTGGCAGGCACCTAAGTTTCAAAGTTTTTGAACTAAACAGTACAATGGTTTTCCTAATTCTATAATTCGTGGTCTACTTCAGAAACACAATTGCAAAATTCCAAGCGAAGACACTAAAGACCCGAATAATGGTTACTACAAAAGTATGGTTTACATCCCAAGACTGACTGAGAATTTTAAAGAAGTGATAAACCAAAAACTAACAAATGTTCGCCTGGCCTTCAAATCAAATAAAACTCTGAGTCACCTTTTCACAAAACTCAAAACGAAAGCGGATAAGGATAAAGTTACTAATGTCATTTACAAAATAAATTGTAAGGGTAAACCTAATGAACCATGCAACCAGTGTTACATCGGAACTACAAAACAATTTCTTAAACAGCGAATTTCTAATCATAAATCGGATATCAAATCAAACAATCCTGGAAAGACAGCCCTGGCGAGCCACAGTATCGAAAACGGTCACTCTCCAGATTTTGAAGGTGTTAAAGTCCTACAGACAGAGAAACATGTTTCGAAACGATACACCCTAGAAACATTACACATCATCAACAACAACAACATGTCTCATCATAACACAATATTCTTTCAGTTTCTTTACTCCTTGTTTAAATTCCATAGACTAAACTTCGTTTGAAGTGGTTTTTTCTTTACTTTTGTAAATAATATTACAATTATTAGATACAATAATTTTAAATGTCAGTTTAAATTTAAACACAGTTTTATTAAAGTGAGTGTATTTTGTATTGTTTCAATTATTGTTATTATAATGTAAACAATATATTTTTTCTTGTTGTCCAAATAAAGTTCCCCTGAAGAAGGCAGCAACCCCTGCCGAAACGTCGGGAAAGCTAATGTAACTTAACTGTTTCATTGCAAAAACTACAGTGACCAAAAAAAGCCGACGGAAAGATTATTTTTAATCACTTCCAATCACAATTATTAAATAAATATTGCACAAAGTGGTAGAAAATGTACATATTTGAATGGAGTTAATTAAACCTTAGGCAAAAAGAAATCAAATTGTATTTTTCAAAGATCTATCTGAAGGTATACATTACCGATTGTATTGAAAGTGAAAAATAATAACTGCATGAATTTAAAAAAAAAATTGTTTTGCAATGTAGTTCATAGTATAATGATAAATGACCATTTAAATAAAATCCTTTTACACTGTGATTATTTAGGCTTTTTTGGTCTATTTGTATTATTTTCCCAACGTTTCGTGAGTATTCCTCACTTCTTCAGGGGTTATATATTTTTTTCAATTTGATTGTTAAAAAATCAACATACTCTGCTTCTTATATCCTACTATTGCATCATTCCCGAAGACGGCACTGACACAAAAGTGAACATTAAAAAAAATAAATAAAATATTAAGAACAATCTAGCTCAACTGTGATATAAGTATCATTGTTAATTTTGTATTTGATTATTTTTTGCTAGATTGTTCTTAAATTATTATTTATTTGCTTTTATGTTCAATTTTGTGTTAGTGCCGTCTCCGGGAATGATGCAATAGTAGGATACAAGAAGCAGAGTTCCTATGTAGTTTTTAACAATCAAATTGAAAAAAAATATAGATAACCCCTGAAGAAGTGAGGAATACTCACGAAACGTTGGGAAAATAATGGAATAATATTGTTTTTATTGGCATTTTTTACAAATAGACCAAAATAGCCTAAATAATCACAGTGGAAGAGTGACACAAAAAAATTGGTCAAATTCATAACATAATAAAATCCTTTTTAAATGGTGACATGAAATAAAGCCCAACGAAATAAAACCAAATCTTAAATTGTATAATATTTGTGACCTTTTATCGATAAAGATTGATATAACTTTTTGTGGGCTATAGGTCAATAAATTAAAGATGTTTCTGGTCATAGATCTGATTTGAACAGCAGGGCTGCACAAAAAACTGCATTAGCTCTCCATTGTTTACAGGAAAAACACAAACCAGATTTGGACAATATGGAGATTTTGCAAACAGAGCAACATTATTCAAAGAGAATGTTGCTGGAGATGCTACACATAAATAACAACAAAAATGTTGTCAACCGGAGATCGGACTGCGAAAAGCTTAGCAGCGCATACAGCCAACTGATTAAGCGACCAACAACATACAGCAGGTTAAAGTATAGGTGATTGTTTTGATAAATGGAGGTTTTTTTCCTGTCCACCAGTAAATTCAAATTCAAATTGAAAGTTTAAACTTTTTAATTAATGTGTTTCTTTGTAATAGATTTTATTCCATGAGATTATTATGTAACTATAATGAGTGGTTATTAACGTTAATTCTTTAAATATTGTTTGTAAGTTACTTGACGCCATATATAATACTTTTTATATTAATGTAAGTATGTATAACTTTTATAATTTTTATAAATAAAGGCCTGATGAAGAGCATAAACATGCTCGAAACGTTGCACATCAAATAACATCTTTAATTTATTGACCTATAGCCCACAAAAAGTTATATCTAAAACCAAATCTCAAATTTGGCGTTATTTCGCTTTGAAAATGAAAATAAGGCCAAATTGGCTCTATTTCTATTTCCAAAATGAAATAAGGGTAAATTTCATTTGGAAATAAGACCTAATTTGTTTTTTCGAAAAAATTTAGTTATAACAGAAGCTTTGAAAGTAGACCGATTGAAAGCATAGGCGCTTTCCAGGCGACTGAGCGTACCCTAAGCGGAAATACGGAGTCACGTGAGCGGAATAGAGGACCCAAAAAGAGAGTTAAAATCCTTGAACCCGCGAAGCGGGCCACCCGAAGTACTGTTTAGTTCAAAAACTTTGAAACTTAGGTGCCTGCCAGTTGGGGGATTAATTCCTTTTTTTTTTTAAATTTTGTTTTTAAAAATAGTTCCCAGAACATTTAAAAAAATACTTTACAAATAATATAAAATTCGAAACAACCTTCTGAAAACGTTTACAAGTTTTTTGTTTAAATTCGCGCTTACTTCTAGCAAAAGAATAATTTGAAAGTGACATATGTCCATAATAGCCGTATGACACTTTGTAAAAACGATAAATAGCCAAATGTTGGAATATGGACATTTGACGCTTTCACTATGTGTCACATGGCCATATTTCAAAATACGGCCATATGACACATGGCCAAATGTCACGGCACCATTACATAGGTGCCTCCCAGATCGGGTTTAATTCCATTTTTATGGGAACTAGCACACGCGGGGGTTAGTTCCCAAAAAAAAAGGAATTAATCCCCCAACTGGCAGGCACCTAAGTTTCAAAGTTTTTGAACTAAACAGTACAATGGTTTTCCTAATTCTATAATTCGTGGTCTTCTTCAGAAACACAATTGCAAAATTCCAAGCGAAGACACTAAAGACCCGAATAAGCGTTACTACAAAAGTATGGTTTACATCCCAAGACTGACTGAGAATTTTAAAGAAGTGATAAACCAAAAACTAACAGATGTTCGCCTGGCCTTCAAATCAAATAAAACTCTGAGTCACCTTTTCACAAAACTCAAAACGAAAGCGGATAAGGATAATGTTACTGATGTCATTTACAAAATAAATTGTAAGGGTAAACCTAATGAACCATGCAACCAGTGTTACATCGGAACTACAAAACAATTTCTTAAACAGCGAATTTCTAATCATAAATCGGATATCAAATCAAACAATCCTGGAAAGACAGCCCTGGCGAGCCACAGTTTCGAAAACGGTCACTCTCCAGATTTTGAAGGTGTTAAAGTCCTACAGACAGAGAAACATGTTTCGAAACGTTACACCCTAGAAACATTACACATCATCAACAACAACAACAACAACAACAACATGAACAGAAAACAAGACACCCAAAACATCTCTGCCATCTTTTGTTCTTTTGTCTCATCATAACACAATATTCTTTCAGTTTCTTTACTCCTTGTTTAAATTCCATAGACTAAACTTCGTTTGAAGTGGTTTTTTCTTTACTTTTGTAAATAATATTACAATTATTAGATACAATAATTTTAAATGTCAGTTTAAATTTAAACACAGTTTTATTAAAGTGAGTGTATTTTGTATTGTTTCAATTATTGTTATTATAATGTAAACAATATATTTTTTCTTGTTGTCCAAATAAAGTTCCCCTGAAGAAGGCAGCAACCCCTGCCGAAACGTCGGGAAAGCTAATGTAACTTAATTGTTTCATTGCAAAAACTACAGTGACCAAAAAAAGCCGACGGAAAGATTATTTTTAATCACTTCCAACCACAATTATTAAATAAATATTGCACAAAGTGGTAGAAAATGTACATATTTGAATGGAGTTAATTAAACCTTAGGCAAAAAGAAATCAAATTGTATTTTTCAAAGATCTATCTGAAGGTATACATTACCGATTGTATTGAAAGTGAAAAATAATAACTGCATGAATTTAAAAAAAAAATTGTTTTGCAATGTAGTTCATAGTATAATGATAAATGACCATTTAAAAAAAATCCTTTTACACTGTGATTATTTAGGCTCTTTTGGTCTATTTGTATTATTTTCCCAACGTTTCGTGAGTATTCCTCACTTCTTCAGGGGTTATATATTTTTTTCAATTTGATTGTTAAAAAATCAACATACTCTGCTTCTTATATCCTACTATTGCATCATTCCCGAAGACGGCACTGACACAAAATTGAACATTCAAAAAATTAAATAAAATATTAAGAACAATCTAGCTCAACTGTGATATAAGTATCATTGTTAATTTTTTATTTGATTATTTTTTGCTAGATTGTTCTTAAATTATTATTTATTTGCTTTTATGTTCAATTTTGTGTCAGTGCCGTCTCCGGGAATGATGCAATAGTAGGATACAAGAAGCAGAGTACTTATGTAGTTTTTAACAATCAAATTGAAAAAAATATAGATAACCCCTGAAGAAGTGAGGAATACTCACGAAACGTTGGGAAAATAATGGAATAATATTGTTTTTATTGTCATTTTTTACAAATAGACCAAAATAGCCTAAATAATCACAGTGGAAGAGTGACACAAAAAATTGGTCAAATTCATAACATAATAAAATCCTTTTTAAATGGTGACATGAAATAAAGCCCAACGAAATAAAACCAAATCTCAAATTTGGCGTTATTTCGCTTTGAAAATGGAAATAAGGCCAAATTGGCTCTGTTTCTATTTCCAAAGTGAAATAAGGGCAAATTTCATTTGGAAATAAGACCAAATTTGTTTTTTCGAAAAAATTCAATTATAACAGAAGCTTTGAAAGTAGACCGATTGAAAGCATAGGCGCTTTCCAGGCGACTGAGCGTACCCTAAGCGGAAATACGGAGTCACGTGAGCGGAAAAGAGGACCCAAAAAGAGAGTTAAAATCCCTGAACCCGCGAAGCGGGCCACCCGAAGTACTGTTTAGTTCAAAATCTTTGAAACTTAGGTGCCTGCCAGTTGGGGGATTAATTCCTTTTTTTTTTTTTAATTTTGTTTTTAAAAATAGTTCCCAGAACATTTAAAAAAATACTTTACAAATAATATAAAATTCGAAACAACCTTCTGAAAACGTTTACAAGTTTTTTGTTTAAATTCGCGCTTACTTCTAGCAAAAGAATAATTTGAAAGTGACATATGTCCATAATAGCCGTATGACACTTTGTAAAAACTATAAATAGCCAAATGTTGGAATATGGACATTTGACGCTTCACTATGTGTCACATGGCCATATTTCAAAATACGGCCATATGACACATGGCCAAATGTCACGGCACCATTACATAGGTGCCTCCCAGATCGGGTTTAATTCCATTTTTATGGGAACTAGCACACGCGGAGGTTAGTTCCCAAGAAAAAGGAATTAATCCCCCAACTGGCAGGCACCTAAGTTTCAAAGTTTTTGAACTTAACAGTACAATGGTTTTCCTAATTCTATAATTCGTGGTCTACTTCAGAAACACAATTGCAAAACTCCAAGCGAAGACACTAAAGACCCGAATAATGGTTACTACAAAAGTATGGTTTACATCCCAAGACTGACTGAGAATTTTAAAGAAGTGATAAACCAAAAACTAACAGATGTTCGCCTGGCCTTCAAATCAAATAAAACTCTGAGTCACCTTTTCACAAAACTCAAAACGAAAGCGGATAAGGATAAAGTTACTGATGTCATTTACAAAATAAATTGTAAGGGTAAACCTAATGAACCATGCAACCAGTGTTACATCGGAACTACAAAAGAATTTCTTAAACAGCGAATTTCTAATCATATCATATCAAATCAAACAATCCTGGAAAGACAGCCCTGGCCAGCCACAGTATCGAAAACGGTCACTCTCCAGATTTTGAAGGTGTTAAAGTCCTACAGACAGAGAAACATGTTTCAAAACGATACACCCTAGAAATATTACACATCATCAACAACAACAACATGAACAGAAAACAAGACACCCAAAACATCTCTGCCATCTATTGTTCTCTTGTCTCACCGTAACACAATATTCTTTCAGTTTCTTTACTCCTTGTTTAAATTCCATAGACTAAACTTCGTTTGAAGTGGTTTTTTCTTTACTTTTGTAAATAATATTACAATTATTAGATACAATAATTTTAAATGTCAGTTTAAATTTAAACACAGTTTTATTAAAGTGAGTGTATTTTGTATTGTTTCAATTATTGTTATTATAATGTAAACAATATATTTTTTCTTGTTGTCCAAATAAAGTTCCCCTGAAGAAGGCAGCAACCCCTGCCGAAACGTCGGAAAGCTAATGTAACTTAATTGTTTCATTGCAAAAACTACAGTGACCAAAAAAAGCCGACGGAAAGATTATTTTTAATCACTTCCAATCACAATTATTTGTATTATTTTCCCAACGTTTCGTGAGTATTCCTCACTTCTTCAGGGGTTATATATTTTTTTCAATTTGATTGTTAAAAAATCAACATACTCTGCTTCTTATATCCTACTATTGCATCATTCCCGAAGACGGCACTGACACAAAATTGAACATTAAAAAAAATAAATAAAATATTAAGAACAATCTAGCTCAACTGTGATATAAGTATCATTGTTAATTTTGTATTTGATTATTTTTTGCTAGATTGTTCTTAAATTATTATTTATTTGCTTTTATGTTCAATTTTGTGTCAGTGCCGTCTCCGGGAATGATGCAATAGTAGGATACAAGAAGCAGAGTACCTATGTAGTTTTTAACAATCAAATTGAAAAAAATATAGATAACCCCTGAATAAGTGAGGAATACTCACGAAACGTTGGGAAAATAATGGAATAATATTGTTTTTATTGGCATTTTTTACAAATAGACCAAAATAGCCTAAATAATCACAGTGGAAGAGTGACACAAAAAAATTGGTCAAATTCATAACATAATAAAATCCTTTTTAAATGGTGACATGAAATAAAGCCCAACGAAATAAAACCAAATCTCAAATTTGGCGTTATTTCGCTTTGAAAATGGAAATAAGGCCAAATTGGCTCTATTTCTATTTCCAAAATGAAATAAGGGCAAATTTCATTTGGAAATAAGACCAAATTTGTTTTTTCGAAAAAATTCAGTTATAACAGAAGCTTTTAAAGTAGACCGATTGAAAGCATAGGCGCTTTCCACTTCAGAAACACAATTGCAAAACTCCAAGCGAAGACACTAAAGACCCGAATAATGGTTACTACAAAAGTATGGTTTACATCCCAAGACTGACTGAGAATTTTAAAGAAGTGATAAACCAAAAACTAACAGATGTTCGCCTGGCCTTCAAATCAAATAAAACTCTGAGTCACCTTTTCACAAAACTCAAAACGAAAGCGGATAAGGATAAAGTTACTGATGTCATTTACAAAATAAATTGTAAGGGTAAACCTAATGAACCATGCAACCAGTGTTACATCGGAACTACAAAACAATTTCTTAAACAGCGAATTTCTAATCATAAATCGGATATCAAATCAAACAATCCTGGAAAGACAGCCCTGGTGAGCCACAGTATCGAAAACGGTCACTCTCCAGATTTTGAAGGTGTTAAAGTCCTACAGACAGAGAGACATGTTTCAAAACGATACACCCTAGAAATATTACACATCATCAACAACAACAACATGAACAGAAAACAAGACACCCAAAACATCTCTGCCATCTATTGTTCTCTTGTCTCACCATAACACAATATTCTTTCAGTTTCTTTACTCCTTGTTTAAATTCCATAGACTAAACTTCGTTTGAAGTGTGTTACGAGTTTGTTCTTCTTAGAGGATTAGCTGGCACCAAAAGTAGGACTCCCAAGCTAGCTCATACCATGGGTCCTTTATCCTCCTCGTTAACAAAATTATTTAAATGCCAGTCTTTATCATCCCGATGTTATTGATGCGCGAGATACTTCGTCTATTCCCACCCTACCTGGTTGTTCTCTCGCTGAACAACCCCTTTTTGATAACGTTCCTTTTTCTCGGCCCTTTACCCCGGTTTCATTATCCCCTCATCTCCCCTTTTTTCTTTTAAAAATCTAGAGATTCATGACTATAAATCTTATTGGAACAATTTATTAAAAATATTATTGATTACTGTTGAAATATACATCGTTACATTTTAAATTCAATTAAAATTCTAAATTATCTTTTAAGAGTTTAACTTTAAAATTTATATGTTTATTTAAAATAAAAAGAATTTAATGTTTAAAAAAAAATTTTATAAAAATCGTGGTTTAATTCAGCCTAGCAGCGATTATCCCTTTTGGTCGGATATTGGGCAATACTTATATCAAATTTTATGTCAATAGGACATGTACGACAAGAAATAACTCACCCCTAAATTGATCGATGCAGTGGCCACTCCCTCGATGAATCTTGGTTCGATGTGGCGATCTTTATTACGCTTCTTTTCTTTTCGCGATTGAAAACACTTATAAATATTACCACCTTTTCAACACACCAAAGTAACAATCTTTTGCTTTTATATATGTGATATATGTAAGCATATATATATCTATATATATTCATACATTTATATATATACCCACATACATATATATATGTATACCACTTTAGATTTTAGATTTAAAATTTACTTTTTTTTTATGAAATAAAAACAATTTTTAGTACTTTAGCACTTTAGAATTAGGAAATGGTTGAACGATAAAAATTAAATGAATGATTAAAATCAAAATTTGAATTTCAAAAAAAAACTTATACATGAAAATTTGATTTAGATTTTTCGTTTTCTTTTCACGAGTTTAGATGATATGTTGCCTTTGGTTATATATTCTTCTTTCTATTTTACTTAATTCCAACGGGGACTGGTATAAGGATTTCAGGAATTTGAGATTTTTCTGTTCCGTTATTATCCGTTGGATTACTTTTTCTCCCATTAAAATTGAGACCGTCAAAAAGAACTTTTAACGGCCTAACTACACACAAAAAAAATCATCTTTAATACATTTTTTCTATCAACTCCCGCTTAATTAAAAATTACCTTATTTTATGGATTGAACTTTGCCTAAGCACGTATATATATATATATTGACCTTGAATGATCTTGATGATTCGTAAATAGGTACTTGATGGAGTGAAACCCAATCATGCGTTGATGGAATATTTCTCGAGATCTTGCGGACTATCCTTTTTTTTTTTATGATTTTCTAAGAAAATGTATCGAAAAGAAACACTAAAATGCTTATTTCCGCTTAGTTTTACACTACTCACATTTAAAATTTTAAAAGTTGGTTTCCAAGGGAGTTCGTCCGGTGGTACTTTCTTTTACTTCTTCACTAATTTCAACTTCTTGGAATTCTGGCTTCTAGTGTCTCGGGTGGATTTTTTTGAAAAGAAAGTACCTACCGACGGCTTTTACCAAAGAACCCTAGCTCTACCCATCAGTACTCAGACATATAAATTAGGACTTTCCAACCTTTGTCTTTTACACATCTATTCACGCAAACATAATTACGCATTATAAACGTTAATTGTATTATTGTGCGTTAATCATTATATGTGGATGTGAACATTGGTGGGCGTAATTAACGCACTTGTTGCAAACATCTTTGGGTGCGAATCGGATTCATAAATGTCATGATACACGATCACATCCAAATTGTCTCATGCGAGTGAGGTGCCTTTCCCCACCCATCGCAACATTCCGCAACATGACTATTTAAACATTTTGGCAAACCGCTGACAATCACTCAATTTATGATTAATTGTCAGCCATCCTCCTGACAAAAAGGAAAACCCTACAATCCTGTGCTTAACCCCTACAGGTGGGTGCGAAATAGCATTACTTTTAACTAAATTGTTTACAATTGTCAACAAAACAAATAAACATAATGCAGTTGAGTCGTCGTCGTCGTCGTCGTTGTCGTTGTCGTCGTCGCTGTTGGTAGTGGGTTTTTGGAAATTTCTTTTAAATAATTTTCTTTTTAATTATTTAATTTCCATACCACCCATTCGGTTACAGGGCTTCGCGTTTTTCAGATAAAGCGTATCTGAAATATGCGAACGAACCCACATTTCCCTTCCGCGCGGCCGGGTAGTGCATTGTGATCAGAGAAGTAAACAATTAGTGAAATTGAGAATTGCCGGAAAAGATTTCGACTCATATATGATTGTTTACTTTAAGTGTTTGTGATAAAAAAAATCATTGTTGTGAGAAAAATTAAATATTATTTCAATAGTCAGTGCAAAAGTGAAGTTAACGACAGATATTCTAAACGTGAATGGCCGTTTTGAATATTGTGCGACGAGAACAACCATAGTAACGCGAGTGAGATAGGCGACAAAAATCCGCTACAGAAACCAAAACAATTTGCCTTCAACTAAAAGTTATGGCAAAAAAAAACGGGGGTCATTCATCTCGATTTCCCATGATCGTTTCGTGGCAAAAAAAAATGTATTTTGTTAATCGCGGTACGATGAGTTTTGCCGACGGTGTTTTCAATTGTCGATTTTTTTGGTGGAGATTTCTGGTTTAAGGAAATCGTGTGCGAGTTTCTGTATTTTTAAATTAAACTTTTAAGTCGGTTCGGGTTAGTTTTAAAATGTTCGCCTTTTTATTGTGTGCCAGCTGTTATGTCAGACGTGGGGCGCGAACCCACTTACCAGAACGAAAGGATAACATCAGATAAGTTAAAAATTTTATTTATTTTTTTGAAAACGATACTTTGTGTTTTTTTTTTTTCTTTTCGTTTCAGTCGTCTGGTTATTGACGAATGTCTTTGGCATGGAAAATGCCAAGAGATTTACCAGCCCTGGATTCCAGCTCGTACATGCAGTTGCCAACTACTTTTCTTACGCGGGATTTTAGGAATTTTGGAAGTAACTTGGCGTTAATTCCTTGGGCAAAATTGCTCTGGGCGAAGTTCCTATGGAATACCTCCTGACCTTCACGGTAAGTGACATTCTTCGATCTTTTATTATAATTGTTTCTCGACTTAACGTATGCCCTGTCCAAATTCTCCGACAACTTCTGCCTGACCAAGGTCAATTTGAGTGCGCGGGGTGTGACCAACATTTCGGGGTCGTGTAGCGCGTTTATTTTACGTAATATCGTGTAAGTTGAACCGTGATTTATCATGTTTTGTCCGAACAAAGCATAATAGGGTTGACAATTTAGGGAATCGTGTGTATCGGAACGCAACGCACATGCTATACTAGATAGATGTAGATCCCAGTCGTTTTGTTGTTTAGAAATTAAGATTCTCAACTTACTTAGTAGACTACGATTCACCCGCTCCGAAATGTTGGCCTGAGGCGAATACACTGCCGTTCGCACATGTTTAACACCGTAATTGTCCAGGAAGGTTTTGAAGTCTTTGGACACAAACTGACGTCCGTTGTCGGAGTGAATTTGTTCAGGGGTCCCGAAAGTATGGAATATTTCTGATTCGAGATATTGAATCACACGATTTGAAGTAGCTTTAGGTAAGGCTTTGAAAAACGTGAACTTCGAGAAATGGTCAACCACGATAAAAACGTATATGTTTCCTCGCTTGGTGCGCGGATACGGACCTAAAAAATCAACGTAGAGTCGTTGCATGGGCCTTTCAGTTTTTATCTGGTTGACTATCGGTGGACGAAGAATTTCATTCGGAGCTTTGACCATCTTACAGGCGTCGCAGTTTTTCACAAAAATCTTTATATCCTTTATCATTTTTGGCCAATAATATTTTGATCGCACGCGAGCATAGGTTTTATCAAAACCACTATGGCAACTTAGTTTTGTGTTGTGGCACATTTCAATGCACTTTTGAGTAAGATTATCGGGAAGCCATAAGCGCCAAAGAGAATCTTCTTCGTCTACACTTCCGGTTCTGAATCTCACTCTTCGGTAAACGTATTTCTCGGAAACGACAAGGTCTGGAAGAGTGGCCTGGTTTTGGGCAATGTTCTCTCTCAAGCGGGTATATTGTTCCGAATCAAACTCAGCCGAATCTAAATCGATATCATCGCATATCAATATCGAAGAATCTCCACAAATCCCATTATCCACAGCAATTACGCCTGCCGCGATTTCCTCCATGTTCATCCTAGATAGACAATCCGGCACTACGTTTAAGGACCCTTTTCGATGTTCAATCGAGAAGTCATACCCTTGGAGTTCCAGGCTCCATCTAGCTAGCCTACCTGATAACTCCTTCATTGACATAAGCCATTTAAGGCTGGAATGGTCGGTAATGATTTTAAAAGGTAATCCATCAACGTAAGCCCGAAATTTTCGCACGCTCAGTACTGCTGCGAGACATTCTTGCTCCGTGACCGTATAATTCTTCTGGGATTTGTTGAGCTTCCTCGACATGAAAGCAATGGGCTTCTCATTACTGTTCTCATCCACTTGAAAGAGAACACCGCCTACTCCTTCAGACGAAGCATCGCATTGAATAACAAAAGGTTTCGCAAAGTTAGGTTCAGCTAAAACTGGAGCCGACGAGAGAGCTGATTTAAGTCTCTCGAAAGCTTCGAGTGCTTCGGGAGTAAATTCAAATTTAGTCTTCTTTTGAAGACAGTTGGTTAAAGGAGCAGATACATCGGCATAATTTCGGATAAATCTCCTATACCAACCTGTCATGCCCAGAAACCTTCTAACTTGCCTAACGTTAGTTGGAACTGGAAAATTAACCATAGCATCTATCTTGTCCGGGTTGGTTTTCAGGTTTCCCTGACCTACGATAAAACCAAGAAATTTTATTTCTTTCATGCAAAATTTGCTTTTTTCGAGGTTGATTGTTAAATTTGCTCGACGAAGACAGGCTGCCACTTCTTTAAGGATGCGTAAATGCGATTCAAAATCCGAAGTGCAAATCAGTAAGTCGTCTAAATAGACAAACACATTATCTCGGAGATGACTAGGAATTACCTGATCCATTACTCTACACAGTGTCTGTCCAGCATTACTCAAACCGAATGGCATTACCTTAAACTGGTAGAGCGGCCTACCAGGTACGGTGAAAGCTGTTTTCTCTCGGGATTTTTCGTGTAAGGGAATTTGCCAATAGGCGTCCTTTAGGTCTATCCCCGAGATAAAGTGAGTATCCTTTATCCGACTTAACAAACCTTCCACATGAGGTAAGGGATACGCATCCTTAATCGTGACAGCGTTGACTTTTCGGAAATCTAAACAAAGACGGACTTTACCAGGTTTCCTCACCAGCACTACTGGACAACTCCAGGGTGAGTTACTGACTTCTATGACTCCTAGTTCCAACATACGATCTAACTCCTTATAAACCTCCCCTTGACGAACCGGCGATAACGGGTAATGCCTAGACTTTATAGGGGCAGCGTTTCCTGTGTCGACGATATGACAACCGAGGTCAGTTTTTCCTAAACCTAGAACAACAAAGTTCGGAAATTGTCTTTTAATGTTTTCTAGTTGAAAAGACTCTTCCGCTGAAAGTTTCATTAGCTCCGTGTCTTCTTTAAAATCTTCTTCTTTATCGAAGTCTACTTTTAGCTCACTTATCTGAGGTAACAGCTGGAAGCTACGCCAAAAATTCATACCAAGATACAATTTTTGTGTCAAATTTGGTATAATGTAAAATGTTAATTTTTTTGAAATGCCGTTGTATTTAGTCTCTATCTGGCAATGTCCAACTATATCATGTGATTTGCCATCCGCCGTACGTACTAAATTATTGTAGGGTAGTATTTCAACCCCCAGTTTTTGGACTAACTCAAAACACCCATCACCTAACACCGAGATAGATGCTCCGCTGTCAAGAAGTCCAAACACTGACTCATTGTTTAAAAAGACATTAGCATACATACGACCATCCGTATCCGATGATATTATGGTTTCGATTATCTGTTTTCTAAACTTTTTCCGATTTCGAAAACGACAACGAGCCTTTTGAATTTTTACACTAATCGGTTTAATGTTGGTTCCGAAAATTCGAGATCGAACCTTTTCATAGTTGCGTTTTCGCTCGTGAAGAGACTTAAGATTATGTGATTCCATCGAATGAAACTGATCAACTTCAACGTTGGACTTTTCCCTTTTTAAAATTTTGATAGGGATTGAATTGTTGTCAGCTTCATCAATGGAATTCATTTGTTTGATGTTATTTAATATTAAGAGTGGTTCGTCGAATTCCTTGAGGAACGAACCTCCCCACTCCTCGTTTCGTCCCTCGGGAAGTTTCCCGCTTGGTGTTTACCACATTGAACCGTATTGACACCCTTTGCTCCACACAGGAAACAGAATAAATTTCTGATTGCCGATGGGCAAAAGTGATACGCGTGTCCTTTCTGATCACAATTCCAACATATATAATTTGCGGTTGAAACTATCTTTCTGGAAGAATACATAGCCGCGACTTCATGTTTCTCCAATTCAACATCGGAAGAATCGTTTTCGGCCGCGATTTCACTTACGGATCGATGACTGACGGCTCTTTTATTCAAAAACCGTTCAGCCTCGCGAGCCTTTTGTCGAAGCTGCTCCAAGTTCTTGACCTCAGCCGACAACAAAATCTCGCCTAACTTCTCTTTGGTATTACCCCTAATGATTTCAATCAACTTTTTATCATTAAATGGTTCCTTCAGACGGTCGTTCAAACTTGACACCGAAACATAAAAATCGTCGAAGGATTCTTTAGGACCCTGCTTTCGACACATAAGTTTCATATATATGTCGATTTCCGACTCCATTTTTCCGAACTCTTTCTTCATGGCTTCTTTTATTGAAGATAAATCCGCATTCGGATTTTTCTTCACAAAACGCCAAAACCACTTGTTCGGTCTACCTTCAAGTAAGATGTGGAAATTTGCTGCGATTTGTTCATCGCAATAAGATGACGACGCTTGCATCCTTCTTATCTTCAAAAGAAAGTCGGATACATTGTCGGAACCATCATATTTGACGTTCCAACGATCCAATCTACATGGACCTGAAGCACTAAACGTAGTGGAAGCACTGGAGTTTCTTGGTGGAACAGCTGAGGTCGTGTTAAAGTTTTGTCTTTCGACTTGAGGAAGGTTGATTCCTCGTTGCGAAGGTAAACGCAAATCTTCCAATTTTTGTAGAACATTTCCCATAAAAATGTCCATTTGCTGGAAAATCCTAACCTGGTTCTGAACCATATTTCTCTCTATCCTAGAAAGTAAATCTTCATTTTCAGCACGATTGGCTGGCTCGCTATTACCGCCTTCATTTACATTCCTTGGAGTGTTTTCCAAATCCTGCGGACCTTCTTGATCCGCCATGATGGATGTCGAATTGGAAAAAACTGATTCTAATTCTTCTGAAAAACTAAAAGAATTGTCTAAGTTAAACCTATCTATCGTGTTGCGGAACCTTTGGAAAAATTCTTCAAATGTTGCTTCGTTGTGAGCGTTTATATCGTCTATGTCGTTAAAAATTGAAACTCGACGACTCCTGCTCATACTTAGTTCGAGCGAACAAAAAAGAATTCTCGACACTCAAAAAATCTAAATCAAATAATATATATAACTATATTTTGAAACTGCGATTCAAAATAAGGTTTAGAAAATTATTAAAAGAAATGTTTTTATAAATTAGATAAAATGTTTATAAAATGAATGTGATAAAAAAATATGATTTAATAAAAAAAATAATATAAAAAATTTAAAAGCGTATCAAATAAATTTAATTGAAACTGTATTTCACAAATTTATATTTTTTTAAAAAATTTACTAAGTGTATTGAAATCCTTAGAATCTCAAAAAAAACTGTTTGAGTTGTAATTTATCATAAAAATCAAAAAGGGAAGACGAGTTATGAATCCGGAAGCAATATATATGTAACTGCCGACGATTAAAAAGGAACGTTATGTGAGTCAAAAAAAAATATGTTTATATCAATAAAAAAATAAAATAAACTAATGTTTGCTATTGTTTTTGTATTGAATTTAAGTTACAGTTTCCGAGATTTTCCAGGACAATACTTGACGATCATCATAATAATCAATGAAGACTCTGGAGATATCAAAAAAAACTTAAAATTGAAAATTACGAAAATAATAAATGTTTAAAGGACCATCCAAGACAGCTTCTGTATCAAGAGGTCTCTTTAAATTGTGTTTGAAAATAAAAAGTTTACCATATCCACCTGCAATTTGGGTGTCTTTTCTTCAGATGCCCAAAGACTAAGTTTTTATGGTTCTTTTGTTTAAAACTTAGAAATCAATTTCAACCTCTCTGTTGCAACGCGGTACCGGGTAAGCGACCTTAGTAACCGGGACTCACAAAGATATGGAAATCGAAATTTGTTAAGTACAAATTTGAAAAAGAAATAAAAAAAAATGTAAAATGTTTTGAAAGTAAAAAAAATTATTGTGACTCATAATTTAAACAAAACATTGTTAGTCTCACCATCTTCCGATAGCGAAACAACACGTTGGGCGCCATTTTTGTTACGAGTTTGTTCTTCTTAGAGGATTAGCTGGCACCAAAAGTAGGACTCCCAAGCTAGCTCATACCATGGGTCCTTTATCCTCCTCGTTAACAAAATTATTTAAATGCCAGTCTTTATCATCCCGATGTTATTGATGCGCGAGATACTTCGTCTATTCCCACCCTACCTGGTTGTTCTCTCGCTGAACAACCCCTTTTTGATAACGTTCCTTTTTCTCGGCCCTTTACCCCGGTTTCATTATCCCCTCATCTCCCCTTTTTTCTTTTAAAAATCTAGAGATTCATGACTATAAATCTTATTGGAACAATTTATTAAAAATATTATTGATTACTGTTGAAATATACATCGTTACATTTTAAATTCAATTAAAATTCTAAATTATCTTTTAAGAGTTTAACTTTAAAATTTATATGTTTATTTAAAATAAAAAGAATTTAATGTTTAAAAAAAAATTTTATAAAAATCGTGGTTTAATTCAGCCTAGCAGCGATTATCCCTTTTGGTCGGATATTGGGCAATACTTATATCAAATTTTATGTCAATAGGACATGTACGACAAGAAATAACTCACCCCTAAATTGATCGATGCAGTGGCCACTCCCTCGATGAATCTTGGTTCGATGTGGCGATCTTTATTACGCTTCTTTTCTTTTCGCGATTGAAAACACTTATAAATATTACCACCTTTTCAACACACCAAAGTAACAATCTTTTGCTTTTATATATGTGATATATGTAAGCATATATATATCTATATATATTCATACATTTATATATATACCCACATACATATATATATGTATACCACTTTAGATTTTAGATTTAAAATTTACTTTTTTTTTATGAAATAAAAACAATTTTTAGTACTTTAGCACTTTAGAATTAGGAAATGGTTGAACGATAAAAATTAAATGAATGATTAAAATCAAAATTTGAATTTCAAAAAAAAACTTATACATGAAAATTTGATTTAGATTTTTCGTTTTCTTTTCACGAGTTTAGATGATATGTTGCCTTTGGTTATATATTCTTCTTTCTATTTTACTTAATTCCAACGGGGACTGGTATAAGGATTTCAGGAATTTGAGATTTTTCTGTTCCGTTATTATCCGTTGGATTACTTTTTCTCCCTTTAAAATTGAGACCGTCAAAAAGAACTTTTAACGGCCTAACTACACACAAAAAAAATCATCTTTAATACATTTTTTCTATCAACTCCCGCTTAATTAAAAATTACCTTATTTTATGGATTGAACTTTGCCTAAGCACGTATATATATATATATTGACCTTGAATGATCTTGATGATTCGTAAATAGGTACTTGATGGAGTGAAACCCAATCATGCGTTGATGGAATATTTCTCGAGATCTTGCGGACTATCCTTTTTTTTTATATGATTTTCTAAGAAAATGTATCGAAAAGAAACACTAAAATGCTTATTTCCGCTTAGTTTTACACTACTCACATTTAAAATTTTAAAAGTTGGTTTCCAAGGGAGTTCGTCCGGTGGTACTTTCTTTTACTTCTTCACTAATTTCAACTTCTTGGAATTCTGGCTTCTAGTGTCTCGGGTGGATTTTTTTGAAAAGAAAGTACCTACCGACGGCTTTTACCAAAGAACCCTAGCTCTACCCATCAGTACTCAGACATATAAATTAGGACTTTCCAACCTTTGTCTTTTACACATCTATTCACGCAAACATAATTACGCATTATAAACGTTAATTGTATTATTGTGCGTTAATCATTATATGTGGATGTGAACATTGGTGGGCGTAATTAACGCACTTGTTGCAAACATCTTTGGGTGCGAATCGGATTCATAAATGTCATGATACACGATCACATCCAAATTGTCTCATGCGAGTGAGGTGCCTTTCCCCACCCATCGCAACATTCCGCAACATGACTATTTAAACATTTTGGCAAACCGCTGACAATCACTCAATTTATGATTAAGTGTCAGCCATCCTCCTGACAAAAAGGAAAACCCTACAATCCTGTGCTTAACCCCTACAGGTGGGTGCGAAATAGCATTACTTTTAACTAAATTGTTTACAATTGTCAACAAAACAAATAAACATAATGCAGTTGAGTCGTCGTCGTCGTCGTCGTTGTCGTTGTCGTCGTCGCTGTTGGTAGTGGGTTTTTGGAAATTTCTTTTAAATAATTTTCTTTTTAATTATTTAATTTCCATACCACCCATTCGGTTACAAGTGGTTTTTTCTTTACTTTTGTAAGTAATATTACAATTATTAGATACAATAATTTTAAATGTCAGTTTAAATTTAAACACAGTTTTATTAAAGTGACTGTATTTTGTATTGTTTCAATTATTGTTATTATAATGTAAACAATATATTTTTTCTTGTTGTCCAAATAAAGTTCCCCTGAAGAAGGCAGCAACCCCTGCCGAAACGTCGGGAAAGCTAATGTAACTTAATTGTTTCATTGCAAAAACTACAGTGACCAAAAAAAGCCGACGGAAAGATTATTTTTAATCACTTCCAATCAAATTATTAAATAAATATTGCACAAAGTGGTAGAAAATGTACATATTTGAATGGAGTTAATTAAACCTTAGGCAAAAAGAAATCAAATTGTATTTTTCAAAGATCTATCTGAAGGTATACATTACCGATTGTATTGAAAGTGAAAAATAATAACTGCATGAATTTAAAAAAAAATTGTTTTGCAATGTAGTTCATAGTATAATGATAAATGACCATTTAAATAAAATCCTTTTACACTGTGATTATTTAGGCTCTTTTGGTCTATTTGTATTATTTTCCCAACGTTTCGTGAGTATTCCTCACTTCTTCAGGGGTTATATATTTTTTTCAATTTGATTGTTAAAAAATCAACATACTCTGCTTCTTATATCCTACTATTGCATCATTCCCGAAGACGGCACTGACACAAAATTGAACATTAAAAAAAATAAATAAAATATTAAGAACAATCTAGCTCAACTGTGATATAAGTATCATTGTTAATTTTGTATTTGATTATTTTTTGCTAGATTGTTCTTAAATTATTATTTATTTGCTTTTATGTTCAATTTTGTGTCAGTGCCGTCTCCTGGAATGATGCAATAGTAGGATACAAGAAGCAGAGTACCTATGTAGTTTTTAACAATCAAATTGAAAAAAATATAGATAACCCCTGAATAAGTGAGGAATACTCACGAAACGTTGGGAAAATAATGGAATAATATTGTTTTTATTGGCATTTTTTACAAATAGACCAAAATAGCCTAAATAATCACAGTGGAAGAGTGACACAAAAAAAATTGGTCAAATTCATAACATAATAAAATCCTTTTTAAATGGTGACATGAAATAAAGCCCAACGAAATAAAACCAAATCTCAAATTTGGCGTTATTTCGCTTTGAAAATGGAAATAAGGCCAAATTGGCTCTATTTCTATTTCCAAAATGAAATAAGGGCAAATTTCATTTGGAAATAAGACCAAATTTGTTTTTTCGAAAAAATTCAGTTATAACAGAAGATTTGAAAGTAGACCGATTGAAAGCATAGGCGCTTTCCAGGCGACTGAGCGTACCCTAAGCGGAAATACGGAGTCACGTGAGCGGAATAGAGGACCCAAAAAGAGAGTTAAAATCCTTGACCTTCTGAAAACGTTTACAAGTTTTTTGTTTAAATTCGCGCTTACTTCTAGCAAAAGAATAATTTGAAAGTGACATATGTCCATAATAGCCGTATGACACTTTGTAAAAACGATAAATAGCCAAATGTTGGCATATGGACTGTGATTATTTAAGCTATTTTGGTCTATTTGTAAAAAATGCCAATAAAAACAATATTATTCCATTATTTTCCCAACGTTTCGTGAGTATTCCTCACTTCTTCAGGGGTTATCTATATTTTTTTCAATTTGATTGTTCAAAACTACATAGGTACTCTGCTTCTTGTATCCTACTATTGCATCATTCCCGGAGACGGCACTGACACAAAATTGAACATAAAAGCAAATAAATAATAATTTAAGAACAATCTAGCAAAAAATAATCAAATACAAAATTAACAATGATACTTATATCACAGTTGAGCTAGATTGTTCTTAATATTTTATTTATTTTTTTTAATGTTCAATTTTGTGTCAGTGCCGTCTTCGGGAATGATGCAATAGTAGGATATAAGAAGCAGAGTATGTTGATTTTTTAACAATCAAATTGAAAAAAATATATAACCCCTGAAGAAGTGAGGAATACTCACGAAACGTTGGGAAAATAATACAAATAGACCAAAAGAGCCTAAATAATCACAGTGTAAAAGGATTTTATTTAAATGGTCATTTATCATTATACTATGAACTACATTGCAAAACAATTTTTTTTTAAATTCATGCAGTTATTATTTTTCACTTTCAATACAATCGGTAATGTATACCTTCAGATAGATCTTTGAAAAATACAATTTGATTTCTTTTTGCCTAAGGTTTAATTAACTCCATTCAAATATGTACATTTTCTACCACTTTGTGCAATATTTATTTAATAATTGTGGTTGGAAGTGATTAAAAATAATCTTTCCGTCGGCTTTTTTTGGTCACTGTAGTTTTTGCAATGAAACAATTAAGTTACATTAGCTTTCCCGACGTTTCGGAAGTTTGTTTACATTATAATAACAATAATTGAAACAATACAAAATACACTCACTTTAATAAAACTGTGTTTAAATTTAAACTGACATTTAAAATTATTGTATCTAATAATTGTAATATTATTTACAAAAGTAAAGAAAAAACCACTTCAAACGAAGTTTAGTCTATGGAATTTAAACAAGGAGTAAAGAAACTGAAAGAATATTGTGTTATGGTGAGACAAGAGAACAATAGATGGCAGAGATGTTTTGGGTGTCTTGTTTTCTGTTCATGTTGTTGTTGTTGATGATGTGTAATATTTCTAGGGTGTATCGTTTCGAAACATGTTTCTCTGTCTGTAGGACTTTAACACCTTCAAAATCTGGAGAGTGACCGTTTTCGATACTGTGGCTCGCCAGGGCTGTCTTTCCAGGATTGTTTGATTTGATATCCGATTTATGATTAGAAATTCGCTGTTTAAGAAATTGTTTTGTAGTTCCGATGTAACACTGGTTGCATGGTTCATTAGGTTTACCCTTACAATTTATTTTGTAAATGACATCAGTAACTTTATCCTTATCCGCTTTCGTTTTGAGTTTTGTGAAAAGGTGACTCAGAGTTTTATTTGATTTGAAGGCCAGGCGAACATCTGTTAGTTTTTGGTTTATCACTTCTTTAAAATTCTCAGTCAGTCTTGGGATGTAAACCATACTTTTGTAGTAACCATTATTCGGGTCTTTAGTGTCTTCGCTTGGAATTTTGCAATTGTGTTTCTGAAGTAGACCACGAATTATAGAATTAGGAAAACCATTGTACTGTTTAGTTCAAAAACTTTGAAACTTAGGTGCCTGCCAGTTGAGGGATTAATTCCTTTTTTTTGGGAACTAACCCCCGCGTGTGCTAGTTCCCATAGAAATGGAATTAAACCCGATCTGGGAGGCACCTATGTAATGGTGCCGTGACATTTGGCCATGTGTCATATGGCCGTATTTTGAAATATGGCCATGTGACACATAGTGAAAGCGTCAAATGTCCATATTCCAACATTTGGCTATTTATCGTTTTTACAAAGTGTCATACGGCTATTATGGACATATGTCACTTTCAAATTATTCTTTTGCTAGAAGTAAGCGCGAATTTAAACAAAAAACTTGTAAACGTTTTCAGAAGGTTGTTTCGAATTTTATATTATTTGTAAAGTATTTTTTTAAATGTTCTGGGAACTATTTTTAAAAACAAAATTAAAAAAAAAAAGGAATTAATCCCCCAACTGGCAGGCACCTAAGTTTCAAAGTTTTTGAACTAAACAGTACTTCGGGTGGCCCGCTTCGCGGGTTCAAGGATTTTAACTCTCTTTTTGGGTCCTCTATTCCGCTCACGTGACTCCGTATTTCCGCTTAGGGTACGCTCAGTCGCCTGGAAAGCGCCTATGCTTTCAATCGGTCTACTTTCAAAGCTTCTGTTATAACTGAATTTTTTCGAAAAAACAAATTTGGTCTTATTTCCAAATGAAATTTGCCCTTATTTCATTTTGGAAATAGAAATAGAGCCAATTTGGCCTTATTTCCATTTTCAAAGCGAAATAACCCCAAATTTGAGATTTGGTTTTATTTCGTTGGGCTTTATTTCATGTCACCATTTAAAAAGGATTTTATTATGTTATGAATTTGACCAATTTTTTTGTGTCACTCTTCCACTGTGATTATTTAGGCTATTTTGGTCTATTTGTAAAAAATGCCAATAAAAACAATATTATTCCATTATTTTCCCAACGTTTCCTGAGTATTCCTCACTTCTTCAGGGGTTATCTATATTTTTTTCAATTTGATTGTTAAAAACTACATAGGTACTCTGCTTCTTGTATCCTACTATTGCATCATTCCCGGAGACGGCACTGACACAAAATTGAACATAAAAGCAAATAAATAATAATTTAAGAACAATCTAGCAAAAAATAATCAAATACAAAATTAACAATGATACTTATATCACAGTTGAGCTAGATTGTTCTTAATATTTTATTTATTTTTTTTAATGTTCAATTTTGTGTCAGTGCCGTCTTCGGGAATGATGCAATAGTAGGATATAAGAAGCAGAGTATGTTGATTTTTTAACAATCAAATTGAAAAAAATATATAACCCCTGAAGAAGTGAGGAATACTCACGAAACGTTGGGAAAATAATACAAATAGACCAAAAGAGCCTAAATAATCACAGTGTAAAAGGATTTTATTTAAATGTCCATTTATCATTATACTATGAACTACATTGCAAAACAATTTTTTTTTAAATTCATGCAGTTATTATTTTTCACTTTCAATACAATCGGTAATGTATACCTTCAGATAGATCTTTGAAAAATACAATTTGATTTCTTTTTGCCTAAGGTTTAATTAACTCCATTCAAATATGTACATTTTCTACCACTTTGTGCAATATTTATTTAATAATTGTGATTGGAAGTGATTAAAAATAATCTTTCCTTCGGCTTTATTAGGTCACTGTAGTTTTTGCAATGAAACAATTAAGTTACATTAGCTTTCCCGACGTTTCGGCAGGGGTTGCTGCCTTCTTCAGGGGAACTTTATTTGGACAACAAGAAAAAATATATTGTTTACATTATAATAACAATAATTGAAACAATACAAAATACACTCACTTTAATAAAACTGTGTTTAAATTTAAACTGACATTTAAAATTATTGTATCTAATAATTGTAATATTATTTACAAAAGTAAAGAAAAAACCACTTCAAACAAAGTTTAGTCTATGGAATTTAAACAAGGAGTAAAGAAACTGAAAGAATATTGTGTTATGGTGAGACAAGAGAACAATAGATGGCAGAGATGTTTTGGGTGTCTTGTTTTCTGTTCATGTTGTTGTTGTTGATGATGTGTAATATTTCTAGGGTGTATCGTTTTGAAACATGTTTCTCTGTCTGTAGGACTTTAACACCTTCAAAATCTGGAGAGTGACCGTTTTCGATACTGTGGCTCGCCAGGGCTGTCTTTCCAGGATTGTTTGATTTGATATCCGATTTATGATTAGAAATTCGCTGTTTAAGAAATTGTTTTGTAGTTCCGATGTAACACTGGTTGCATGGTTCATTAGGTTTACCCTTACAATTTATTTTGTAAATGACATCAGTAACTTTATCCTTATCCGCTTTCGTTTTGAGTTTTGTGAAAAGGTGACTCAGAGTTTTATTTGATTTGAAGGCCAGGCGAACATCTGTTAGTTTTTGGTTTATCACTTCTTTAAAATTCTCAGTCAGTCTTGGGATGTAAACCATACTTTTGTAGTAACCATTATTCGGGTCTTTAGTGTCTTCGCTTGGAATTTTGCAATTGTGTTTCTGAAGTAGACCACGAATTATAGAATTAGGAAAACCATTGTACTGTTTAGTTCAAAAACTTTAAAACTTAGGTGCCTGCCAGTTGAGGGATTAATTCCTTTTTTTTTTTGGGAACTAACCCCCGCGTGTGCTAGTTCCCATAAAAATGGAATTAAACCCGATCTGGGAGGCACCTATGTAATGGTGCCGTGACATTTGGCCATGTGTCATATGGCCGTATTTTGAAATATGGCCATGTGACACAGTGAAAGCGTCAAATGTCCATATTCCAACATTTGGCTATTTATCGTTTTTACAAAGTGTCATACGGCTATTATGGACATATGTCACTTTCAAATTATTCTTTTGCTAGAAGTAAGCGCGAATTTAAACAAAAAACTTGTAAACGTTTTCAGAAGGTTGTTTCGAATTTTATATTATTTGTAAAGTATTTTTTTAAATGTTCTGGGAACTATTTTTAAAAACAAAATTTAAAAAAAAAAGGAATTAATCCCCCAACTGGCAGGCACCTAAGTTTCAAAGTTTTTGAACTAAACAGTACTTCGGGTGGCCCGCTTCGCGGGTTCAAGGATTTTAACTCTCTTTTTTAGTCCTCTATTCCGCTCACGTGACTCCGTATTTCCGCTTAGGGTACGCTCAGTCGCCTGGAAAGCGCTTATGCTTTCAATCGGTCTACTTTCAAAGCTTCTGTTATAACTGAATTTTTTCGAAAAAACAAATTTGGTCTTATTTCCAAATGAAATTTGCCCTTATTTCATTTTGGAAATAGAAATAGAGCCAATTTGGCCTTATTTCCATTTTCAAAGCGAAATAACGCCAAATTTGAGATTTGGTTTTATTTCGTTGGGCTTTATTTCATGTCACCATTTAAAAAGGATTTTATTATGTTATGAATTTGACCAATTTTTTTGTGTCACTCTTCCACTGTGATTATTTAAGCTATTTTGGTCTATTTGTAAAAAATGCCAATAAAAACAATATTATTCCATTATTTTCCCAACGTTTCGTGAGTATTCCTCACTTCTTCAGGGGTTATCTATATTTTTTTCAATTTGATTGTTAAAAACTACATAGGTACTCTGCTTCTTGTATCCTACTATTGCATCATTCCCGGAGACGGCACTGACACAAAATTGAACATAAAAGCAAATAAATAATAATTTAAGAACAATCTAGCAAAAAATAATCAAATACAAAATTAACAATGATACTTATATCACAGTTGAGCTAGATTGTTCTTAATATTTTATTTATTTTTTTTAATGTTCAATTTTGTGTCAGTGCCGTCTTCGGGAATGATGCAATAGTAGGATATAAGAAGCAGAGTATGTTGATTTTTTAACAATCAAGTTGAAAAAAATATATAACCCCTGAAGAAGTGAGGAATACTCACGAAACGTTGGGAAAATAATACAAATAGACCAAAAGAGCCTAAATAATCACAGTGTAAAAGGATTTTATTTAAATGTCCATTTATCATTATACTATGAACTACATTGCAAAGCAATTTTTTTTTAAATTCATGCAGTTATTATTTTTCACTTTCAATACAATCGGTAATGTATACCTTCAGATAGATCTTTGAAAAATACAATTTGATTTCTTTTTGCCTAAGGTTTAATTAACTCCATTCAAATATGTACATTTTCTACCACTTTGTGCAATATTTATTTAATAATTGTGATTGGAAGTGATTAAAAATAATCTTTCCTTCGGCTTTATTAGGTCACTGTAGTTTTTGCAATGAAACAATTAAGTTACATTAGCTTTCCCGACGTTTCGGCAGGGGTTGCTGCCTTCTTCAGGGGAACTTTATTTGGACAACAAGAAAAAATATATTGTTTACATTATAATAACAATAATTGAAACAATACAAAATACACTCACTTTAATAAAACTGTGTTTAAATTTAAACTGACATTTAAAATTATTGTATCTAATAATTGTAATATTATTTACAAAAGTAAAGAAAAAACCACTTCAAACGAAGTTTAGTCTATGGAATTTAAACAAGGAGTAAAGATACTGAAAGAATATTGTGTTATGATGAGACAAAAGAACAATAGATGGCAGAGATGTTTTGGGTGTCTTGTTTTCTGTTCATGTTGTTGTTGTTGTTGTTGTTGATGATGTGTAATGTTTCTAGGGTGTATCGTTTCGAAACATGTTTCTCTGTCTGTAGGACTTTAACACCTTCAAAATCTGGAGAGTGACCGTTTTCGATACTGTGGCTCGCCAGGGCTGTCTTTCCAGGATTGTTTGATTTGATATCCGATTTATGATTAGAAATTCGCTGTTTAAGAAATTGCTTTGTAGTTCCGATGTAACACTGGTTGCATGGTTCATTAGGTTAACCCTTACAATTTATTTATAATATTTATAATATTTATATTTATTATAATATTTATATTTATATTTATATAATATTTATATTTATATTATAATTTATAATATTTATAATACGGAGTCACGTGAGCGGAATAGAGGACTAAAAAAGAGAGTTAAAATCCTTGAACCCGCGAAGCGGGCCACCCGAAGTACTGTTTAGTTCAAAAACTTTGAAACTTAGGTGCCTGCCAGTTGGGGGATTAATTCCTTTTTTTTTTAAATTTTGTTTTTAAAAATAGTTCCCAGAACATTTAAAAAAATACTTTACAAATAATATAAAATTCGAAACAACCTTCTGAAAACGTTTACAAGTTTTTTGTTTAAATTCGCGCTTACTTCTAGCAAAAGAATAATTTGAAAGTGACATATGTCCATAATAGCCGTATGACACTTTGTAAAAACGATAAATAGCCAAATGTTGGAATATGGACATTTGACGCTTTCACTGTGTCACATGGCCATATTTCAAAATACGGCCATATGACACATGGCCAAATGTCACGGCACCATTACATAGGTGCCTCCCAGATCGGGTTTAATTCCATTTTTATGGGAACTAGCACACGCGGGGGTTAGTTCCCAAAAAAAAAAAGGAATTAATCCCTCAACTGGCAGGCACCTAAGTTTTAAAGTTTTTGAACTAAACAGTACAATGGTTTTCCTAATTCTATAATTCGTGGTCTACTTCAGAAACACAATTGCAAAATTCCAAGCGAAGACACTAAAGACCCGAATAATGGTTACTACAAAAGTATGGTTTACATCCCAAGACTGACTGAGAATTTTAAAGAAGTGATAAACCAAAAACTAACAGATGTTCGCCTGGCCTTCAAATCAAATAAAACTCTGAGTCACCTTTTCACAAAACTCAAAACGAAAGCGGATAAGGATAAAGTTACTGATGTCATTTACAAAATAAATTGTAAGGGTAAACCTAATGAACCATGCAACCAGTGTTACATCGGAACTACAAAACAATTTCTTAAACAGCGAATTTCTAATCATAAATCGGATATCAAATCAAACAATCCTTTAAAACGATACACCCTAGAAATATTACACATCATCAACAACAACAACATGAACCGAAAACAAGACACCCAAAAACATCTCTGCCATCTATTGTTCTCTTGTCTCACCATAACACAATATTCTTTCAGTTTCTTTACTCCTTGTTTAAATTCCATAGACTAAACTTCGTTTGAAGTGGTTTTTTCTTTACTTTTGTAAATAATATTACAATTATTAGATACAATAATTTTAAATGTCAGTTTAAATTTAAACACAGTTTTATTAAAGTGAGTGTATTTTGTATTGTTTCAATTATTGTTATTATAATGTAAACAATATATTTTTTCTTGTTGTCCAAATAAAGTTCCCCTGAAGAAGGCAGCAACCCCTGCCGAAACGTCGGGAAAGCTAATGTAACTTAATGGTTTCATTGCAAAAACTACAGTGACCAAATAAAGCCGAAGGAAAGATTATTTTTA
The DNA here is from genome assembly GCA_949320155.1 of Melangyna quadrimaculata. Taxonomy (NCBI): domain Eukaryota; kingdom Metazoa; phylum Arthropoda; class Insecta; order Diptera; family Syrphidae; genus Melangyna; species Melangyna quadrimaculata. The sequence goes on along the minus strand of OX439483.1, from coordinate 305,988,683 downwards.
ATCACTTCCAATCACAATTATTAAATAAATATTGCACAAAGTGGTAGAAAATGTACATATTTGAATGGAGTTAATTAAACCTTAGGCAAAAAGAAATCAAATTGTATTTTTCAAAGATCTATCTGAAGGTATACATTACCGATTGTATTGAAAGTGAAAAATAATAACTGCATGAATTTAAAAAAAAAATTGTTTTGCAATGTAGTTCATAGTATAATGATAAATGGACATTTAAATAAAATCCTTTTACACTGTGATTATTTAGGCTCTTTTGGTCTATTTGTATTATTTTCCCAACGTTTCGTGAGTATTCCTCACTTCTTCAGGGGTTATATATTTTTTTCAATTTGATTGTTAAAAAATCAACATACTCTGCTTCTTATATCCTACTATTGCATCATTCCCGAAGACGGCACTGACACAAAATTGAACATTAAAAAAAATAAATAAAATATTAAGAACAATCTAGCTCAACTGTGATATAAGTATCATTGTTAATTTTGTATTTGATTATTTTTTGCTAGATTGTTCTTAAATTATTATTTATTTGCTTTTATGTTCAATTTTGTGTCAGTGCCGTCTCCGGGAATGATGCAATAGTAGGATACAAGAAGCAGAGTACCTATGTAGTTTTTAACAATCAAATTGAAAAAAATATAGATAACCCCTGAAGAAGTGAGGAATACTCACGAAACGTTGGGAAAATAATGGAATAATATTGTTTTTATTGACATTTTTTACAAATAGACCAAAATAGCCTAAATAATCACAGTGGAAGAGTGACACAAAAAAATTGGTCAAATTCATAACATAATAAAATCCTTTTTAAATGGTGACATGAAATAAAGCCCAACGAAATAAAACCAAATCTCAAATTTGGGGTTATTTCGCTTTGAAAATGGAAATAAGGCCAAATTGGCTCTATTTCTATTTCCAAAATGAAATAAGGGCAAATTTCATTTGGAAATAAGACCAAATTTGTTTTTTCGAAAAAATTCAGTTATAACAGAAGCTTTGAAAGTAGACCGATTGAAGGCATAGGCGCTTTCCAGGCGACTGAGCGTACCCTAAGCGGAAATACGGAGTCACGTGAGCGGAATAGAGGACCCAAAAAGAGAGTTAAAATCCTTGAACCCGCGAAGCGGGCCACCCGAAGTACTGTTTAGTTCAAAAACTTTGAAACTTAGGTGCCTGCCAGTTGGGGGATTAATTCCTTTTTTTTTTTTAAATTTTGTTTTTAAAAATAGTTCCCAGAACATTTAAAAAAATACTTTACAAATAATATAAAATTCGAAACAACCTTCTGAAAACGTTTACAAGTTTTTTGTTTAAATTCGCGCTTACTTCTAGCAAAAGAATAATTTGAAAGTGACATATGTCCATAATAGCCGTATGACACTTTGTAAAAACGATAAATAGCCAAATGTTGGAATATGGACATTTGACGCTTTCACTATGTGTCACATGGCCATATTTCAAAATACGGCCATATGACACATGGCCAAATGTCACGGCACCATTACATAGGTGCCTCCCAGATCGGGTTTAATTCCATTTCTATGGGAGCTAGCACACGCGGGGGTTAGTTCCCAAAAAAAAGGAATTAATCCCTCAACTGGCAGGCACCTAAGTTTCAAAGTTTTTGAACTAAACAGTACAATGGTTTTCCTAATTCTATAATTCGTGGTCTACTTCAGAAACACAATTGCAAAATTCCAAGCGAAGACACTAAAGACCCGAATAATGGTTACTACAAAAGTATGGTTTACATCCCAAGACTGACTGAGAATTTTAAAGAAGTGATAAACCAAAAACTAACAGATGTTCGCCTGGCCTTCAAATCAAATAAAACTCTGAGTCACCTTTTCACAAAACTCAAAACGAAAGCGGATAAGGATAAAGTTACTGATGTCATTTACAAAATAAATTGTAAGGGTAAACCTAATGAACCATGCAACCAGTGTTACATCGGAACTACAAAACAATTTCTTAAACAGCGAATTTCTAATCATAAATCGGATATCAAATCAAACAATCCTGGAAAGACAGCCCTGGCGAGCCACAGTATCGAAAACGGTCACTCTCCAGATTTTGAAGGTGTTAAAGTCCTACAGACAGAGAAACATGTTTCGAAACGATACACCCTAGAAATATTACACATCATCAACAACAACAACATGAACAGAAAACAAGACACCCAAAACATCTCTGCCATCTATTGTTCTCTTGTCTCATCATAACACAATATTCTTTCAGTTTCTTTACTCCTTGTTTAAATTCCATAGACTAAACTTCGTTTGAAGTGGTTTTTTCTTTACTTTTGTAAATAATATTACAATTATTAGATACAATAATTTTAAATGTCAGTTTAAATTTAAACACAGTTTTATTAAAGTGAGTGTATTTTGTATTGTTTCAATTATTGTTATTATAATGTAAACAATATATTTTTTCTTGTTGTCCAAATAAAGTTCCCCTGAAGAAGGCAGCAACCCCTGCCGAAACGTCGGGAAAGCTAATGTAACTTAATTGTTTCATTGCAAAAACTACAGTGACCAAAAAAAGCCGACGGAAAGATTATTTTTAATCACTTCCAACCACAATTATTAAATAAATATTGCACAAAGTGGTAGAAAATGTACATATTTGAATGGAGTTAATTAAACCTTAGGCAAAAAGAAATCAAATTGTATTTTTCAAAGATCTATCTGAAGGTATACATTACCGATTGTATTGAAAGTGAAAAATAATAACTGCATGAATTTAAAAAAAAAATTGTTTTGCAATGTAGTTCATAGTATAATGATAAATGACCATTTAAATAAAATCCTTTTACACTGTGATTATTTAGGCTCTTTTGGTCTATTTGTATTATTTTCCCAACGTTTCGTGAGTATTCCTCACTTCTTCAGGGGTTATATATTTTTTTCAATTTGATTGTTAAAAAATCAACATACTCTGCTTCTTATATCCTACTATTGCATCATTCCCGAAGACGGCACTGACACAAAATTGAACATTAAAAAAAATAAATAAAATATTAAGAACAATCTAGCTCAACTGTGATATAAGTATCATTGTTAATTTTGTATTTGATTATTTTTTGCTAGATTGTTCTTAAATTATTATTTATTTGCTTTTATGTTCAATTTTGTGTCAGTGCCGTCTCCGGGAATGATGCAATAGTAGGATACAAGAAGCAGAGTACCTATGTAGTTTTTAACAATCAAATTGAAAAAAATATAGATAACCCCTGAAGAAGTGAGGAATACTCACGAAACGTTGGGAAAATAATGGAATAATATTGTTTTTATTGGCATTTTTTACAAATAGACCAAAATAGCTTAAATAATCACAGTGGAAGAGTGACACAAAAAAATTGGTCAAATTCATAACATAATAAAATCCTTTTTAAATGGTGACATGAAATAAAGCCCAACGAAATAAAACCAAATCTCAAATTTGGCGTTATTTCGCTTTGAAAATGGAAATAAGGCCAAATTGGCTCTATTTCTATTTCCAAAATGAAATAAGGGCAAATTTCATTTGGAAATAAGACCAAATTTGTTTTTTCGAAAAAATTCAGTTATAACAGAAGCTTTGAAAGTAGACCGATTGAAAGCATAAGCGCTTTCCAGGCGACTGAGCGTACCCTAAGCGGAAATACGGAGTCACGTGAGCGGAATAGAGGACTAAAAAAGAGAGTTAAAATCCTTGAACCCGCGAAGCGGGCCACCCGAAGTACTGTTTAGTTCAAAAACTTTGAAACTTAGGTGCCTGCCAGTTGGGGGATTAATTCCTTTTTTTTTTAAATTTTGTTTTTAAAAATAGTTCCCAGAACATTTAAAAAAATACTTTACAAATAATATAAAATTCGAAACAACCTTCTGAAAACGTTTACAAGTTTTTTGTTTAAATTCGCGCTTACTTCTAGCAAAAGAATAATTTGAAAGTGACATATGTCCATAATAGCCGTATGACACTTTGTAAAAACGATAAATAGCCAAATGTTGGAATATGGACATTTGACGCTTTCACTATGTGTCACATGGCCATATTTCAAAATACGGCCATATGACACATGGCCAAATGTCACGGCACCATTACATAGGTGCCTCCCAGATCGGGTTTAATTCCATTTCTATGGGAGCTAGCACACGCGGGGGTTAGTTCCCAAAAAAAAGGAATTAATCCCTCAACTGGCAGGCACCTAAGTTTCAAAGTTTTTGAACTAAACAGTACAATGGTTTTCCTAATTCTATAATTCGTGGTCTACTTCAGAAACACAATTGCAAAATTCCAAGCGAAGACACTAAAGACCCGAATAATGGTTACTACAAAAGTATGGTTTACATCCCAAGACTGACTGAGAATTTTAAAGAAGTGATAAACCAAAAACTAACAGATGTTCGCCTGGCCTTCAAATCAAATAAAACTCTGAGTCACCTTTTCACAAAACTCAAAACGAAAGCGGATAAGGATAAAGTTACTGATGTCATTTACAAAATAAATTGTAAGGGTAAACCTAATGAACCATGCAACCAGTGTTACATCGGAACTACAAAACAATTTCTTAAACAGCGAATTTCTAATCATAAATCGGATATCAAATCAAACAATCCTGGAAAGACAGCCCTGGCGAGCCACAGTATCGAAAACGGTCACTCTCCAGATTTTGAAGGTGTTAAAGTCCTACAGACAGAGAAACATGTTTCGAAACGATACACCCTAGAAATATTACACATCATCAACAACAACAACATGAACAGAAAACAAGACACCCAAAACATCTCTGCCATCTATTGTTCTCTTGTCTCACCATAACACAATATTCTTTCAGTTTCTTTACTCCTTGTTTAAATTCCATAGACTAAACTTCGTTTGAAGTGGTTTTTTCTTTACTTTTGTAAATAATATTACAATTATTAGATACAATAATTTTAAATGTCAGTTTAAATTTAAACACAGTTTTATTAAAGTGAGTGTATTTTGTATTGTTTCAATTATTGTTATTATAATGTAAACAATATATTTTTTCTTGTTGTCCAAATAAAGTTCCCCTGAAGAAGGCAGCAACCCCTGCCGAAACGTCGGGAAAGCTAATGTAACTTAATTGTTTCATTGCAAAAACTACAGTGACCTAATAAAGCCGAAGGAAAGATTATTTTTAATCACTTCCAATCACAATTATTAAATAAATATTGCACAAAGTGGTAGAAAATGTACATATTTGAATGGAGTTAATTAAACCTTAGGCAAAAAGAAATCAAATTGTATTTTTCAAAGATCTATCTGAAGGTATACATTACCGATTGTATTGAAAGTGAAAAATAATAACTGCATGAATTTAAAAAAAAATTGCTTTGCAATGTAGTTCATAGTATAATGATAAATGGACATTTAAATAAAATCCTTTTACACTGTGATTATTTAGGCTCTTTTGGTCTATTTGTATTATTTTCCCAACGTTTCGTGAGTATTCCTCACTTCTTCAGGGGTTATATATTTTTTTCAACTTGATTGTTAAAAAATCAACATACTCTGCTTCTTATATCCTACTATTGCATCATTCCCGAAGACGGCACTGACACAAAATTGAACATTAAAAAAAATAAATAAAATATTAAGAACAATCTAGCTCAACTGTGATATAAGTATCATTGTTAATTTTGTATTTGATTATTTTTTGCTAGATTGTTCTTAAATTATTATTTATTTGCTTTTATGTTCAATTTTGTGTCAGTGCCGTCTCCGGGAATGATGCAATAGTAGGATACAAGAAGCAGAGTACCTATGTAGTTTTTAACAATCAAATTGAAAAAAATATAGATAACCCCTGAAGAAGTGAGGAATACTCACGAAACGTTGGGAAAATAATGGAATAATATTGTTTTTATTGGCATTTTTTACAAATAGACCAAAATAGCCTAAATAATCACAGTGGAAGAGTGACACAAAAAAATTGGTCAAATTCATAACATAATAAAATCCTTTTTAAATGGTGACATGAAATAAAGCCCAACGAAATAAAACCAAATCTCAAATTTGGCGTTATTTCGCTTTGAAAATGGAAATAAGGCCAAATTGGCTCTATTTCTATTTCCAAAATGAAATAAGGGCAAATTTCATTTGGAAATAAGACCAAATTTGTTTTTTCGAAAAAATTCAGTTATAACAGATGCTTTGAAAGTAGACCGATTGAAAGCATAGGCGCTTTCCAGGCGACTGAGCGTACCCTAAGCGGAAATACGGAGTCACGTGAGCGGAATAGAGGACCCAAAAAGAGAGTTAAAATCCTTGAACCCGCGAAGCGGGCCACCCGAAGTACTGTTTAGTTCAAAAACTTTGAAACTTAGGTGCCTGCCAGTTGGGGGATTAATTCTTATTTTTTTTTTTAATTTTGTTTTTAAAAATAGTTCCCAGAACATTTAAAAAAATACTTTACAAATAATATAAAATTCGAAACAACCTTCTGAAAACGTTTACAAGTTTTTTGTTTAAATTCGCGCTTACTTCTAGCAAAAGAATAATTTGAAAGTGACATATGTCCATAATAGCCGTATGACACTTTGTAAAAACGATAAATAGCCAAATGTTGCAATATGGACATTTGACGCTTTCACTATGTGTCACATGGCCATATTTCAAAATACGGCCATATGACACATGGCCAAATGTCACGGCACCATTACATAGGTGCCTCCCAGATCGGGTTTAATTCCATTTTTATGAGAACTAGCACACGCGGGGGTTAGTTCCCAAAAAAAAAGGAATTAATCCCCCAACTGGCAGGCACCTAAGTTTCAAAGTTTTTGAACTAAACAGTACAATGGTTTTCCTAATTCTATAATTCGTGGTCTACTTCAGAAACACAATTGCAAAATTCTAAGCGAAGACACTAAAGACCCGAATAATGGTTACTACAAAAGTATGGTTTACATCCCAAGACTGACTGAGAATTTTAAAGAAGTGATAAACCAAAAACTAACAGATGTTCGCCTGGCCTTCAAATCAAATAAAACTCTGAGTCACCTTTTCACAAAACTCAAAACGAAAGCGGATAAGGATAAAGTTACTGATGTCATTTACAAAATAAATTGTAAGGGTAAACCTAATGAACCATGCAACCAGTGTTACATCGGAACTACAAAACAATTTCTTAAACAGCGAATTTCTAATCATAAATCGGATATCAAATCAAACAATCCTGGAAAGACAGCCCTGGCGAGCCACAGTATCGAAAACGGTCACTCTCCAGATTTTGAAGGTGTTAAAGTCCTACAGACAGAGAAACATGTTTCGAAACGATACACCCTAGAAACATTACACATCATCAACAACAACAACAACAACAACAACAACAACAACATGAACAGAAAACAAGACACCCAAAACATCTCTGCCATCTATTGTTCTTTTGTCTCATCATAACACAATATTCTTTCAGTTTCTTTACTCCTTGTTTAAATTCCATAGACTAAACTTCGTTTGAAGTGGTTTTTTCTTTACTTTTGTAAATAATATTACAATTATTAGATACAATAATTTTAAATGTCAGTTTAAATTTAAACACAGTTTTATTAAAGTGAGTGTATTTTGTATTGTTTCAATTATTGTTATTATAATGTAAACAATATATTTTTTCTTGTTGTCCAAATAAAGTTCCCCTGAAGAAGGCAGCAACCCCTGCCGAAACGTCGGGAAAGCTAATGTAACTTAATTGTTTCATTGCAAAAACTACAGTGACCAAAAAAAGCCGACGGAAAGATTATTTTTAATCACTTCCAACCACAATTATTAAATAAATATTGCACAAAGTGGTAGAAAATGTACATATTTGAATGGAGTTAATTAAACCTTAGGCAAAAAGAAATCAAATTGTATTGTTCAAAGATCTATCTGAAGGTATACATTACCGATTGTATTGAAAGTGAAAAATAATAACTGCATGAATTTAAAAAAAAAATTGTTTTGCAATGTAGTTCATAGTATAATGATAAATGACCATTTAAATAAAATCCTTTTACACTGTGATTATTTAGGCTCTTTTGGTCTATTTGTATTATTTTCCCAACGTTTCGTGAGTATTCCTCACTTCTTCAGGGGTTATATATTTTTTTCAATTTGATTGTTAAAAAATCAACATACTCTGCTTCTTATATCCTACTATTGCATCATTCCCGAAGACGGCACTGACACAAAATTGAACATTAAAAAAAAATAAATAAAATATTAAGAACAATCTAGCTCAACTGTGATATAAGTATCATTGTTAATTTTGTATTTGATTATTTTTTGCTAGATTGTTCTTAAATTATTATTTATTTGCTTTTATGTTCAATTTTGTGTCAGTGCCGTCTCCGGGAATGATGCAATAGTAGGATACAAGAAGCAGAGTACCTATGTAGTTTTTAACAATCAAATTGAAAAAAATATAGATAACCCCTGAAGAAGTGAGGAATACTCACGAAACGTTGGGAAAATAATGGAATAATATTGTTTTTATTGGCATTTTTTACAAATAGACCAAAATAGCCTAAATAATCACAGTGGAAGAGTGACACAAAAAAATTGGTCAAATTCATAACATAATAAAATCCTTTTTAAATGGTGACATGAAATAAAGCCCAACGAAATAAAACCAAATCTCAAATTTGGCGTTATTTCGCTTTGAAAATGGAAATAAGGCCAAATTGGCTCTATTTCTATTTCCAAAATGAAATAAGGGCAAATTTCATTTGGAAATAAGACCAAATTTGTTTTTTCGAAAAAATTCAGTTATAACAGAAGCTTTGAAAGTAGACCGATTGAAAGCATAAGCGCTTTCCAGGCGACTGAGCGTACCCTAAGCGGAAATACGGAGTCACGTGAGCGGAATAGAGGACTAAAAAAGAGAGTTAAAATCCTTGAACCCGCGAAGCGGGCCACCCGAAGTACTGTTTAGTTCAAAAACTTTGAAACTTAGGTGCCTGCCAGTTGGGGGATTAATTCCTTTTTTTTTTAAATTTTGTTTTTAAAAATAGTTCCCAGAACATTTAAAAAAATACTTTACAAATAATATAAAATTCGAAACAACCTTCTGAAAACGTTTACAAGTTTTTTGTTTAAATTCGCGCTTACTTCTAGCAAAAGAATAATTTGAAAGTGACATATGTCCATAATAGCCGTATGACACTTTGTAAAAACGATAAATAGCCAAATGTTGGAATATGGACATTTGACGCTTTCACTATGTGTCACATGGCCATATTTCAAAATACGGCCATATGACACATGGCCAAATGTCACGGCACCATTACATAGGTGCCTTCCAGATCGGGTTTAATTCCATTTCTATGCGAACTAGCACACGCGGGGGTTAGTTCCCAAAAAAAAAAGGAATTAATCCCTCAACTGGCAGGCACCTAAGTTTCAAAGTTTTTGAACTAAACAGTACAATGGTTTTCCTAATTCTATAATTCGTGGTCTACTTCAGAAACACAATTGCAAAATTCCAAGCGAAGACACTAAAGACCCGAATAATGGTTACACCAAAAGTATGGTTTACATCCCAAGACTGACTGAGAATTTTAAAGAAGTGATAAACCAAAAACTAACAGATGTTCGCCTGGCCTTCAAATCAAATAAAACTCTGAGTCACCTTTTCACAAAACTCAAAACGAAAGCGGATAAGGATAAAGTTACTGATGTCATTTACAAAATAAATTGTAAGGGTAAACCTAATGAACCATGCAACCAGTGTTACATCGGAACTACAAAACAATTTCTTAAGCAGCGAATTTCTAATCATAAATCGGATATCAAATCAAACAATCCTGGAAAGACAGCCCTGGCGAGCCACAGTATCGAAAACGGTCACTCTCCAGATTTTGAAAGGTGTTAAAGTCCTACAGACAGAGAAACATGTTTCGAAACGATACACCCTAGAAATATTACACATCATCAACAACAACAACAACAACATGAACAGAAAACAAGACACCCAAAACATCTCTGCCATCTATTGTTCTCTTGTCTCACCATAACACAATATTCTTTCAGTTTCTTTACTCCTTGTTTAAATTCCATAGACTAAACTTCGTTTGAAGTGGTTTTTTCTTTACTTTTGTAAATAATATTACAATTATTAGATACAATAATTTTAAATGTCAGTTTAAATTTAAACACAGTTTTATTAAAGTGAGTGTATTTTGTATTGTTTCAATTATTGTTATTATAATGTAAACAATATATTTTTTCTTGTTGTCCAAATAAAGTTCCCCTGAAGAAGGCAGCAACCCCTGCCGAAACGTCGGGAAAGCTAATGTAACTTAATTGTTTCATTGCAAAAACTACAGTGACCTAATAAAGCCGAAGGAAAGATTATTTTTAATCACTTCCAATCACAATTATTAAATAAATATTGCACAAAGTGGTAGAAAATGTACATATTTGAATGGAGTTAATTAAACCTTAGGCAAAAAGAAATCAAATTGTATTTTTCAAAGATCTATCTGAAGGTATACATTACCGATTGTATTGAAAGTGAAAAATAATAACTGCATGAATTTAAAAAAAAAATTGTTTTGCAATGTAGTTCATAGTATAATGATAAATGGACATTTAAATAAAATCCTTTTACACTGTGATTATTTAGGCTCTTTTGGTCTATTTGTATTATTTTCCCAACGTTTCGTGAGTATTCCTCACTTCTTCAGGGGTTATATATTTTTTTCAATTTGATTGTTAAAAAATCAACATATTCTGCTTCTTATATCCTACTATTGCATCATTCCCGAAGACGGCACTGACACAAAATTGAACATTAAAAAAAATAAATAAAATATTAAGAACAATCTAGCTCAACTGTGATATAAGTATCATTGTTAATTTTGTATTTGATTATTTTTTGCTAGATTGTTCTTAAATTATTATTTATTTGCTTTTATGTTCAATTTTGTGTCAGTGCCGTCTCCGGGAATGATGCAATAGTAGGATACAAGAAGCAGAGTACCTATGTAGTTTTTAACAATCAAATTGAAAAAAATATAGATAACCCCTGAAGAAGTGAGGAATACTCAGGAAACGTTGGGAAAATAATGGAATAATATTGTTTTTATTGGCATTTTTTACAAATAGACCAAAATAGCCTAAATAATCACAGTGGAAGAGTGACCCAAAAAAATTGGTCAAATTCATAACATAATAAAATCCTTTTTAAATGGTGACTTGAAATAAAGCCCAACGAAATAAAACCAAATCTCAAATTTGGCGTTATTTCGCTTTGAAAATGGAAATAAGGCCAAATTGGCTCTATTTCTATTTCCAAAATGAAATAAGGGCAAATTTCATTTGGAAATAAGACCAAATTTGTTTTTTCGAAAAAATTCAGTTATAACAGATGCTTTGAAAGTAGACCGATTGAAAGCATAGGCGCTTTCCAGGCGACTGAGCGTACCCTAAGCGGAAATACGGAGTCACGTGAGCGGAATAGAGGACCCAAAAAGAGAGTTAAAATCCTTGAACCCGCGAAGCGGGCCACCCGAAGTACTGTTTAGTTCAAAAACTTTGAAACTTAGGTGCCTGCCAGTTGGGGGATTAATTCCTTTTTTTTTTTTAATTTTGTTTTTAAAAATAGTTCCCAGAACATTTAAAAAAATACTTTACAAATAATATAAAATTCGAAACAACCTTCTGAAAACGTTTACAAGTTTTTTGTTTAAATTCGCGCTAACTTCTAGCAAAAGAATAATTTGAAATTGACATATGTCCATAATAGCCGTATGACACTTTGTAAAAACGATAAATAGCCAAATGTTGCAATATGGACATTTGACGCTTTCACTATGTGTCACATGGCCATATTTCAAAATACGGCCATATGACACATGGCCAAATGTCACGGCACCATTACATAGGTGCCTCCCAGATCGGGTTTAATTCCATTTTTATGGGAACTAGCACACGTGGGGGTTAGTTCCCAAAAAAAAAGGAATTAATCCCCCAACTGGCAGGCACCTAAGTTTCAAAGTTTTTGAACTAAACAGTACAATGGTTTTCCTAATTCTATAATTCGTGGTCTACTTCAGAAACACAATTGCAAAATTCCAAGCGAAGACACTAAAGACCCGAATAATGGTTACTACAACAAAAGTATGGTTTACATCCCAAGACTGACTGAGAATTTTAAAGAAGTGATAAACCAAAAACTAACAGATGTTCGCCTGGCCTTCAAATCAAATAAAACTCTGAGTCACCTTTTCACAAAACTCAAAACGAAAGCGGATAAGGATAAAGTTACTGATGTCATTTACAAAATAAATTGTAAGGGTAAACCTAATGAACCATGCAACCAGTGTTACATCGAAACTACAAAACAATTTCTTAAACAGCGAATTTCTAATCATAAATCGGATATCAAATCAAACAATCCTGGAAAGACAGCCCTGGCGAGCCACAGTATCGAAAACGGTCACTCTCCAGATTTTGAAGGTGTTAAAGTCCTACAGACAGAGAAACATGTTTCGAAACGATACACCCTAGAAACATTACACATCATCAACAACAACAACAACAACAACAACAACAACAACAACAACAACAACAACAACAACAACAACAACAACAACAACAACAACAACAACAACAACAACAACAACAACAACAACAACAACAACAACAACAACAACAACAACAACAACAACAACAACAACAACAACAACAACAACAACAACAACAACAACAACAACAACAACAACAACAACAACAACAACAACAACAACAACAACAACAACAACAACAACAACAACAACAACAACAACAACAACAACAACAACAACAACAACAACAACAACAACAACAACAACAACAACAACAACAACAACAACAACAACAACAACAACAACAACAACAACAACAACAACAACAACAACAACAACAACAACAACAACAACAACAACAACAACAACAACAACAACAACAACAACAACAACAACAACAACAACAACAACAACAACAACAACAACAACAACAACAACAACAACAACAACAACAACAACAACAACAACAACAACAACAACAACAACAACAACAACAACAACAACAACAACAACAACAACAACAACAACAACAACAACAACAACAACAACAACAACAACAACAACAACAACAACAACAACAACAACAACAACAACAACAACAACAACAACAACAACAACAACAACAACAACAACAACAACAACAACAACAACAACAACAACAACAACAACAACAACAACAACAACAACAACAACAACAACAACAACAACAACAACAACAACAACAACAACAACAACAACAACAACAACAACAACAACAACAACAACAACAACAACAACAACAACAACAACAACAACAACAACAACAACATGAACAGAAAACAAGACACCCAAAACATCTCTGCCATCTATTGTTCTTTTGTCTCATCATAACACAATATTCTTTCAGTTTCTTTACTCCTTGTTTAAATTCCATAGACTAAACTTCGTTTGAAGTGGTTTTTTCTTTACTTTTGTAAATAATATTACAATTATTAGATACAATAATTTTAAATGTCAGTTTAAATTTAAACACAGTTTTATTAAAGTGAGTGTATTTTGTATTGTTTCAATTATTGTTATTATAATGTTAACAATATATTTTTTCTTGTTGTCCAAATAAAGTTCCCCTGAAGAAGGCAGCAACCCCTGCCGAAACGTCGGGAAAGCTAATATAACTTAATTGTTTCATTGCAAAAACTACAGTGACCAAAAAAAGCCGACGGAAAGATTATTTTTAATCACTTCCAACCACAATTATTAAATAAATATTGCACAAAGTGGTAGAAAATGTACATATTTGAATGGAGTTAATTAAACCTTAGGCAAAAAGAAATCAAATTGTATTTTTCAAAGATCTATCTGAAGGTATACAATACCGATAGTATTGAAAGTGAAAAATAATAACTGCATGAATTTAAAAAAAAATTGTTTTGCAATGTAGTTCATAGTATAATGATAAATGACCATTTAAATAAAATCCTTTTACACTGTGATTATTTAGGCTCTTTTGGTCTATTTGTATTATTTTCCCAACGTTTCGTGAGTATTCCTCACTTCTTCAGGGGTTATATATTTTTTTCAATTTGATTGTTAAAAAATCAATCCTACTATTGCATCATTCCCGAAGACGGCACTGACACAAAATTGAACATTAAAAAAAAATAAATAAAATATTAAGAACAATCTAGCTCAACTGTGATATAAGTATCATTGTTAATTTTGTATTTGATTATTTTTTGCTAGATTGTTCTTAAATTATTATTTATTTGCTTTTATGTTCAATTTTGTGTCAGTGCCGTCTCCGGGAATGATGCAATAGTAGGATACAAGAAGCAGAGTACCTATGTAGTTTTTAACAATCAAATTGAAAAAAATATAGATAACCCCTGAAGAAGTGAGGAATACTCACGAAACGTTGGGAAAATAATGGAATAATATTGTTTTTATTGGCATTTTTTACAAATAGACCAAAATAGCCTAAATAATCACAGTGGAAGAGTGACACAAAAAAATTGGTCAAATTCATAACATAATAAAATCCTTTTTAAATGGTGACATGAAATAAAGCCCAACGAAATAAAACCAAATCTCAAATTTGGCGTTATTTCGCTTTGAAAATGGAAATAAGGCCAAATTGGCTCTATTTCTATTTCCAAAATGAAATAAGGGCAAATTTCATTTGGAAATAAGACCAAATTTGTTTTTCGAAAAAATTCAGTTATAACAGAAGCTTGGAAAGTAGACCGATTGAAAGCATAGGCGCTTTCCAGGCGACTGAGCGTACCCTAAGCGGAAATACGGAGTCACGTGAGTGGAATAGAGGACCCAAAAAGAGAGTTAAGATCCTTGGGCCACTCGAAGTACTGTTTAGTTCAAAAACTTTGAAACTTAGGTGCCTGCCAGTTGGGGGATTAATTCCTTTTTTTTTTTTTAATTTTGTTTTTAAAAATAGTTCCCAGAACATTTCAAAAAATACTTTACAAATAATATAAAATTCGAAACAACCTTCTGAAAACGTTTACAAGTTTTTTGTTTAAATTCGCGCTAACTTCTAGCAAAAGAATAATTTGAAAGTGACATATGTCCATAATAGCCGTATGACACTTTGTAAAAACGATAAATAGCCAAATGTTGCAATATGGACATTTGACGCTTTCACTATGTGTCACATGGCCATATTTCAAAATACGGCCATATGACACATGGCCAAATGTCACGGCACCATTACATAGGTGCCTCCCAGATCGGGTTTAATTCCATTTTTATGGGAACTAGCACACGCGGCGGTTAGTTCCCAAAAAAAAAGGAATTAATCCCCCAACTGGCAGGCACCTAAGTTTCAAAGTTTTTGAACTAAACAGTACAATGGTTTTCCTAATTCTATAATTCGTGGTCTACTTCAGAAACACAATTGCAAAATTCCAAGCGAAGACACTAAAGACCCGAATAATGTTTACTACAACAAAAGTATGGTTTACATCCCAAGACTGACTGAGAATTTTAAAGAAGTGATAAACCAAAAACTAACAGATGTTCGCCTGGCCTTCAAATCAAATAAAACTCTGAGTCACCTTTTCACAAAACTCAAAACGAAAGCGGATAAGGATAAAGTTACTGATGTCATTTACAAAATAAATTGTAAGGGTAAACCTAATGAACCATGCAACCAGTGTTACATCGGAACTACAAAACAATTTCTTAAACAGCGAATTTCTAATCATAAATCGGATATCAAATCAAACAATCCTGGAAAGACAGCCCTAGCGAGCCACAGTATCGAAAACGGTCACTCTCCAGATTTTGAAGGTGTTAAAGTCCTACAAACAGAGAAACATGTTTCGAAACGATACACCCTAGAAACATTACACATCATCAACAACAACAACAACAACAACAACAACAACATGAACAGAAAACAAGACACCCAAAACATCTCTGCCATCTATTGTTCTTTTGTCTCATCATAACACAATATTCTTTCAGTTTCTTTACTCCTTGTTTAAATTCCATAGACTAAACTTCGTTTGAAGTGGTTTTTTCTTTACTTTTGTAAATAATATTACAATTATTAGATACAATAATTTTAAATGTCAGTTTAAATTTAAACACAGTTTTATTAAAGTGAGTGTATTTTGTATTGTTTCAATTATTGTTATTATAATGTAAACAATATATTTTTTCTTGTTGTCCAAATAAAGTTCCCCTGAAGAAGGCAGCAACCCCTGCCGAAACGTCGGGAAAGCTAATGTAACTTAATTGTTTCATTGCAAAAACTACAGTGACCAAAAAAAGCCGACGGAAAGATTATTTTTAATCACTTCCAACCACAATTATTAAATAAATATTGCACAAAGTGGTAGAAAATGTACATATTTGAATGGAGTTAATTAAACCTTAGGCAAAAAGAAATCAAATTGTATTTTTCAAAGATCTATCTGAAGGTATACAATACCGATTGTATTGAAAGTGAAAAATAATAACTGCATGAATTTAAAAAAAAAATTGTTTTGCAATGTAGTTCATAGTATAATGATAAATGACCATTTAAATAAAATCCTTTTACACTGTGATTATTTAGGCTCTTTTGGTCTATTTGTATTATTTTCCCAACGTTTCGTGAGTATTCCTCACTTCTTCAGGGGTTATATATTTTTTTCAATTTGATTGTTAAAAAATCAACATACTCTGCTTTTATATCCTACTATTGCATCATTCCCGAAGACGGCACTGACACAAAATTGAACATTAAAAAAAATAAATAAAATATTAAGAACAATCTAGCTCAACTGTGATATAAGTATCATTGTTAATTTTGTATTTAATTATTTTTTGCTAGATTGTTCTTAAATTATTATTTATTTGCTTTTATGTTCAATTTTGTGTCAGTGCCGTCTCCGGGAATGATGCAATAGTAGGATACAAGAAGCAGAGTACCTATGTAGTTTTTAACAATCAAATTGAAAAAAATATAGATAACCCCTGAAGAAGTGAGGAATACTCACGAAACGTTGGGAAAATAATGGAATAATATTGTTTTTATTGGCATTTTTTACAAATAGACCAAAATAGCCTAAATAATCACAGTGGAAGAGTGACACAAAAAAATTGGTCAAATTCATAACATAATAAAATCCTTTTTAAATGGTGACATGAAATAAAGCCCAACGAAATAAAACCAAATCTCAAATTTGGCGTTATTTCGCTTTGAAAATGGAAATAAGGCCAAATTGGCTCTATTTCTATTTCCAAAATGAAATAAGGGCAAATTTCATTTGGAAATAAGACCAAATTTGTTTTTTCGAAAAAAATCAGTTATAACAGAAGCTTGGAAAGTAGACCGATTGAAAGCATAGGCGCTTTCCAGGCGACTGAGCGTACCCTAAGCGGAAATACGGAGTCACGTGAGCGGAATAGAGGACCCAAAAAGAGAGTTAAAATCCTTGAACCCGCGAGAGGGCCACCCGAAGTACTGTTTAGTTCAAAAACTTTGAAACTTAGGTGCCTGCCAGTTGGGGGATTAATTCCTTTTTTTTTTTTTAATTTTGTTTTTAAAAATAGTTCCCAGAACATTTCAAAAAATACTTTACAAATAATATAAAATTCGAAACAACCTTCTGAAAACGTTTACAAGTTTTTTGTTTAAATTCGCGCTAACTTCTAGCAAAAGAATAATTTGAAAGTGACATATGTCCATAATAGCCGTATGACACTTTGTAAAAACGATAAATAGCCAAATGTTGCAATATGGACATTTGACGCTTTCACTATGTGTCACATGGCCATATTTCAAAATACGGCCATATGACACATGGCCAAATGTCACGGCACCATTACATAGGTGCCTCCCAGATCGGGTTTAATTCCATTTTTATGGGAACTAGCACACGCGGGGGTTAGTTCCCAAAAAAAAAAGGAATTAATCCCCCAACTGGCAGGCACCTAAGTTTCAAAGTTTTTGAACTAAACAGTACAATGGTTTTCCTAATTCTATAATTCGTGGTCTACTTCAGAAACACAATTGCAAAATTCCAAGCGAAGACACTAAAGTCCGAATAATGTTTACTACAACAAAAGTATGGTTTACATCCCAAGACTGACTGAGAATTTTAAAGAAGTGATAAACCAAAAACTAACAGATGTTCGCCTGGCCTTCAAATCAAATAAAACTCTGAGTCACCTTTTCACAAAACTCAAAACGAAAGCGGATAAGGATAAAGTTACTGATGTCATTTACAAAATAAATTGTAAGGGTAAACCTAATGAACCATGCAACCAGTGTTACATCGGAACTACAAAACAATTTCTTAAACAGCGAATTTCTAATCATAAATCGGATATCAAATCAAACAATCCTGGAAAGACAGCCCTGGCGAGCCACAGTATCGAAAACGGTCACTCTCCAGATTTTGAAGGTGTTAAAGTCCTACAGACAGAGAAACATGTTTCGAAACGATACACCCTAGAAACATTACACATCATCAACAACAACAACAACAACAACAACAACAACAACAACAACAACATGAACAGAAAACAAGACACCCAAAACATCTCTGCCATCTATTGTTCTTTTGTCTCATCATAACACAATATTCTTTCAGTTTCTTTACTCCTTGTTTAAATTCCATAGACTAAACTTCGTTTGAAGTGGTTTTTTCTTTACTTTTGTAAATAATATTACAATTATTAGATACAATAATTTTAAATGTCAGTTTAAATTTAAACACAGTTTTATTAAAGTGAGTGTATTTTGTATTGTTTCAATTATTGTTATTATAATGTAAACAATATATTTTTTCTTGTTGTCCAAATAAAGTTCCCCTGAAGAAGGCAGCAACCCCTGCCGAAACGTCGGGAAAGCTAATGTAACTTAATTGTTTCATTGCAAAAACTACAGTGACCAAAAAAAGCCGACGGAAAGATTATTTTTAATCACTTCCAATCACAATTATTAAATAAATATTGCACAAAGTGGTAGAAAATGTACATATTTGAATGGAGTTAATTAAACCTTAGGCAAAAAGAAATCAAATTGTATTTTTCAAAGATCTATCTGAAGGTATACAATACCGATTGTATTGAAAGTGAAAAATAATAACTGCATGAATTTAAAAAAAAAATTGTTTTGCAATGTAGTTCATAGTATAATGATAAATGACCATTTAAATAAAATCCTTTTACACTGTGATTATTTAGGCTCTTTTGGTCTATTTGTATTATTTTCCCAACGTTTCGTGAGTATTCCTCACTTCTTCAGGGGTTATATATTTTTTTCAATTTGATTGTTAAAAAATCAACATACTCTGCTTTTATATCCTACTATTGCATCATTCCCGAAGACGGCACTGACACAAAATTGAACATTAAAAAAAATAAATAAAATATTAAGAACAATCTAGCTCAACTGTGATATAAGTATCATTGTTAATTTTGTATTTGATTATTTTTTGCTAGATTGTTCTTAAATTATTATTTATTTGCTTTTATGTTCAATTTTGTGTCAGTGCCGTCTCCGGGAATGATGCAATAGTAAGATACAAGAAGCAGAGTACCTATGTAGTTTTTAACAATCAAATTGAAAAAAATATAGATAACCCCTGAAGAAGTGAGGAATACTCACGAAACGTTGGGAAAATAATGGAATAATATTGTTTTTATTGGCATTTTTTACAAATAGACCAAAATAGCCTAAATAATCACAGTGGAAGAGTGACACAAAAAAATTGGTCAAATTCATAACATAATAAAATCCTTTTTAAATGGTGACATGAAATAAAGCCCAACGAAATAAAACCAAATCTCAAATTTGGCGTTATTTCGCTTTGAAAATGGAAATAAGGCCAAATTGGCTCTATTTCTATTTCCAAAATGAAATAAGGGCAAATTTCATTTGGAAATAAGACCAAATTTGTTTTTTCGAAAAAAATCAGTTATAACAGAAGCTTGGAAAGTAGACCGATTGAAAGCATAGGCGCTTTCCAGGCGACTGAGCGTACCCTAAGCGGAAATACGGAGTCACGTGAGCGGAATAGAGGACCCAAAAAGAGAGTTAAAATCCTTGAACCCGCGAGAGGGCCACCCGAAGTACTGTTTAGTTCAAAAACTCTGAAACTTAGGTGCCTGCCAGTTGGGGGATTAATTCCTTTTTTTTTTAATTTTGTTTTTAAAAATAGTTCCCAGAACATTTAAAAAAATACTTTACAAATAATATAAAATTCGAAACAACCTTCTGAAAACGTTTACAAGTTTTTTGTTTAAATTCGCGCTTACTTCTAGCAAAAGAATAATTTGAAAGTGACATATGTCCATAATAGCCGTATG
Organism: Melangyna quadrimaculata; assembly: GCA_949320155.1. NCBI lineage: Eukaryota > Metazoa > Arthropoda > Insecta > Diptera > Syrphidae > Melangyna > Melangyna quadrimaculata. The sequence continues at coordinate 305,968,305 of OX439483.1, read as the reverse complement.
ACACTTTGTAAAAACGATAAATAGCCAAATGTTGCAATATGGACATTTGACGCTTTCACTATGTGTCACATGGCCATATTTCAAAATACGGCCATATGACACATGGCCAAATGTCACGGCACCATTACATAGGTGCCTCCCAGATGGGAACTAGCACACGCGGGGGTTAGTTCCCAAAAAAAAAGGAATTCATCCCCAAACTGGCAGGCACCTAAGTTTCAAAGTTTTTGAACTAAACAGTACAATGGTTTTCCTAATTCTATAATTCGTGGTCTACTTCAGAAACACAATTGCAAAATTCCAAGCGAAGACAATAAAGACCCAAATAATGGTTACTACAAAAGTATGGTTTACATCCCAAGACTGACTGAAAATTTTAAAGAAGTGATAAACCAAAAACTAACAGATGTTCGCCTGGCCTTCAAATCAAATAAAACTCTGAGTCACCTTTTCACAAAACTCAAAACGAAAGCGGATAAGGATAAAGTTACTGATGTCATTTACAAAATAAATTGTAAGGGTAAACCTAATGAACCATGCAACCAGCGTTACATCGGAACTACAAAACAATTTCTTAAACAGCGAATTTCTAATCATAAATCGGATATCAAATCAAACAATCCTGGAAAGACAGCCCTGGCGAGCCACAGTATCGAAAACGGTCACTCTCCAGATTTTGAAGGTGTTAAAGTCCTACAGACAGAGAAACATGTTTCGAAACGATACACCCTAGAAACATTACACATCATCAACAACAACAACAACAACAACATGAACAGAAAACAAGACACCCAAAACATCTCTGCCATCTATTGTTCTTTTGTGTCATCATAACACAATATTCTTTCAGTTTCTTTACTCCTTGTTTAAATTCCATAGACTAAACTTCGTTTGAAGTGGTTTTTTCTTTACTTTTGTAAATAATATTACAATTATTAGATACAATAATTTTAAATGTCAGTTTAAATTTAAACACAGTTTTATTAAAGTGAGTGTATTTTGTATTGTTTCAATTATTGTTATTATAATGTAAACAATATATTATTTCTTGTTGTCCAAATAAAGTTCCCCTGAAGAAGGCAGCAACCCCTGCCGAAACGTCGGGAAAGCTAATGTAACTTAATTGTTTCATTGCAAAAACTACAGTGACCAAAAAAAGCCGACGGAATGATTATTTTTAATCACTTCCAACCACAATTATTAAATAAATATAGCACAAAGTGGTAGAAAATGTACATATTTGAATGGAGTTAATTAAACCTTAGGCAAAAAGAAATCATATTGTATTTTTCAAAGATCTATCTGAAGGTATACATTACCGATTGTATTGAAAGTGAAAAATAATAACTACATGAATTTAAAAAAAAAAATGTTTTGCAATGTAGTTCATAGTATAATGATAAATGACCATTTAAATAAAATCCTTTTACACTGTGATTATTTAGGCTCTTTTGGTCTATTTGTATTATTTTCCCAACGTTTCGTGAGTATTCCTCACCTCTTCAGGGGTTATATATTTTTTTCAATTTGATTGTTAAAAAATCAACATACTCTGCTTCTTATATCCTACTATTGCATCATTCCCGAAGACGGCACTGACACAAAATTGAACATTAAAAAAAATAAATAAAATATTAAGAACAATCTAGCTCAACTGTGATATAAGTATCATTGTTAATTTTGTATTTGATTATTTTTTGCTAGATTGTTCTTAAATTATTATTTATTTGCTTTTATGTTCAATTTTGTGTCAGTGCCGTCTCCGGGAATGATGCAATAGTAGGATACAAGAAGCAGAGTACCTATGTAGTTTTTAACAATCAAATTGAAAAAAATATAGATAACCCCTGAAGAAGTGAGGAATACTCACGAAACGTTGGGAAAATAATGGAATAATATTGTTTTTATTGGCATTTTTTACAAATAGACCAAAATAGCCTAAATAATCACAGTGGAAGAGTGACACAAAAAAATTGGTCAAATTCATAATATAATAAAATCCTTTTTAAATGGTGACATGAAATAAAGCCCAACGAAATAAAACCAAATCTCAAATTTGGCGTTATTTCGCTTTGAAAATGGAAATAAGGCCAAATTGGCTCTATTTCTTTTTCCAAAATGAAATAAGGGCAAATTTCATTTGGAAATAAGACCAAATTTGTTTTTTCGAAAAAATTCAGTTATAACAGAAGCTTTGAAAGTAGACCGATTGAAAGCATAGGCGCTTTCCAGGCGACTGAGCGTACCCTAAGCGGAAATACGGAGTCACGTGAGCGGAATAGAGGACCCAAAAAGAGAGTTAAAATCCTTGAACCCGCGAAGCGGGCCACCCGAAGTACTGTTTAGTTCAAAAACTTTGAAACTTTGGGATTAATTCCTTTTTTTTTTTAAATTTTGTTTTTAAAAATAGTTCCCAGAACATTTAAAAAAATACTTTACAAATAATATAAAACTCGAAACAACCTTCTGAAAACGTTTACAAGTTTTTTGTTTAAATTCGCGCTTACTTCTAGCAAAAGAATAATTTGAAAGTGACATATGTCCATAATAGCCGTATGACACTTTGTAAAAACGATAAATAGCCAAATGTTGGAATATGGACATTTGACGCTTTCACTATGTGTCACATGGCCATATTTCAAAATACGGCCACATGACACATGGCCAGATCGGGTTTAATTCCATTTTTATGGGAACTAGCACACGCGGGGGTTAGTTCCCAAGAAAAAAGGAATTAATCCCCCAACTGGCAGGCACCTAAGTTTCAAAGTTTTTGAACTAAACAGTACAATGGTTTTCCTAATTCTATAATTCGTGGTCTACTTCAGAAACACAATTGCAAAATTCCAAGCGAAGACACTAAAGACCCGAATAATGGTTACTACAAAAGTATGGTTTACATCCCAAGACTGACTGAGAATTTTAAAGAAGTGATAAACCAAAAACTAACAGATGTTCGCCTGGCCTTCAAATCAAATAAAACTCTGAGTCACCTTTTCACAAAACTCAAAACGAAAGCGGATAAGGATAAAGTTACTGATGTCATTTACAAAATAAATTGTAAGGGTAAACCTAATGAACCATGCAACCAGTGTTACATCGGAACTACAAAACAATTTCTTAAACAGCGAATTTCTAATCATAAATCGGATATCAAATCAAACAATCCTGGAAAGACAGCCCTGGCGAGCCACAGTATCGAAAACGGTCACTCTCCAGATTTTGAAGGTGTTAAAGTCCTACAGACAGAGAAACATGTTTCGAAACGATACACCCTAGAAACATTACACATCATCAACAACAACAACAACAACAACATGAACAGAAAACAAGACACCCAAAACATCTCTGCCATCTATTGTTCTTTTGTCTCATCATAACACAATATTCTTTCAGTTTCTTTACTCCTTGTTTAAATTCCATAGACTAAACTTCGTTTGAAGTGGTTTTTTCTTTACTTTTGTAAATAATATTACAATTATTAGATACAATAATTTTAAATGTCAGTTTAAATTTAAACACAGTTTTATTAAAGTGAGTGTATTTTGTATTGTTTCAATTATTGTTATTATAATGTAAACAATATATTTTTTCTTGTTGTCCAAATAAAGTTCCCCTGAAGAAGGCAGCAACCCCTGCCGAAACGTCGGGAAAGCTAATGTAACTTAATTGTTTCATTGCAAAAACTACAGTGACCAAAAAAAGCCGACGGAAAGATTATTTTTAATCACTTCCAATCACAATTATTAAATAAATATTGCACAAAGTGGTAGAAAATGTACATATTTGAATGGAGTTAATTAAACCTTAGGCAAAAAGAAATCAAATTGTATTTTTCAAAGATCTATCTGAAGGTATACATTACCGATTGTATTGAAAGTGAAAAATAATAACTGCATGAATTTAAAAAAAAATTGTTTTGCAATGTAGTTCATAGTATAATGATAAATGACCATTTAAATAAAATCCTTTTACACTGTGATTATTTAGACTCTTTTGGTCTATTTGTATTATTTTCCCAACGTTTCGTGAGTATTCCTCACTTCTTCAGGGGTTATATATTTTTTTCAATTTGATTGTTAAAAAATCAACAGACTCTGCTTCTTATATCCTACTATTGTATCATTCCCGAAGACGGCACTGACACAAAATTGAACATTAAAAAAAATAAATAAAATATTAAGAACAATCTAGCTCAACTGTGATATAAGTATCATTGTTAATTTGAATTTATCTCAAAATCGCTGGTTCTGTAAAAAGAATCCTAATAGGTTCCATTTACGTTCCCGGAAATTGTTCCTCATCCCTTTTTAAAGAAGACATGGATAAGATAAAATCCATTGCTGACTCCTTCGACGGTTGTATACTGGGCGGCGACCTTAACGCCAAACATACTTCCTGGGGAGATTACTCAATCAACCAAAACGGAAGATCTCTAACCACCTGGTTAGACACAGTGGCCCCAGCTTATATACGACTGAATGCTGATACCCCTACCTATCCCAAAGGTCCATCCTTTCTTGATCATTATCTCATTTCACACAGACCTACCTAACATTTGCAATAATTTTGCCAAATTTTTCAAATCTAATTATTAAGTTTCAAAAAACATTAATGAATTCTCTTTGGCACCATCTAATAGTATGGTTAGCATTGGTCAGTTAAGTTTTAACATAACAGAGGTTGAGAAAGTTTTATCGAGCATGAATGACGATAAGAATGCCGGTCTAGACGAAATTCCTCCCATTGTCTTAAGAAATTGTGCACCTTCCCTGTCTCGAATATTATGTTTTATTTTTAACAAGTCACTTGAGAAAGGTGATTTTCTTTCCGAATGGAAAACATCTTTTATAACTCCTATTCATAAAAATGGTCCAAAACAGGACATATCCAACTATCGCCCGATTTGCAAGTGTAACCGATTTTATTATAATTATTCACAGAAAAACAATTTAAATAAATAATCAAAATAAACGAGAGCTTTCGCACCGACGACAACGACGAAACATACCTATGACAGCGACAGTACAAGTAGGTAGATACCTATATGCATACAATTATGTAATTCTAATTACTATTGATGCATACAGAAAAATGTCGAGCTTTTAAGTTTTCGGAGGGGGTAAGAGGTACAGGTAGAATAAATAGATCGTAATAGTCTTATAAGTTTTTCTTACGATCTAGCCTTAGGATTTGTTTAACAACATTTGTTTACCTTTCGCTCGGCAACGAAGTTGTGTCAACATTCCTGAAGCAACTTTTAAGAGAGGGTTGAGTTGGCAGGAATTATAGGATCTTTGACTCGAGAATGAAAGTTTTCACCTAATGATGTCAATGATCCTGGAATTTATGAAACTTAAAAGTTTTGCAGAATTTCCAATGTCGGTTAGTGATAGGATAGAGAAAAACTGCTATGGCAAAGCTAAAATTCTTCTTCATTGTGCTAGTCGAACATCTTAGTCTTCCATTTTTTAAATCACGCGCCGCTGTTGCAATATATGTACCTATACATACCTACATATAAGAAATCAGTTTTGTTTTGCAAGTACCTAACTAATGCAATTCAAATTTAAAAACTCGTTTTTATTAAAAATTTTTTGAATTAATTTATTAGGTAAACGGGTGCAAATAATTTAACGAATTTTTTTTAGTGCCAGAACAAAAAAAAAAAAAATATCAAAAAAAAGGCTATAAGCCTTCAGAGAGGTAAATGGTAAAAATTTGTTCTTTGTTTAAGTGTAAAACTCATTTTTTTTATAGAAAAAATCTTAGGCGGTTGTCATTACCAACCGCCCCAATCTTTTAAAATTTCCCGAGGAAAATTGTGTATGTGTTCGCTTTTCCGGTCGATGATTTTCAAATCACTCAACACGAACATCATAATTACACCCATACCTACTGTTATACGATTTCGCCACAAGGAAATTAACGAAGAAGGTAGCCAAGATCGTCTGGAGGTTGAGTCATAGGAAAGAAGATCCAGGGTTCGAACCCTAAAATTACCAGAAACCAAAGTGGGAAAAACATTTTTTTTTTTGTGATTTATATAGAAGTTTTTTTTTTATTTAAAAGTAAAGTAGTTGCTTCAATTATATTTTTTTTGATAAAGTCTAAATTCCATTAATAGCGACCTGTGTTAACGATTGTAAGAAAAACGATTTTAAAATAAGAGTGTTAAAAGCGGGAAACGTAACATTTTAAAATATCTCGAACCGCGGATTAATATATATATATATATAAACAAGTGATTATCGGTAAAAAGAAAAAAAGGTACCTTTAAAGGGAGGGTATCATCTTTAACAAATACATATACACCAGTTGCAGTGGCCACTTCAGCAGGAGTTTAAGGGTGAGTTTTTTTGTTTATACCCATATTTTAATATACACCTTTGTTAAATATATACATATATACATAAAAAAAAAAAGGAAAAATTAATTAGTACGCGAATCGAGGGGAGGTTTGAACGGGGGATTATTGTATAATAATAAGAAGAAAAGTGAAAGAAAAGACAAAAGAGGTACTGAATACCCAAAGTAGGTAATAAATCGAAGACGTTTTTAATATTTTAATTAATTGAAAAGTTTCTTTAATCAGCAACAGGGTTGCCAATTAGGGGAATTTTATATTTTAATTGAATTTGAATTACCTTTTTAGAAAATTGTTAAACTTTTAAATTTTAATAAACTCCGTATATTTATGATTTTAAATGATTAGTACTTAAATTAAAATCTTTATAATATATTTTTAAGATTTTTAGAATGGACTTGATGTCGGAGTAAAAGTTTTTTTTAAGGGATGAGAGGGAGGAAACGAGAAGGATGAAGATTTAAAAAGGGGAAGAAGCCTAGGAAAGGGGTTGCTCTAGCGAGGGAGGCAACCAAGGTAGGGAGAGTTGAGGCGATTACTCGCGCATCACCACACCGAGATGCAATGTCACTGGCAAATTTTTTTTGTAATGTGTTATGGTCCAAGAACCTCACCAAGGCTGAGCTACGGGTTCGATTACTGCCAGCAAGGACCTAAAGGCAAAACAACACTTTACAAAATGGCGCCCATAACGTGGAGCCCACTATCTGAAGATAAAAGATAGTGTGGCTAGATTTTTTCTGAGCCTTTCAGTTTTTTTTTCAGTTAGTTTTTTTCAGTTAACTCTTTTTAAATTTTTTCTTAAATTTTTTTTTTCTTTCAACATTTAAATTTTTTATACAGATTTTGTGGTGGCTGCACCTTTCTTGTGAGTCCCGGTTACTGGGTGTAAAGCACTTGGTACCGCGTTGCCGCAGGGAAGGGGCAGTCATCCAACAACTAAATATACAAAGTGTGGGCTAGGGAGTCCGAGTCTTTGGGTATCGGCATAACAGGTATTCAAATGGCCGGATACCTGAGCACACACTTGAAATTATCAACGTTTGGAAGAGACCCTTTGATGCGAGAGGCGTCTTCGGAGGTCCTTCCAAAGAACATTTTTTTACATTCTCCGAGGTTTTCAGAGCCTTCACTGATGGAATGATTCGTCAACCGATGTCCTGAAAGCTAAGGAGAAAAACAATTAATTTTTTTTTAAATCACTAGTTGCAATAGTAACGTAATACCTACTTGTAGTATATTTTAATTTTGTTTGCTCATTTTTATTTTTTTTTTTGGCTCGCAGAACTACGGCTTCTTCTTCATAATGAATTGGCATCCTTCTCAAATCCGATCTCGCATCCTTTTACATTTTATGAACAATACATTTTTTTTTTAATTTTTAGAAAGTTTTAAAAGTGCTTTCTTTTGAAAATTTCGAAAAATAGTTTGAACTTTATGTTACTATTTTATTTTTCATATTTTTTAACAAATATTTTATTATTTTTTTTTTAAGCTTTTGATATTTTTTTTGAACATTTTCACCACATTGGTTTCTAGTTGGTTTTTGAAATCAAGGGTTTTGGGGATTCGACTTTGGATTTTCGAGGGCTTTCGAATTTTCGAAAAATTTTATGGGAATAGCAAAACTTTTGTCTACGATTTGATTCCAGTGTTTTTGGTTTTTGTTTTTCCTTTTACATAGCTGGCGGACATTGGAAGTTCTGAGAACAAATTTTTTTTAGTTTTTTTTTTAGGATTTGACATTGTTTTGTGAAAGTTTTTCTTCTCTATTCGAAATTTAGATTTTCGCCATACTAACTATTCTCTTGGGGTCTGAGTGGGTAAAAATCGAGAGTTTGTTGTTGAAGAGGTATGAGTAGAAGTCGTCAGATTTCACTTCACGACAACTTGAGTGTTATCTACGCGAATTCTGAGGCTAGGTTCGAGGAATTTTATCGAACATTTCGGACTACGATCGATCGTTTCAACTTGAATAATTCGTTCAGCTTTTCTGAAGATCTGAACTCATTAGTTTTAAACTCAATTTCCACCATGTCAAACGAAAATAATGGAGATGTGGACGAGTTGGCAAATCAGGACAACGAAGTACCTGCAAACGCCCAGCGGAACAATTCCGTCGAAGATTTGGCCGTTCGCATTGAGCGGGGAATGATGGACAACCAGGTCATGCTGTTCCAGCAAATGGACCTATTTATGGTTAAGGTCATTCAGAAGTTGGAGAGCTTAAATTTGTCACCGCAAGGTCAGAATACCCCGACCAGATCCAATTCTCGTGAAGCAGGTGTTGAGGGTGGGGCATCGGGAAATTGCAATCCTATACACAGACCGAGGAACTCAACCTTCTCGATGAGTAGTACTTCCGAGCCGTGTAGGTTAGATAGATGGGGTATTACATACGACGGAACAGATAGTGTGACAGATTTCCTTTTTCAGGTTGAACATAAGGTGTCAGCATCCCCGTATACCGACGAACAGATCACAGGCGATTTTCACATTTTGCTAAAGGGAAAGGCCAACAAATGGTTTTGGGCCTTTTTAAGAAGAAACCCTAAGGCAAAATTGGCAGAGGTAAAGGCAGCCATGAAAAAAGAATTTGGGCGTCTAGAAAGCGACGTAGAAATCTTCATGCGGTTGCTTACTCGCAAGCAAGGCATTAAAGAATCGTTTGACGATTTCTATAGTTCTATCGTGGGTCTTAACGACCGTTTGAAAGAACCTTTCGATGAAAGAAAAATGGTTCATGTCATTCGCAACAATGCAAAAGATAAAATAGGTGAAATTCTGTTAGCTTCAAATATTAAAGACCTAGAACAGCTTAGGAATAGGGCAAGAGAGGCTGAGAGATATTTGGCGAAGCGAACTTCTTCTCAGAAAACGGTCCATGAGATCGCGGTCGAAGAAGAACAAAATTCCGACCAGGCCGGGGAGGAAATCGCGGCCATTTCATCTTATCGAAAACCGACTTCAGTGGCAAATTACGTGTGTTGGAATTGCGATCAGAAGGGACACGCTTACCACTTTTGTCCTTCACGGGAAAGGAATCTCTTTTGTTTCTTGTGCGGTTCAAAAGGGGTAACAACAATAGAATGTGGAAAACATGCGGGAAACCTGGCGAGGGACGAAAAGAAGAAGGGGGAGATTCGTTCCTCAAACAGCAACCCCAATCAAACATCAAATTAGACGACAAAAACATCCTAATTGCCCGTACAGAAGTCAATTGAAAGACAAAATTTTCAATGATGGTTTTCAATGAAAGCTATAACTGGCGCCTTAGAACGTCAAAAATTGTCCAATGAATTATTAAAAAGTGTTAATGAAATAAAAACTCTTTTAATCAACAATAGTGAAGTTGTAAAAAACATTGATAAGAAAATTAGTGATGTTACATGCTCATCAATGTCCATGAATAATAATAATAGTGCTTCTTATTCAAATGTTTTGGTAAATGAACCACCTGTAATTATTGCACCTAAGAATACACAAAACAACGATGCGACAAGAAAAGCGAGAAAAGTAAACATTGATCCTCAGGCTCTTTCGTTAAAAGTGTTTCTAATATGAAAGATGGTGCTATAGCAATTAAATGTGTGGATACCGACGCAAGAGAAAAAATTGAACATGAAGTATCGTCCAAAATGGAGGATGATTATAATTTAATAACTACTAAATTGAATGATCCTAATGTAATAATTTGTGGACTAAATGATGATTGGGGAGCCAAGGCTCTTTGTGAAGCAATAAAATCGCAAAACGATATTAGTGACAATTTCAAATGTGTACGCTTTTATAAATGCCCCCGAAAAAATAAATTTAATGCAATTTTACAAATTAATGGTGAACTATATAAAAAGTTTTTAGATTAACAAGCGGTAAATGTCGGATGGGACCAATGTGCAGTGTACGATTATACGTGGGTTAAAAGGTGTTATAAATGTTGGGGCTATAATCATGAAGCAAAAACATGTAAGCGCGAAGCAGTTTGTCCTCGGTGCGCTGAATCTCACGATGAACGTCAATGTGAAAAAGCAATTAAATGTATTAATTGTGCAAATTTAAAACTCAATCTTAACGTTGACCATGACAGTCGAAGTAATGAATGTCCGGTATTCAAAAAGAAAGTTCAGATCCAAAAGGATAAAATCAAATATTAGCAACCAACCGAAATTTCTTTTGTGTACTTTAACATTCAAAGCTTAATCGCAAATTTTAATGAGCTTGAACAAGTTTTAATAAAAAAAAATTTACAAACCAAAAGTTAATAAAGTACAAGTTGTAATATTCAAACCTTTTTGTGGAAATCGCTGAGAAAGGAAAAGTCGAACCGCTTCGTTTGGTGTTTAATTTCAGTAGAAATAATTTAGTGTACTTATATATATATATGAATTCATTTACATTTGTGTGTCTTTTATACAGCTTAAGGCTAAAAGCTAAATATACATTTTTGGTTCTTAAGCAACTGTTACATGATTATTATTTATAACATTTCTTCCCCTCTAAATAAGTTTACAAGTATTTACAAGTCAAGTTTAACTGGTGGTTTTATAGTCCTTTTAGTACGTCTTAAATTAACTGGTTCTTTGTTACTTACAGTAGTTGTATGTTTTTTCGACATATTTAGGGTACCAGAGTGTTTGACAGGTTCATCAGAATTAACATAAGGATTATTTTAGTTGGGAACCGTTGTAATGTTTTCAGGAGACCCCGACCGTATTGCTTCCGCAAATGGTGTTTCAGTTGGATTGATGGCAATATTGTGCTCCGGTTCAGCTTCAGGTATATCATCAGGTAATTCTGGTTCTGAAAAGTTCGATGGCAAGTTGGTTTTGTACCTTTCGTCATTATGTCCAGCTTTTTTAATTTGGTCCACATGTCGTCTCCAGATTCGACCGTCTTCTAGTATTACATCATAATGTAGGAGACCACTTTTTGAAAGAATAGTTCCGAATAACCATTTGGTTTTTGAATCCAAGTATTCTCCAGCTTGGACGTGGTCACCGACTTCAAAGTAGCGGATTCCATTTCTCGGGTAGTTTGATTTTTTCATGTTATCATTAGGTACCATCAAGTCGAGTCGTGATCGGATTTGTCTATCTAAGACAATCATCGATGGGAATTTTCCTGTTGTCGGGTGTGTCATTTTGCGATAATCCAGTAGGATATTGCAAAGTACTTTTTCGATTTCATCAGGTGGACATTCCATCGACCTAAGTTTTTGTTTTATGATTTAAACGTACCTCTCCGCTTGTCCATTTATTGAAGGGTGATATGGTGCTCCCATTTTATGTACTACTCCGTTTTGTTTCAGGAAGTTTTTGGACTCATGACTGGTGAACTGAACGCCATGGTCACTTACTATGGTTGTCGGAATTCCGAACCGGCTGAATACTTCTCGACTCTTTTTAATTGTTGTTTCTGTTGTCATGTTGCGAACCACGAATACTTCAGGCCATTTTGAATATGCATCAACCAAAATGAAAAAGATCCTTCCCATGAATGGGCCTGCATAGTCAATTTGAACTCTTTCAAATGGTCCACTCGGTGTTTGCCAGCAGTGTCTGTTCCTTTTTTGGATTTGGTCTAACCTCTGAACATGATCAACAATTCAATGACATCGTTTCTATGTCTCGGTCTTTTCCTTCCCACCAGCAATAGCTCCTGGCTAATGCTTTCATGCGTGTAGCCCCAAAATGTGCAGCTCTTCCAAAACTTTATTTCTTAAAGGCTTCGGAATATAAACGCGCATACCTCGTATAATGCAATTATCCTTGAGTCCAAACTCCGATTGGTCAATTCCAAACCGATAAATACTATCCACCGTCTTGCCCGTCCGAAGTCCTTATAGTAAAATAGTAGTTTCATTTGCGGTCATAGTTGCCTTACCTAGATCTTCTACGGTTAGTGGTAGGGTATTTATTTGCTCAATACCCATGATGTCTGCCTCATCCATACCATAGCTGGATTCATCCGACACTGGTAAACGAGACATTGCATCTGCGTTACCATGGTCATCGGTCTACCGAAATACAATATCATAGTTAAAAGATTGCAAGTATACTGCATAATATTGCATCCTCGATGTTGATAACGCAGGGAGGCCCTTTTGTGGTGAGAAAATTTGTGCTATCTGTTTTCCGACCGAAAAGGTATTGGTAAAATTTTTGTATTCGATAAATTATAGCATATGCTTCTTTGTCGACTTGTGAGTATTTTTGTTGCGTTTTGTTTAATGTTTGCGATGCATACATTACCGGTCTTTCGGTTCCGTCCCGATATATGTGGCCCTACTCCATATGGCGAAGCATCTGTTGCTAGCGAAAGATCTAATGATGGATCGAAATGAACTATAAACTCGGGTGACTGCATTCCTTCTTTTACTTTTTTAAAAGATTCTTCACATTTCCCGTACCACTTGAACTTGACAGCGTTTTTCAATAAGTTGTTAATTGGGTATAATATTGAGCTCAAGTTTTTGAAGAGTCTACCGTAATAGTTTACTAGTCCTACAAATGCTCTAACCTCATCTTTGTTACACGGGCGCCTCATATTTTGAATAACATCTATCTTTGGTTGCGACTTGTGTATGCCATGCTTATCAATGACAAAACCGCAATATTCTATTTTGTCCTCAAAGAAAGCACATTTTTCGAGATTCACTTTCATGTTGCGTTCATCCAAACGTTTGAAGACTTCATGTAAACTTTTTAAGTGTTCCTCGTTCGTTCTCCCAGTCACCTTAATGTCATCTATGAAAATGTTTACCCCGCGGATTCCTTGCAATAGCTGTTCCATATACTTTTGCCAAATGGCAGGTGCGGATGCTACCCCATACATAAACCTCGTTGGTCGCTTTAAACCCAGGTGAGTATTCAATGTTAAAACAGCTTGTGCTTCCGGATTAACTTCCATTTGCAAATATGCCCCAGACAGATCTAATTTAGAGAACTTGTTTCCCCCACTCATAGACTCAAACAACTCCTCTGTTGTTGGAAGTGGATGCTCATCTACCCAAAGCTCTGGATTCACCGTGACTTTATAATCCCCACACAAACGTACCTTATTACTTGACTTCATAACCGGAACAAGAGGTGTAGCCCATTCGCTATAATTATTAACTTTGATCAAGATTCCGTTTTCAATCAACTCTGCTATTTTTTCTTCGACGACTTCTCGAATCGCAAAAGGTTCGGGTCGGAACTTCCTGAAAACAGGCCTAGCTTTTTCGCGAATATTAAATTTTGCTTGAAAATATAAAATTTTACCTGCTGAACCATCAAACACCCTAGGATCCTTTTTTTTTAACTCTTTAGTTATATTTTTATTACAAATTGTTTTTATATTGAACAAATATTGATTCAAATTTATTTTTAGTTTTTTTATCCAGTCTCTTCCTAACAAACTATGTCTTTGAGATTCGGCAATATACTTTTTCAAAAATACAGTTTTATTATCATAATTGACTTTTACCATACGATAACCTAAAATTTTATATTATTCCCACAATAACTTTTTAATTTTATATCTGATTTTGTTAATACCATATTAATATAATATTATATATATAATATTTAATAAAATTTTGTTTACTTATGATTGTAACTAGAGAACCAGTATCTAATTCAAATTTTACATCAGTATCCAGAACATTCAGTGCAACAATAAATTTATCCGTTTCCGAAAATTCCATTTTATTACTTTCAATATTTTCTAATGTAACATTGCAAATACTCTCAACTGTTTCAGTTTCCTCTTCATCTGTTTCGTCTTCGACGAAGTTCGCTTGATATCCTACATGCGCGTCGGCTATGTCCACCTTTTTTACAGAGTGAGCAAACTGAATTTTTGTGAAAGCAATCATTTCCTAAATGATTTTTATTTCCGCATCTAAAGCAACTGAACGTGCTGGTTCTACTAGTACTAGGTTTATTTTGTATCGTACTATTTTGTTTTTTGTTTTTTACCTTTATAAAAATTCACCATCTTGTTCACCAGCACCTCTGCTTGCCGCCCATTACTGTACCGCCCATTACTGAAGCTTCCACGCCACGAGCCAAATCTAATGCTGTATCCACCGTCAGGTTTTTCTTTTCCAGACACCTGTTCTGGATATTTTTATTGTATAGTCCGAAAACTAATTGGTACCTAAGTGCCGTCTTCAGATAGTCCCCAAAGCCACAACTTGCCGACAACCTCTTCAGGTTGTACAGGTATATGCTATGCAAATCGGCAGGGACTTTGTACATAGAGAATGCAGTCTCTAGCCGTTCTATATACCTGCTCCATTTGCATTTTCTTCTGTCGAATGCTTCGAAGGTGAAATGTGCCGCAGCCGCCACCACGTTTTCCGTATTAGCCATTTATTTAATAATTTGTATTTAATATTTCTTTTTTTTTTTTTTTTTCACTTTGACTTATTTTACAGGAAGGATTAACTTTTTATCCTCGTCGCCAGTTGTAATATCCAAACCTTTTTGTAGAAATCGCTGAGAAAGGAAAAGTCGAACCGCTTCGTTTGGTGTTTAATTTCAGAAGAAGTAATTTATTGTACTTATATATATATATATGAATTCATTTACATTTGTGTATCTTTTATACAGCTTAAGGCTAAAAGCTAAATATACATTTTTGATTCTTAAGCAACTGTTACATGATTATTATTTATAACACAAGTGTTAAAATATTCTAAAGCCAACTTCATATCAGCGTTTGAAGAAAGTGGTATAATGGTTGATATATGGTTGTTAATGATATACACCAGTACGCGAACAATTTTCAAAATAAATTATTAATGGTATTGAATAAATTTAAAACCCTTAAATATCCAAGTAAACGAGAAAATTCGTCAAAAACATAATGCGAAAAGTAAAGCAATCTTTACAGGTAGTTTGGATGATTGGTTTTATTTTAGAAACATACGAAATACTTACACTAAAGAACTTAATCATGCGAAAAATAATTTTATAAAAAGAACCCTTGAAAACTGTACTAATCAAAAAGCTATGTGGAAAACACTAAAATCGTAAGTACTGCGCGAAAAAAAGTGAAATAACAAAAGTTCAATTCGACGGTGAATTTATCACAGATGAAAAAGAGCTGGCTATTGGGTTTTATAGATTTTGTATCAATAGTGTGCAAATAATAAATAATACAATAGAAAATGGTAGTAGCCCGTAGCGTAATGGTTAGTGCGTTCAACTGTCACGCTTGAGGTCTGGGTTCGCTTCCCAGCCTCGTCCACCTAAAAACTAAAAAGTTTTTTCAGGGCTACTGCCTCTTGCGAGAAATTGACAAATCCTCAAAGAGTATCACTTGTCACGAATAAGTGCTTCTCGTCTAGCCGTTCGGATTCGGCATAGAATTGTAGGTCCCTTCCATTCCTGTCGATAGGCGCACACAGGAATGGTTGTGAGTTGTTAGTCACTAGGCCCTGGTTCTTCATGAGCCGTTGTTTCATATGTTAACCAAATAAACTTTTCTGTTGAAAATCTTTTCAAGTTTAATGAAGTTAATATAAATGAGTTGCTGAAAATAATTAAAGAATTAAACAATAAAAAAGATAGTGATTTACTAAGTCCAAAGTTTTTAATTGATGCTTTTGATGTAGTCGGAGAGTTGTTGTTAAATATTATCAATGTATCATTAACACAAGCACAATTTCCTCAAACTTGGAAAAATTCTCTAGTGACACCTATTGAGAAAATCAAACAAACTATAAAGTGTGAAGAATTCCGACCCATAAATTCATTGCCGGTCTATGAAAAAGTACTTGAAAAAATCGTTTATAAGAAACTTCCAAAATATCTGAGCGAAAACAAAATTATCATCGAGAATCAATCTGGGTTCCGTCAATCACATTCATGCGAATCTGCTGTTAATATGGTGTTAATAAGTTGGAAAGAATCTATCTCAAAAGGTAAGAAAGTTGTTTGTGTTTTTCTCGACCTTAAACGAGCCTTTGAGACAATTGATCCGAATATATTGCTTGATAAATTATACCATTACGGAATTACGGCCACCGCCCTTGGTTGGTTTAAAAGTTTTTTATTGGGGCGCTCTCAACAAACCAAAATCAACAACATATTGTCTGAAGTTGAACCGATTGAACTGGGAATCCCTCAAGGCTCAAAACTGGGACCACTCCTTTTTAACTGCTACATCAACGACATTAACAAAGTTATTAAAAATTGCGAGCTTGCTTTGTTTGCAGACGATTCACTCTTGTTTGTTGAAGCTGAAACATTCCAGGAATTTGAACGACTGCTAAATGAAGACATTAAAGTATTAAATATATGGCTTAAGGCTAATAAACTAAAACTCAATGTTTCAAAACTTAAATATATTGTTTTAAATGATAATGTAAATGTTAACGTAACAATTGATCAAGAAAATGTAGAACACGTACTAGAAATTAAGTACTTAGGCGTCATTATTGATTATAAACTTTGTTTTGAAAATCATGTGCAGTACATTTCAAAGAAAATTTCAAAAAAAGGAAGGTTTCTTGCGAAGAATTAGAAATAAAGTAGGCACTATTACTGCTATAAATATTTACAATGTTATTATAAAACCTCATTTTGAATTTTGCTCTACAATTTTATACTTAATCAATGAAAATTCTTTAAAAACTGCAAAATAAAGCAATGCGTGCAATACTTCGATGTAGTAAATAGTTAGTTCTTATGTTAAATACTTTAATGTGGATGAATGTAAAACAGCGTATTTATTTCAATGTTTTATTTTTTGTATTCAAAATTAAAAATAATTTGCTACCTAAATACTTGTCAAAACATATTCGTTACGTAAGAGATGTTCAACTGTTTTTGTTAAGAAATGGAGAGGATTTAAGACTACAATCATATAGAATAAATGCAAGATCACAAAAGAGTTTAATTTATAGAGGATTAAAGCTTTTTAATGATTTACCAAATAATGTAAAACAACAGACTCATAAATTTATATTTTAAAAGCAATAATTAACTTTGTTAAACAAAACATGTAAACGCCAATGCCATTGTAAATATCATCATAATTTATATATCTTTAAATATATTTAAAATCGTTAAAATGTCATAAAACAAATTAGTTAGTACGAGATTTTTTCAACGATTTACTTAAAGTGTTTTATACTGCTTCATTTGGTGGATATGCTATTTGTATCAATGCAAACCGGATTGCATGAAGAAAAGGAGGAAAGAAATAATTGTTTTATAATTGTATAAGACTACTTAAATGCACTGTCAAAATGCAATAAAAAAATTGAAGTTTGTTATTTGTATTGTATGTATTTATTTTATTTCTATGGTAGTTATGAGATTTAACACATACCTTAACAAAACACATAATATTAAACGGAGAGCGATAATATTGACCTAAGACCACTAAAATACAATACAAAAATGATTAGATGTAAAACAGCCTTATACCGCTTCAAAGCTCCTGTAGTTTACACCGATGTACATAAAAGTTTCAGTAAACGAAATTTGGAGCGGTATGAAGCTATTTTGCATCTATCAGTTTTGTGTTGCATTTTAATATTGCATTTAAGTGGTCTTAGAATCGCGCTATCACTGCCAGGTTGATTGCGTAGTTTCCACAGAGAAGAGATCTTTTACATCTTTAATTTTTTGTTTGCATTTTATAAGTGCATTTCGATGGTCTTAGATCTGCGGTGACCCTCGCAGGTTGATAAAAAAAATAGCAGGAATATTGAAACAAATATCTAGATTACATACATATTGCATGCACTAGGTTTTTGTCCTTTTTTATCTGAACAAATATATAACTCGTTTAAACGATTTCACACGACTAATAAACAACACAAATACGGCTTTAAATTGAATTAATACTAGACTCGGAATAATGATAAAATATGAACAGTCGTATGCGATGTAGTCCGTTTCTCAATATTTGTAGAAGGGAAGTCGGATATACGACTTTTGGAAACCAACATACGACTGTAGTCGAATACGAGTCATAAATACGAGTTTCAGAATATGGGTGACTGTATTTTTACATTTATGACTTTGGGGTACCTCTGACAAAAAATTGGAAAATCACTATTTTCAAACCCACAATTCCGCCAAAGGCTGAAAAGAAACCTGCTAGATTTTTGTTTTCGATACCACGATATATTCACCTACAAACCCTCACTCATATTTTGGTTATCAATCCACTCCCAAAATTTGCTGTGCTCTTGGTCTATTAGCTCATTGTAAACAAAAATTCAAATTCTGTCGTCTAGGCCGGGTCTACCACGAAATCTAGAAAACCAAAATCTCGAAAGACAAAATCTCGAAAGTCATAATCTAGAATGTCAAAATCTCCAATTACAAAAATCTAGAAAACCAAAATATAGAATGCATAGGTATAATCTGGTATAACAAAAATCTAGAAAGACAAAATTTAGAGCGACAAAAATCTAGAAAAACCATTCACTTTTGAGACAATGCTGAAGATTTGCGCGCGCAAATCCTTTCAATAATATGTACCAAAAACCAAAATAATTACCGAGTGCATATTAATAAGATATCCCGTTCGCCTAATTTGGTCCTTTATTCTTTCATATCCATATCTAAGATCGATATTGTCGTTTTTTACTGTTTCATTATAATAACGCTTGCTAGCGCTACTTTCCGAAGACATTTTTATTTATTTGTTTATTGCAAAAGTGCTTGTTTTTCGAATTGAATTTTTATATCCATAAATAATTATGATTTATCTATGACTACAGAACCGTTCGTTCCTACCAAAAACACTTTTATTTTGAAGATCCTCATCATAAACACCCATGTGGTGCGTTCTTTTAATAACCATAGTTAACTATGGTTGTTATGTCAAAAAAAATTGTTGAAGTTTTATTGTTGAACGATTTATTGTTAGATATTGTTGATCTGTTAAACGAACACTTTCGCAAACTTTATTTCATCGTTAATTACCATAAAATCATGTTATTTTTCTACAATAAACTCTCCTTATTCAATAAAAATGGTAGAAAATTCAATTTTCATTCATTTCACTTCACCAAAAGCTTTGTTTTGATTCTTCAATTTTTATTTTTTGCAAACAAACATTCTCACATCTGATCTGTCTGATCTGTCAACACTTTCAACTCATATCATGGAGATGAGTTGGAAATAGTTACGAATTGTAACTATTTGACACTAATAAACTGAATTTAGGAACGATGTGATGATGTCATATAGTTACAAATCGTAACTATTTTGTAATAAAGGAACGACCATTGTTAACTCCCTTCAAGCAAAATCGCGGACCCAAATTTCTCGGTTCACTTGGGACTCCAAAAAAAATGAGTGTCTCACACACAATAACAAATTTTCTGTGTACGCATGTAAAAAGAACGAGAATCGAGAGTATTTTTTTCAAGCATTGAGAAATAGAGAGAGTATAGGCGAAGTTTACAATCATTTTGCCTTAATTTCCACCACTTTTTTTTTTAGTTCAGTTTTGTAGGTAGCGTGGCGAAGACGAGACGGTTGCTTTTTTATCTCTTTTTTCTTGTTAAAACTTTTAAACATTTCCAATCAAAAATGCAAGTTTCTATTTATTAAATGTAAATTTATATTTGTGGAAATATGTCATGTTTATTATTGCGAAATAGTCTTTAGAAAACCTTTTATGAATGATAAATAAAAAAAAACTCTTGAAATGAAAAAATTCTGTTTGTTTTATTTTTGTAGGCAATGGAGAAACTGGAATAGATGGTATGCCTCAATTCATTCATTTTTTTTTGGAACAGTTTTAGATTCTATTTGGTTTCGGTTCTCCGAGTATGGTGAATTGAAAAACTCTCTCTCTCACAATACATTCACATAATGGCTCCGTGGTGATTCTAATTTCCATACTAATTTGAGCCGCAAAACGCAGTTTTTCGATCCGTATTTGGATCCGAATGCGAAGTCGTCCATACGTTGTTTGATACGTTTGCGGACCGAAAACGAGCTCGCTTGCTTGAAGGGCTATAGTTAACCATAGTTAACTATGGTTAGTAAAAGAACGCACCACTGGTATCTTCGTAAGCAAATATGAAGAAAAGTAGAGCGGGACAGATGTATGTCAAAAATCCGAGCATGTGAAAGAGAACTCAATCGACTCAATTCCAATTCAGGAGCGGAGTCGATTCGAAATTGTGGATAAAAAACCTGGGTCGAAGAGTCGGTCTCGAGGATGTGTTCACCACAGTGTTTTTGCATATGTGCGAGTAAAATTATTTATTTGTTTTGATAGCTAAGTGAAGTATGTACTTAAATTCATTAAATTTGAACTGTTTTTGTGTAAAATAAATATATTGGGGCAGATAGACCCAGGTTTAACTAAACTACAGTTTAAGACAATTTTAACTCAATGAATACAGACCGATTTTAATTACCAATTGTTACTTACTTACTTACTTAGGTCCTCGGACCTATTACGTCCGTGATGTTTCCCTTACGGGACATAGGGCCTCCACTACACCTACGCGCCATCGTGTACGATTTCTTGAAATGTATTTCAGCTCTCTCCAACTTTTCCCCAGTCGTGCCGATTCCTGTTCGACCGTTCTTCGCCATGTACTTCTAGGCCGGCCCACTTGTCTTCCCTCCTGTGTGAGCGGGTTCCACTGCATTGCTTGAGATGCAATGCACCGATCGCCTTTTCGAAGCGTATGGCCAATCCACTGCCACTTTCTTCTTCGTATAGTGGAGTCTATGGGCTCCTGACCCGTTCTCGCATGAAGTTCGGCATTGGAGATACGGTTGGGCCAGAAAATCCTCAAGATGTTTCGTAGACATCTATTAACGAAGGTTTGCAGCTTTCTAGTGACAGTTTCAGTGACTTTCCAAGTGCTGCAGCCGTAAAGCAGAACGGATTCAACATTGGAGCGGAACAGTCGTAGCTTGGTCTTTAAGCTAAAAGAGTTGTTTCTCCATATTTTGGACAGCATTCCGAACGCAGCCTTTGCTTTTCTGATTCGGCTGTTTACGTCCAGTTCAGTTCCGCCACCCGTAGAGACAATACTCCCAAGATATTGGAAATCCTGTACCATCTCTACGGGTTGTCCAGAAATATTTACTTGGATTGATGAGGAAGTTCCAAGGCTGATCCTTTTAGTTTTTGCCGAGTTGATCTTAAGCCCTACGATTTCTGCTTCTCTCTCCACCCTTGTTGTCATTTGATGGAGATTCATGATCCTATGAGAGAGTAAGCATACGTCGTCCGCGTAGTCCAGATGTTTGAGGTGAGATTGCAGAGTCCACTGAATTCCTCCATTTCCATTTGACAAAACTGCGTGCAGTACGTCACTTACCACCAACAGGAACAGTATTGGTGACAGTATACAGCCTTGCCTAACTCCACTTTGGATTTCAAACTCCTCTGACAGCCTACCTTTGTGCAAAACGTGACACCTGGATCCATCATATGTAGCCTTGATAATAGCAATCAATTTATCTGGGATGCCCCTCCTGTGCAAAGCAAGCCAAATAAATTCTCTATTGACACTGTCGAACGCCTTTTCAAAATCGATGAACAGCAGGTGAAGTGGTGATCGATATTCAACGCACTGTTCAATGATGATCCGCAAGGTGTTGATGTGATCCACACAGGAAGATCCAGTGCGGAAACCTGTTTGTTCGGCGTCGAGTGTGTCTTCGAGGTGGTCTTTAATTCGGTCCAATATTATCCTTGCTATTACCTTGGCTACTGCAGGCAGAACGCATATTCCTCTCCAATTTTCGCACTGTGTGAGATCTCCTTTCTTTGGGAGCTTGACAATCATTCCTTTTTTCCACTCTTCAGGAAAGCTCTCTGTTTCCCAAGCTCTCTTAATAAGTGGGTGCAGTAGCTCGCTCGATGTCGTTGGGGCTGCTCCTAAGAGCTCTGCAGGAATACCATCAAGTCCAACCGCTTTGTTGTTCTTCAGTGCTTTGATGGCGGTGATAATTTCTTCTTTACTGGGGGGTACGGTACGTATTCGGGAAATTGTTACTTCGGGTAGCTCAGTGGGAATAGGGTTCACTTCACTTGCGAAAACGCGGTTTAAAACCGCAGAAAAGTGTTCCCTCCACCTTATGAGCTGGTCCTCATCCAAAATTAGCAGGGATCCGTTTGTGTCTTTAACCAGGTGTTGTTTAGAGCTCTGGACACCAGTGAGCTCATTGGTAATTCTGTAGACGGTCCTACTGTCACACCTACTAGCGGCTTCTTCTGCTTCTGTAGCCAGTGCGTTGATGTAGTTACGCTTATCACGTCGCACACTACGGTGAACTTCCCTCATCTTCATGCGGTACGTAGACTCAAGCTCGTTTCTCCCTGCTGCTGGGGTAGCTGCGATGCGAGCTTTAAGGTGTTTCCTTTCTTCGATCCTTGCCCAAGTTTCATCGGAAAGCCAAGCACTATTTCTCCCTTGCGCCCGGCCGACTATACTTTCAGCACCGGATATGAACACATTTTTCACAGCACACCAATGATTTTCGATGGATGTGGTTTCCGTGCTGCTGATTGCGTTCAATCCTTGTGAAAGGTGGTCCCCTAGTTGTTGGCGCACTGCGGGATCCTTTAGTCTATCTGTATTAAACTTGGGCATTCGAGTGTTTCTTTGGGATCTACGAACTGCAGCTGTACGCAATCTTACGGTAGCAACCATCAGATGGTGGTCCCGGGCCATTCCCATGTCAGCACCTCTTCTGTTACGGACGTCCTGGAGACTGCTTCTAAAACGCCGGCTGATCGCGAAGTGGTCAATTTGGTTGGAAGTTGCTTGTCTGTCAGTCGACACCCAACTGACTTTGTGGCACTTCTTATGCTCGAACATGGTCCCTCAATAACAAGGCCGTTGGCGTTGCAGAAATCGACAAATCGTTCGCCATTGTCGTTTCGGTTACCAACACCATGTTTTCCCATGACATGCCTTAGCCCAGAGTTGTCATTGCCAACCTTGGCATTTAAGTCTCCCATCACCATAACTATATCACCTCGTGGAACGCTATCATAAGCAGCACTCAGCCGGTTATAAAAGGCCTCCTTCTCCTCGTCAGAAGAGAGCAAAGTTGGGGCGTAACACTGTATGATGGTGACGCGACGTACTCTAGTCCGGAACCTGGCTTTCAGGATCCTGTCACCTAAAGGCTCCCAGGAAATTAGGCTTTTGAGAGCTGTTTTGGAAAGCAGCAATTCAACGCCAGATTCCCGAGCGCTTCCAGGTGTTTTTCCGGAATAGAATAGTACAGTGTTACGGGTTGGTGACTTGAACTTCCCAATTGTTGGTTTTATATTTTTATAAGATAATTTACTCGGCATACTACACAAATAGCTTCAAATATTTTGAAATGGTAACCTTAAAAAAATAGAATCAACGTCCGAAAATTCAACCAAAGCTATGCTTAACTTAGACCCCGGTCTTAAATGACTATGAATATGTCCCATTGTTGCCATTCCATTAAATGTAATCTCAACACCATATCAACTTCAAATGGGGCTCTCAACTCACGTTACAAAACACCTGGGTCAAAAATCCGACCCTAATCCAACTCGAGCTCTCAGTTCTGTTTGTAAACGGGGTATATAATACACTGGATAACAGTTTTTTTGACTCCTTTTGAAGATGAAATTTTTACAGAATTTGTACATTTTGACATCTGTTGTTCACAAAAAAAAAAAAAAACAATGGCCACCCTTCATTGTGAAAACAAACCTTAAAGCAATCCATCTGTCATAATTTTTATATTCGTTAATTTTGTTTTATTTTCTGAAAATGTTATGTTTCCAATTGTGTTTAAATTTATTAGTTCCTTGCAAAATGCAAAGCTGTAATCAACTGGTCTTGAGCTTCAGCGAAGTGGTAAATGGGGTAATGGAAATTCAGTGAAAATCAATTCAGTGACAAATCTAAACTAAACCCATTAGTTCGAGTTGTAAAAAAATGAAACATTTTTATTACAACTTTATAGTTTTCCACAAACATATGAATCAAGATATTAGAATTATTTTATTTTTTATGGTAGCATTTATAAAGTATTAAACCCTTCCGCTTCCAACCCAGTCTGATGTGTGATTGCATTTTTTAACAAGCTGTAGTATTTCTTGGAAGGTGTTGAATGGATGATACGGTAATGTGCCATCCCTTCAAGCAAGCGAACTCGTTTTCGGTCTGCAAACGTTTCAAACAACGTATAGACGACTTCGCATTCGGATGCAAATACGGTTTTTCGGCTCAAATTATTATGGAAATTAGAATTACCACGGAGCTATTATGTAAATGTATTGTGAGAGAGAGAGTATTTCAATTCACCATACTCGGAGAACCGAAACCAAATGGATTCCAAAGCGGTTCCAAAAAAAAAGAATGAATCGAGGCATACCCAACCCACTGATCTCTATAATACACTGGATAGCGTAATCGTACAAAAAGGTTGACTCCATTTGAAGAACTGTAATAATGCCTTCCTGGCTTTTTTTTGTATTACAGTATTTAACATTATAACAATATTATAGACTGCGTGCCGTAGATCAATCTTTGAAAACACCATGAATCATCGTTATAATGGTTTGGTGGTATGGTGCCTACTGTCAAATGGCAACCGTACATCGTACAAAATATTTTTGTAATTGAATTCATCTAGTTTAACTTTTCTTTGTAAAAAAAAAAACAAAACAGAAATAAAACAATTACAAATTGTGATTGAAAATTTTGAATGTAACAACAACAACTAAAGTGTTCTACCACCAAGTTATTTTGGCTGAAGTTATAGCTATTTCACGAGTGCCACCCCGATCATCAGGCTTCTTTGTGTGGTGCTGAGTCTTAATATGTTCATTTTTATTTGAAAAGCTTTGCCGGTCATGGGGATTGAACTTAAAGGTTAGGCCGCACTAGGCGGAACTGCACGGCAGCGGAACTGCGATTCAAAATAATTTGTATGAAATTGTATGAAGTTCAGTTGCCGCTTAGTGCGATATAGCTCATACAATTTCATACAAATAATGTTTTGCCGCGTCGTGAAGTGTAGTTCCGCTGCTGTTATGTGCGGTCTAACCTTAAGACATCAACTGTGACTGGAATTTGGAAGCCGACGGCCTACGCATCGCGCTACCGAAGCCACATGTCAAGCTCCATCTCAGTGCAGGTTTTGTTGCTTATGAAATGCATTTGAACGACTAGCATTTTTATTAGAGCACACAAGCTTGAACTAAAGTTCATACAATGCAGTCACGATGCGCAGACAATAATTAACATTGAAAATTTTGAATGTAACAACAACAACTGAAGTGTAAATTGTGTAGCTGGACCAAGTATAAGTCGGCAATCTTCTAACTGGTTAAAGTATAATTTGTTAATGCAAATAGAACGTTAAACAAATTTCATACTACCCTTCAAGCTAAATCACGGACCCGAATTTCTCGGTTCACTTTGGAATCACTTGGGTCTCCAAAAAAACCCGAGTGTCTCGCACACATTAACAAATTTTCTGTGTACGCATGTATAAAGAAGAACAAGAATCGAGAGAATTTTTTTATGCACGGAGAAATAGAGAGAGTACAGTAATTTTGTTTTAATTTCCACCACTTTTTTTTTAGTTCAATTTTGTAGGTAGCGTGGCCCGTGGCGAAGACAATTGCTTTTTTTCTTGTGAAAACTTTAAGAAAGTTGTGAAAACATATATTATTCTTTTTATAATTGATAAATAAAAATAAAGTCTTGAAATGAACTAAATGCTGTTTACTTTTTTGTTTTTTTTTTTTTTTTGTATGCAATGTAGAAACTCGACTAGATGGGGAAGTTTCTTTTTAATACAATACATTTGGGTATGCCTCGATTCATTAATTTTTGTTGGTCCGTTTCGGATTCCATTTAGGCTCCGTTTTATCGGAGTATGGTGAATTGGAATACACTCTCTCTCTCACAATACATTCACATAATGGCTCCGTGGTGATTCTAATTTCCATACTAATTTGATCCGATTTGGAATCGTTTTGGATCCGGTTTTGGGTCCGTTTATGAACTGGTTTGGGATCCAAAACGGACTCGCTTGATTGAAGGGTAAGAGTGAATTGTTTTTATTATGGTGGATATTGCACCCCAGGTGAAAAAACACTTAGCTACTGTGCTCATAATCAATTGCTTTGGTTACAGATCCAAATGTCCGAAGTACAACTTCTTCCCATCACCCACAACATCACCAGCAGCATCATCCGTATAATCATATAATCATCAAGTCGAGAAGCGATGGCAGTATGTCTGAGACAAAGAAATCTCCATCCATGATTTCTAAGCAACAGCAACAACTATCGTCGTCGTGCTTCGTCCACTGGTAGATCAGCGAATACGAATTCGATGGGTAAGAAAGATGTAATAAAATTCGCTTAGTTTCCGATTGCAGGGCAAATGTGCATCTGATTTTTAGTTTGAAACTGGGAAGCATGTGAATGCACAGGAGAATCCATAATATAATACATAATCAGCTGTGATATGTGGCCAAACATTTGTTCAAAAAATTAATCTTATCCATCATCAGAGAGTACATACAGCGAAAAAACCCTAAGAATGTGCTGATTGTTAAAAATGTAATTAAACAAAAAAGTCTTATTTTTCAATGCCTCATTATTTAATTTGTGTTTTTTTTAAGATTTTAAGAACGATCTCAATTGCAACGCCATCAAATTTCCAAGCCCAAACCCTTCCCCTTCGATGTGCAAAATGTGGTGAAATGCACAAAAGCGAACGTTGCCTTCAAAAGAATTTTCTGTAAAGAAAAATTCGGTCAGAGTTATTTATATTTATATGACTTTACTAGCTTTTGTCGAACTTCCCATCACATACAACATTCAGTCTCTTCCGTCTACTACAATATCGTCAGTAGGAAGAACTACATCATCGGAATCTGCAACATCCAATACAATGCGCATACAAGTCTTCAAGAATTAAACACTTTCGTCCGTCAATACTTTAATAAATGCTTGCTTCTTTAAGAATGAAAATCAAAATATGAAAAAAAAATATTTATTTCACAACCACCTAAAAGCCATTGTGCGCATCCACAAAATTCGATGGCATTACGTGGTAAGTTAAAACGAACGAATAAACACAACTAGACAGCAAATCATTTCAAAACAAAGCATGTGATCACAAAATAATTTAAATTTGTATTCTTTCTGAGGATTATAATGCGATTTATAGTTATGTAAGTGTGTTTAGGTGAAAGGCTTGATTGAAAATCGATTATTTTTATAAAAATAATAGTGAGCCTCTATAACTAATATGGGCGAACATGCCCCAACACCATTTTATCCTTCTGTAGTGTATAACAATGCAGCAAAAGCAGTTGCTGCCGGTCAAATAATTAAATTGGCCGAATTGAAGGAGTCTAAGGAGAAAGCTGCAGTATATATGTAGCTGCCAAAATTGAGAAGAAAAAGCAAGAGGAGGAAAAGAAAACGGCAGCCGCCAGCAAACCTATAGACAAGAATCGACCAATTTCGAGTACTCTCATTGCTGGAACACCTTGGCACGTACCTCGGTTTGGGAGCGACCTGAAGATCTTCAGCGTGAGGATGTCGACAAGGCAGTGTCGAATCCACCTGAGCAACTCAAAGGCATTGTCAAGCAGGAAGCAACGCCACCCAAAATTGTAGCACCAATCAAACCAATTCCAGTGTTAGACATAAGCAAGTAGAGTGGTGAAACCATAAAAAACAGAAGTCAGTCTGAATCTAGTGTTAAAGAAGTACCACTTAAGAAACCTAAAATTGCAACTGGTAAGTTACTTTAACTCTAGTTCATGTTTTGAATCGTGTCTAATGTTTTTAATATTCTAGATGTAAAAGCTGTTAAGAAATCACCAAATGAAGCAGCCAATGATGCAGCAATTGATGCAGAAGTCCGTGAAGCGAAAGAAAGTGCTTTAGTACACCTAGAGACACGAGTCAAGCTATTCAAAGAAATGCTTCGTGAAAAAGATGTAAGATTCTTAAATTGTCAAAATATCATTTTAAGGTTGTTAGTTTTTACTTGATGGCATATTATGGATTTAAAAAAAAAATTGATCTGAGTTTTTGATCAAACTATTATTACTATTATTCTGTCTGTCTGTACGCGCTCCTACAGCCTAAACGGCTGGATGGAGTTTCTTCAAACTTGTACCTAGTGGTTTTGTGTTACTATCCCAACTAACAATTTAGCTTGTAGTAGGTTCAATACAAGCTATTTCCTGGCTTGTATAGTAACCATAACAGGTCTTATGCAAATCATTTTGGCGTAAGTTATACAAGCTAATTAACTCCACAAGAACTTTCATCACAAGTACTATGCAAATCAATACCTTCCCATGAACATCTTATTTTGGCCATAAAGAAGCTATTTATTGGCTTGTAAAGTAACCAAAACAGGTCTTATGCAAATCATTTTGGCGCAGGTTATACAAGCTATTTAACTCCTATAAGAACTTCCATCACAAGTGCTATGTAAATCAATACATTTTCACGAACATCTTAGTAAGGCCTTAAAGAAGCTATTTACTGGCTTGTATAGTAACCAAAACAGGTCTTATGCAAATCATTTTGGCGCAGGTTATACAAGCTTTTTAACTGCCATAAGTACTTCCATCACAAGTGCTATGCAAATCAATACCTTTCCACGAACATTATAATAAGGCCTTAAAGAATCAAGATACTGAAAACAATAATCTGTATAATAAAGTCTTAAAATGACTTTCAACTGCAGTTACTTTGAAAACAAATAACTTGTATAATAAGGTCTTAAAAAGGCCTAATAAGTTCTTCTGCGTAAGACTTTATAAAAGCCTCTCAATACAGTTGGAAAAATAAAATTTTTTCTAGCTTGTATTCATTTCTTTTTTTTATTGTTACATAATTTTCTCAACATCAACTGTCCGAGCACACTTCCACTAGGCCACCTTGTGATATACGAGTGGAAAGTTCAAATTTTAATGCGTTGATGCTTTGCGTATGCTTTACGCTTTAACTTCATTAAAAAAAGCAGAAAAAAATGTTAACAAACCTGTATTGTTGTTGTTGTTTTTTTTTTTTTTAATGGATGAATGTCGCCGTCAAAATGATTTCATGTGCGTAGAAGGAAGGGGTTTGTTAGGAACTTGAGTTACCCATATGGATTTAAAAGAAATATTATTTTTACATATTATGTCAGTAAAAGTAGAAGCAGAATTGTGGTAGATGCACTTAAGCGTTCGCGCGAGAAGAAGCGAATATAAGGAAATTATACAGGGTGAGTCACCTAAGATGTGACAAATTTTTAAGTTTTAACGAACGCTGTAAAAATATAAAAATAATAAATAAATATTAATACAAAAATATTAAAGCTTTGTGGGTTTCTGGTCGGGTGTCGAAATATCAAAATCTGAGGGCGCCAATCTATTTAGGAGGATGGTATTACCTAGTGTCTCGGCCAGTGCTTTAGCACCATTAGAAACGGAGTAATTTCACTTTGAAATTTGACAAGTGTCGAAAATTCAAAATCTGAGGATGCCAATCGATTTAGGAGGGTGGTATTATCTAGTATTTCGGCCACCGCTCTAGCACCAACAGAAACCGAGAAATTTGACAAGTGCCGAAATGTCAAAATCTGATGATGCAAATCGATTTAGGAGGGTGGTATTACGTAGTGTTTCGGCCAGCACTCTTAACACCAACAGAAACCGAGAAATTTGACAAGTGTCAAAATGTCAAAATCTGAGTATGCCAATCGATTTAGGAGGGTGGTATTACCTAGTGTTTCGGCCAGCGCTCTAGCACCAACAGTAACCGAGAAATTTGACAATTGTCGAAATGTCAAAATCTGAGTATGCCAATCGATTTAGGAGTGTAGTATTACCTAGTGTTTCGGCCAGCGCTCTAGAACCAACAGAAATCGAGAAATTTGACAAGTGTCGAAATGTCAAAATCTGAGTATGCCAATCGATTTAGGAGGGTGGTATTACCTGGTCTTTCGGCCAGCGCTCTAGCACCAACAGAAACCAAGAAATTTCACTTTTCAATTTGACAAGTGTCGAAATGTCAAAATCTGAGGATTCCAATTGATTTAGGAGGGTGGTACTACCTAGTGTTTCGGCCAGCGCTGTAGCACCAACAGAAACCGAGAAATTTGACAAGTGTCGAAATGTCTAAATCTGAGTATCCCAATCGATTTAGGAGGGTGGTATTACCTAGTGTTTCGGCCAGCGCTCTAGCACCAACAGAAACCGAGAAATTTGACAAGTGGCGAAATGTCAAAACCTGAGTATGCAAATCGATTTAGGAGGGTGGTATTACGTAGTGTTTCGGCCAGCACTCTTAACACCAACAGAAACCGAGAAATTTGACAAGTGTCGAAATGTCAAAATCTGAGTGGTATTACCTAGTGTTTCGGCCAGCGCTCTAGCACCAACAGAAACCGAGAAATTTCACTTTTCAATTTGACAAGTGTCGAAATGTCAATATCTGAGGATTCCAATCGATTTAGGAGGGTGGTACTACCTAGTGTTTCGGCCAGCGCTGTAGCACCAACAGAAACCGAGAAATTTGACAAGTGTCGAAATGTCAAAATTTGAGGGCGCCAATCGATTTAGCAGCTGCATTTTACCTACAGTCACGGCTAGCACTCTAAGCCCAGTGGAAAGCGATACAATCGCACTCAACACTTTGACAGTTGACAGTGGTGACGAAATGTCGAAAATCGGAAAAATCACACCTTTCACTTTGACAGTTGACAGTTGGGGCGAGATGTCAAAAACCCACGGTCACGCTCTAACTCCAAAAGAAAATGAGCAAATTTGCACTTAAAATTCTTCACTATCTTCAATGTAGAAATGTAGAAATCTATGGCAAATTGAGGTGAATAAAATTAAATTATATATTTATTTCGTTTTCATTTGATAGTCTGGAGTTACTCCTTTTTTTTGTTTCTGTTCTTTTTCTATCGAATATTAAAAATCTGGATTACGCTCATCTGTTTCATTGCAAGAACTGCAGTGGATAAAAACTTTCATCTATTCAAATACATAACTTCATTTTGAAAACTAACAAATTTTTCCGAATCACATAAAATGTTTATACTCCTAGCTACGACTCTGTCTTGATTTTTTTCTAACCAAGCATTATTTTACACCCACAAAGTAAAAGCATTTTATTTATCGTTTCGATATATTTTACTGTTGATTTACAAAATCACATGTTTAATTATTCTATTGCAATTGTATGTTCATACAAAAGTATTGAGGAAAATTACTGCTATTTAATTTAGGCCCTTTTTCGTTTTCTCTTATGGGAAACTTTGAATGCAAAATCGAAAAAAAAAAATTGATAACACATACAGGGTTTGTTTCTCATATTGTGATTGTGATTTTTGATCGAAATTTCGTGCTCCGGGGTTCATATCCTGCTGGTAACCATTTTTTTTTGTTTTGTTAACAATGAAGTTAAAACAAAATGAATATTAACATCAATATTTATTCACTACTCATCGCTGAACTTCCATGAAATACACATTAATTTACAACGCACAAAAAGTATGAACATATACAGGGTGTCCCATTAACAATGGTCCAAACCAAAACTGGTGAAAGGCCAGGCCATGGCCTTTCAGAATTTGGTAACTTTTCTATACCGAATCATAGCGGTTCTCGAGTAACGGCTATTTTTTTAAATTTGAAAAAAATCTAACTTTGAACCAGTTTTTTGCTCACCCTGTCCATAATTGATTTTTGTTTCTTACAAATTTTGCATTAAAAAATTCACTTATAGTTTCACTAACTTTACTGAGTAAAATGTTTTTAAATGGCATCACCATTTGCCTACAAATCATTAGTTAGTATTGAACTTTGCCAAAATTAATTTTTGACCACAATCTTCTGATGAGCCCCCTGAATAAAATTCGTATGGCTCAATACAGGTTTTGTATTTCAAAAATTGCCTATTTTTCTGTTGTTTAAAAAAAGGTATTAAACTTGCCAAAGCTATGTTTAAATAGACAGTTATAACCGTTTGAACCCAATCAAACAGGTTCAAAATCAAACAAAAAAAAAACATTTTTGTTCAAATATTTCGATAAAATTAGAATTTCACTTCAAATATAACTCCGAAAGAGCTGAATTTTGGTGGAGATCTTCGTTTTGATGTCTTAAATAAATACCTTTAATTTGGACAAGGACCTTCTATTTTCTGTGGTGAAAGCGTAAAAATCCAGTATTTTTGAAAAATTTTCGAAAACCATCAGGTTTTTTAAGAAGTGTCTTTGGAAAACTTGTAGCTTATAGCATTCTAAAAAAAACCATTAGGATACATTTTTCCGTTAGACCAATAAATTTTGAGACAAATGTGCGCAAATGCAACGGTGTGGAAAATAACACATCAAAGTATAAAAACACATTTTGTCCCCGTTTTCTCAAAATCTCTTGCTCCAACGAAAAAAAGGAGTTAATCTTTTTTCTGTAGAATTTTATAAGCTACATGTTTTCCAAAGAAACTTCTTAAAAATCCTGATGGTTTTCGAAAAATTTTCAAATATACTGGATTTATACTCTTTCACCACAGAAAATTAAAAGTCCTTGTCAAAATTTAAGGTATTTATTTAAGAAATGCGTAAGACATTAAAACAAAGATCTCCACCAAAATTCAGCTCTTTCGGAGTTATATTTGAAGTGAAATTCTAATTTTATCGAAATATTTGAACAAAAATGTTTTATTTTTGTTTGGTTTTGAACCTGTTTGATTGGGTTCAAACGGTTATAACTGTCTATTTAAACATAGCTTTGGCAAGTTTAATACCTTTTTTGAAACTACAGAAAAATAGGCAATTTTTGAAATACAAAACCTGTATTGAGCCATACGAATTTTATTCAGGGGGCTCATCAGAAGATTGAGGTCAAAAATTAATTTTGGCAAAGTTCAATACTAACTAATGATTTGTAGGCAAATGGTGATGCCAATTAAAAATATTTTACTCAGTAAAGTTAGTGAAACTATAAGTGAATTTTTTAATGCAAAATTTGTAAAAAACAAAAATCAATTATGGACAGGGTGAGCAAACAACTGGTTTAAAGTTAGATTTTTTCAAAATTCAAAAAATAGCCGTTACTCGAGAACCGCTATGATTCGGTATGGAAAAGTTACCAAATTCTGATAGTTCATCACCTGGCCTATCACCAATTTCAGTTTGGACCATTGTTAATGGGACACCCTGTATATACATATAAATACTATGAATATTTTGTTCAGCAAACTCAAAACGTACAAATGCTGTTGTAGTTCCATAAATTTATATAAGACGGCTATAAACAAAAATGCAAAAAAAAAATAGCTTATAGTAACATAACAAACCCACGTGGCTTGATTTGTATTAGTTGGCTATATACAAACCGCAAACACCTGCTTATTTGCATAAGAACAAAATGCAAAAGCTATAGCTTGTAGTAACATAACAAACCAACGTGGCTTGATTTGTATTAGTTGGCTATATACAAACCGCAAACACCTGCTTATTTGCATAAGAACAAAATGCAAAAGCTTGAGCTTGTAGTAATTTGCTATATGCAAATCCACGTGGCATGATTTGTATTAGTTGGCTATATTCAAACCGCAAAACCTGCTTATTTGCATAAGAACAAAATGCAAAAGCTATAGCTTGTAGTAATTTGCTATATACAAATCCACGTGTCATGATTT
Organism: Melangyna quadrimaculata; assembly: GCA_949320155.1. NCBI lineage: Eukaryota > Metazoa > Arthropoda > Insecta > Diptera > Syrphidae > Melangyna > Melangyna quadrimaculata. The sequence goes on along the minus strand of OX439483.1, from coordinate 305,934,269 downwards.
GTATTAGTTGGCTATATACAAACCGCAAAGACCTGCACATTTGCATAAGAACAAAATACAAAAGCTATAGCTTGTAGTAATTTGCTACATACAAATCCACGTGGCATGATTTGTATTAGTTGGTTATATACAAACCCCAAAAACCTGCTTATTTGCATAAGAACAAAATGCAAAAGCTATAGCTTGTAGTAGTTTGCTATATATAAAAACCCACGTGGCATGATTTGTACCAGTTGGCTATATACAAACGGCCAAAAACTGCGCATTTGCATAAGAACAAAATGCAAAATGTAACGCTTGAAGTAGTTTGCTATATACAAATCCACGTGTCATGATTTCTGTTAGTTGGCTATATACAAACCGTAAAAACCTGCTTATTTGCATAAGAACAAAATGCGAAAGCTATAGCTTGTAGTAATTTGCTATATACAAATCCACGTGGCATGATTTGTATTAGTTGGCTATATACAAACTGCAAAGACATTTGCTTAAGAACAAAATGCAAAAGCTATAGCTTGCAGTAGTTTGCTATATACAAATCCACGTGGCATGATTTGTATTAGTTGTATTGTATTAGTTGGCTATATACAAACCGCAAAGACCTGCACATTTGCATAAGAACAAAATAAAAAAGCTATAGCTTGTAGTAATTTGCTATATACAAATCCACTTGGCATGATTTGTATTTAATGGTTATATACAAACCGCAAAAACCTGCACATTTGCATAAGAACAAAATGCAAAAGCTATAGCTTGTGGTATGATTTGTAATAGTTGGCTATATACAAACCGCAAAGACCTGCACATTTGCAAAAGATCAAAATTCAAAAGCTATAGCTTGTAGTAATTTGCTATATACAAATCCACGTGGTATGATTTGTATTTTGCATAAGAACAAAATGCAAAGCTATAGATTGTAGTAGTTAGCCATATACAAGCCCACGTGGCATGATTTGTATAAGTTGGCTATATACAAACCGCCAGAACCTGCACTTTTGCATAAGAAAAAAATGCAAAAGCTATAGCTTGTAGTAGTTCGCTATATGCAAATCCACGCGCCATGATTTGTATTAGGCTTGTAGCAGAATGCTATACACAAACTATTTATTTTCACGCTTTATCTTACCAATGTTGGCAGGTCTTAAAAAGGTCTAATGAAAGTTTAACCTCATTGACTGCTATATTACTTATTCTAAAAGGCCTTAAGGAAATTGTTTTGGGTAAAAATACCAAAAAAAATGTTTGATTTGCATAACTAAGCCTTGTGCAAATTTTATACCAGCAATAGCTCCCGAAATTATGAAAATCGGACCTACTACAAGCTAAATTGTTAGTTGGGATGCCCACATAATTATTTGTATGCTTTTTAGGACTAAAAACAAGGGGTACCTATCATACAATTTTGATCAGCCGAAAAGGAAAATAGTGTTTTACTCAAAAATATCTCCAACGATTTCGAAACAACAATTAAAAAAGTATCATTTTTGAAATTAAAAAGAAAATTCAATTTTTTTTAAGCACTAACCCCTTATCTTACTTCCTCCAAAACGTCTCCAATGATACAATTTGGCATGTGTTCTTTAATTAGCGCAATCTACTTTTAAATGAAGTCTTATTTTATTTAGCGTGTTTATTAGCAGTACTTTGTAAAGAACCACTTTTAATATTTTCGATTTTCCCATTACTGGATGAACATTTTAAAATATTTGTTTTTATACAGACGGTAATAAAATGGGTAAATAAAACTGCATATCAAAATTTTGAAACAAAATGCTTATATTTTTTTTTTTAATTTAAAAAAATCAATATTTTTACATTGAATAATTACAAATAGTAGGTGACACCGGGCAAAATGACCGCTATCCGAAACTCAATGCGCTTCCATCGCCTAAATAATATGACATGTTAGTGTATTCGATTAAAAAACCCCTTTTATTGTAAAAGGGTCGTGTATTTGAAAAGAAATTATTATCTTACATACAATGAAGGCTGGTTTGAAAACAAAAGCAATGTAGAATTCCCGATAGAAAGCAAATGGCTACTTTCTCTTGGTAAAAAATTTGCTCTTCCTATATCCCGAGAAAATTCCTCTCCAATTCACATAATAGTCGAAATAGAACAGTACATCCAAACAATAGAAGACAACAAACAAAAAGAGATTGCCAGGTCAACATTTTCTAATAGAATAATAAACTTCAAAAGGAAAATCAACAACATTCAAAAGGAAACATTTATTTTAAAAACTTTTGCACCCACTAGAAAAATTCTCAAACAACACAAAAATGACATTTTAATTACAAACGAAAATACAACCAAAATACGAACGATTTTACGTCATTGAATTCGATATTAACCAACACAAAACCACCCATAGAAAAAACGGATCAGCACAATGTTGAATATCAAATACCATGTAAGGGGAAAACAATGAACAATAGGATTGTTCAGTGAGGTTTTCTCAGATTAGAACAGAACAGAGCAGAACAGAGTAGAACAGAAACGTCAGACAAGATAGAACAGGCAGCTGTCTGACAGGTGTAATATTCAAAAAAAAAAATTGTTATTTACTTTTCCAGTTTGGTGGATAAGCAAGAAATACTTTTTATTAAAAACAATTAGAAGTAGTATTTATTTAACTACACAATTTAATTTAATTTAATTTATGTTGTTTTTTAAATATTTAATTGTTTGTTTCCAAAGTTAAAGCACAAAGAGCCACGATGTTGGTTAAAAAATATCAACTTGCATGTGACAGAAGCTGATTTTGACAGTTTTCACAAACCTGTTCTAAGTTGTTCTATCTAAAAAGTAAGAACAGAAAGTCCTGTTCTATTCTGTACCAAACTGTTCACTTAACAGCAAATCAGAACAGTTTGGAACAGAAAATTATCATTGAACAGCAAAAACTTGTACTTTTCTGTTCTAAACTGTTCCAAACTGTTCGGAACAACGTCACTGAACAAAGCTAATGCAATAAGATATACATAGGAACAACGAAACGAAAACTAGGAGTGCGATTGTCAGAGCACGAAGCCACTGATCTCTATAATACACTGGATAGTGGATTCCCTATACGTATAACAGTTTTTTTTGAAGCAAATTGAATCTGAAAATTGTATCCTTGCACACTTTTATCTCTTTTTTTACCGAAGGAAAGAAGGAGATAGTTTCTTATCATCACAAAAAATCGTGCATTGATATCAGCTGTTTGTTTGACAGCACTGGTTTGGTTTGTTTGTAGTACAAACGCAAACGAAAACAAAACATAAATAAAATTGTAATATTTCTCTCAAACTTAAATACATGTTGAAGAAATTCAGTTTAAGAATTGTTTCTGCGTATCACAGATAAAATATATACCGAGCGCTCGTTTTCCGTAGTACGCGTCTTTTAAATGTTATAAAATTAAAATTGTTAATTAAATTAAAAGTATCTCGAAATATTGTATGCGTGTGTTTACAAACTGAAACTATCTTAGCCAGTCTTGTTCATGAAAGATGGACTGTGCTCTATATTGGAGGCTGAAGAACTGCACCAACAAGATTTTCCAATACTTGTTGAAGGTGTTAAGGGTTTGGCAAAACCCTAAAAAACCGATCCTATGGTACAATGTATCATTGAAGAATCTGCAGAACACATGATTGTTGGGATGGTCTCTCAGAAGATATTGACAAGGGTGATTTGATTTCAATGGACGATTTCAAGATTCATTAATTCTGTTTCAAGACTCGAGTGGCAAGCGATCTTGGCGTCGCGATATCTTTATTTAAACTAAAATTATGAATTTCAAAAACCACAGAAATTTGATTATTCCTATTTATTTTGCAACATCAACAGACGCAGTACTTGCACTGCTGGTTGATGGATACGAATACTGTTCTCTTCCCAGATATGGAATATTCTTCCCCAGCAATTTGGGTGCCTTCAGTTGCAGAGTCATGGAATTCATATCTCTTGCGATTAGTGTTAAGCCAACCTGTTCTGTCCATTTCACCAGAGCAATCTCACTATGTAAGGATAATGGGACACTATCACTGATGATCTCTATAATGTTTTGTGTTTTAGATCGAAGAAAACTATGAAAAAATCAATTGAAATCTTTTTTTTTATGATCTATTATAAATAACTTACTTACTCACTCGCGAAAAACATCAGCTAATAAAAAAATGTAAACAAAAACCACCCTTTTAATACAATTTAAACTGTTATAAACTAAAAAAAAAATTGACAACTGTCAACAGTTGTATCCTTGCACTGTTATAATTTTCCTTCAATTTGCTTCAAGATTTTTATATGAATCCACTATCCAGTGTATTATAGAGATCAGTGGGTGTAGCCCACTTGAATTATTTGAGTGCAACGTCCTATGGTCTAGAATACGATCTTAGCGCGAAACTGGTCGGCACGATTTTTTGCTATATTTTTTTTTTCTGGAATAATTTTTGAATTTCTGGTATAAAAACAATATTATGAACAGCTGAGTTGGCCAATTATTTTAAAATTATATGTGTTAAATTCAGATCTTAAAATGGTATAACTTTTATTGTATCTAGAGCTAGTAGGAAATTATTGGTAAAAATTGTAATACAAATTCAATTTAGCTAAAACAGTTGTATAGGAAAATTATAGCAGTCTCATCAATGTCGATTATCGACGACTGCTGAGTCACGTAGTGTCGTTTCAGTTTGTTGAGGGAAGAAATTTCAAAGTTGAGGAAATATTAAAACATTTACAATTATGTACAGCATAGCTAAGGCTTCCCAACAAAACGATTGTTAAACAAATTTCATTGTAAAGCTCTTTTTGTAGTTGAATTACATATGTATGTATTTTTATATTGTTCAAACTCATCTCAGCCAGTCAAATCTGAGACGTCTCACCAAAACACATTAAAAGTTAATGAAAAATTTGTAAATTTTATTTTTTGTATTATATTAATTGAATTTATTAAACTGAAGAAAACAATTCAAAACAAAACAACTCAGTCGTGTGTTTCTATGAACTTTAAAGAGTCTATTATTTTTGTAAAAAAAAATAAAGGAACAAACAAAATTTAAAATTTGTTACAAAAAAATAAATGATTTGCAGCCTCAGATATTTCTTAAATTTGCCATTTTTACAAATACATAAATAATCTTTTCCCAGCGTGCTTCAATGTCACCTTCATGTAGATTTTTTAATCTTTCAAACTAGAAAAAAAGATGAATTTTTAATTAAACTGGAAGTTAATGGAAAAAATAATCTGTATTATTTACTTTCTCATTGATATCAATGAAATCCAAAAATATTTGCCATTGATTTGACCAGTTCGACACCTTAACACTTTAATTTCTGGTTAAATTATCAAATTGGCTAAGAAGATCATGTAGATAGTCCATATTATCTAAAAAAAAAAGAAACAAAATTACATTAGATGAAAAGATTTTTGTTTTGTTAATTTTTACGAGAAAATCTCACCATTCATAACTGCAAACGGAGCAATTATGCTCAGAAATAACCACATGCGCTTTGGCCCACTCCAGCCATTTTTGCGGCATATGGAGAAAAACAAACACTGACCATTTCTACAAGCCAAAGTTTTCTTATTTCGATGCGAAATCAACATACCTTTGGCGTTCGACCATATCAGAAAAGTGATAATAGTCGGGGGTTTCGAAAGTTTGCAAATGAATTCAACTAAAAAAGGAGACAACATAAACTTAAAGTTGAGATTTAATGTGTGAATTATTCAAATATCTTAGCCTGAATCTCCATAAAGTCTGTAGTATGGTTTAAGGGACTTAGAAGACTTTCCAGTGGATGATTACGTTTTGAGTATAGCTGCAGAATGTGGTAGCGTAGGTCACAGAGCGGATGTGTTTCACTGTCGCCAATTGATTCTGTGTAGTGGTGACGGTGGCAAAAAGTAGAATTCATCAGCTTCAAATGACTTCTCATAAGCTAGCATGGCGTCAGTAATAGAGCAGGTTGAAGAGCAGAGATACCACAGTTGAAGCGGTTTCCTATTTGAAAAATATAAAAAGATACATAATCGAAGCTTCAAATTCAAATAATTATAACCTACCTCAACCTTAATCCGCTCAATACCCTCAAGACAATTAATAGGTCCATGTGATGAGCCCATTAATGAGACTTCAGCTGACAACATAGGTATTTTTAAGCTTTCAATGCTTATAAATGTATCTGCTTCAACTTTATGCCATGCAACCATTTGATGTTCCATTAATTGCATACGTACAGGTTTTTATTTAGGGTTGTTGTTAAAAGATTTTAAAACCAATTTAGTTTTTTTTGTTTGTTCACTAGAAGTTGCTACATTAATATTAAATGGTTTAAAGCATTGAATAAATACACCCAGTTACTCAGAACGACGTCCACATTTAGAGGTGAATAACAAAAACTAAATAGATGGTGACGGCGGCGTTGTGTGTACAAAAACCAATTCTCAAAAGGATATTTATTTATTAAATTGTTCCTTTTTGTTATTGAGTAACCATCACAATTTTCATTATTTCCTGTTGATTTGAAAAATGTTTGTAGGTATGTATGTATTTTTCTTTAGCGGGTTGTATTTTTATTTTTATTGACATATATCTGCATATGTATACATGATTTTTAAGCTACGGGCTACGCTGAATATTTTTTTGTGCATATTAAAATATAGAGAAAACTATTTTAGGAAGAATAAGTTTGTTTATTTTATTTGTTAAAATGAAAAAAAAAAAACTTTATTCGTTGTTGGCAGTCTAGAGACAGTTTGTTCATTTTGATTATTTTTATCAAGTTAGAAGTTCAGTTTTGTTTTCTTTTTTGTATCATTTCTGATAACTATATTTTTTGGCTTTTAGATTTGAAAATTTAAAATATATTTAGGGATTTAGGTATCAATACTAGTGCAGTACAGTATGTTATATTTCTAACGGTATTGTTAAAAAATGAAAATATATTGATTTAAAATCGTTTGATTTTTTTTTTACCAAAACTATTCGTACAAATGTACTTTTTGACATTATGAAAAATTATAAGCGTATTGTCTGTAAATTAGGTAGCTTTCATTTTATTGCTTTTTTTTTGTTTAAACGAAATTTTGTAACAATGTAATTCGAAGAAGTCATATGTAGATAGATAACGGTTATTCTTTTGATAAGAAAATAAAATAAGAATATCAAAAATTGGTTTCAACGCTAAAAAGCTATCACGCTTATAAAATTTGATAAAATCACATTTTTAGATTTCCTGTTTCATGTACCTAAATAGGTACCGAAAATAATTCTTAGCATTTTTGCAAAGGGTAGCTATCCCCAGTTAATGGGAAATGCATTGTTCAATTTATTTTGATAGCAAAAAATTAAGATACAAGTATCTACGCTTTAAACGATTTCCAAAAATTTTGTTTTTCTAAAAATTCTATTAGATATCAAAATCGGTGCAAACAATTTTATATGACACCATAAATTGTATTTCACTTATTTTTCAACCAACCATAAATTAAATTTCTAAGACACTCTCCTGGACTTTATTATGTGATTGTAAAAACAAACCACCTCCCCCATTGCTACACCACATTAAGTTGTTGCCAGATCTATCTGAAACGCCTAGCAAACAAATTAGTGTTTGCGGCTACATAACTATATACAATCTTTCTCTTTATTCGGTTACGTAATCAATAATGAGATATAAAGATATTTAAAGTTATTATATTGTCTTATTGAGTTACTATTTTATTATTGCTAATTTCTCCTTCAGTATCAGTGATTGAAAACTTTTTACACCGACTAGCTTCCCCTCACCCCTAGGTCAAAACAAAAAGCTAGCCCCTGTTTTTAATTTTAATACGAATTGAAGAAAATTGATTTTATCGATAAATAATTCAAAACAAATTCTGAATCTCTGCAATAGACAACTACATATGTTTCCATATGTAGAAACATACAAATTCTGAATTTAATGCCAACACAACACCGTTTCCATAGAAATTTATAAAAATAAAATAAAAAAAAAATAATTTCTAAAGTTATGGTTTTTTTGGGCTTTGATGATCTTTAAAATTGGATGCAATTAATAAAAAAACTAATTCATCTTTTGTTTACCCTACGTTTCGCTGGCTTTTTCCAGCTTCCTCAGGGTTTTTTTTTTTTTTATTATTTAATAATCCAACATTTTCAAAAACAGTACAATGATAGATTTAATATTTTTAATTGTTTAAAATTACTGATATGTAGTTAGGTATGTATGGAAATAATTTTTTTGTAATTGAAGCGGAACTTACTAAATTTAAATTTATATTGAAGTTTACATTTCTAGGTACTTTGTAGGAACGATTGAATAAATTGACGATTTAATAAAATAATTTAACAATTAAATAAATTAACATTAAACACTAGTGAACAACAAAAATTAAAAACTACTATCACTTTATATCACAGCTTAAGTTATGGCAACACTGTATAAGAGCTTATGTTGTCTAAGTCTTCTTGATGGTTCATGGTCATTTTCATTTTTTGTTGGATTCGAAGACTTTCCAACGTATAGCGGGTGGTAGTACGGCTCTTTATCTAATATTTTGACATTATCAAAATCTGCCATGTGCTCTTCGTCAATCATGTATTGTGAGAGTGCTGTTGCTGTTCTCTTCTTCCTTATGTCAGCTTCGTGCTCTAACAATCGCACTCCAAGTTTTCGTTTCGTTGTTCCTCTGTATGTGCCCGATTACACGATTCGTTTTTTCGATTGTTTCGTCTATCGTCTTTTTGACAGCTTGGGTGAGGGGAGTAGAAATGTAGAGGGAAGGAAGTAACGAAAGCAGGAATGAATATTTCAAGACTTTTTCTGGTTGAACTTCGACGTTTCTGATTCGGCAACCACAATGCCCCTCGATGTAGGCAAAAAACGATTTGAACAAAAATTATTGAATTGAAAATTGTTTTTCGTAATTGGATACACCTAATATACGTTTGTTTTTGCGAAATAAGTGATTTAAAAATATTTTTATTTATTACTACTGATTATTTTCTTACAAAACAACCCCAAATTCCATGAAAGTCAAAACAACGAATGGAAGTACGTACGTATTTTCGCGAACCATGTAATCATGAACGTTCGTGCTTGTCAAAAACATGAAAGACGAAACAAACGGAAAAACGAACCGTATAATCAGGCTCTATAACTTATTGCATTGTTCATTGCTTTTCCCCTTACATGGTATTTGATATACGACATTGTGTTGATCCGTTTTTTCTATGGGTGGTTTTGTGTTGGTGAATATCAGTAGTATATTTATGTAACTCCCAATCCACATTGGCACCAAATTTGGCATCGGCACGGCACGGCACCGCACGTTCCAATTGGGATGCATGGCAAGTTTCCAGTTTGATTCTAATTAGGAATAATTGTCACTGGTTGGATTTCTAGCACCATTTGTATTTTCATTGGAATATTGGTTGTGGGATTGGATTTCCAGTGATAAATTGGTTGTGAGATACACTTTTCTAGTTGGATATCGTTGGGTTGTGCTTGGTACCGGTCGTATTTCTAGTTCAAAAATTAAATTCTTGTTGGAATCGTGCTGATTTGGTTGGGTAGCTCCTACTCCATCAAATTCAAAATCTATGTCACTCCTAATCCACCCAATACAAAATTGATGTGTGCACCCTTGTATATAAAATGCATAGTACTATCATGGACAACATTTTTTAGGGCGACCCACTGCCTGTGGTGGCGCCACCTTAGCTCGCGGAGAAATCCATTTTTGGGAGACAATTTTCGGCGGAGACTTCATTTTTGGGAGACTTGCATTTATCGGAGAATTGAGACTTGTGTAGTTAGAGCAAGAGAAGTGTATTTTTTTCGATTCTAATAAGAATCAAATGGAGTAAGCGAGATTACCAATTGAAGGTTTTTTTTAAACGTCTATGATGAGAAAAAGGTGAAGAGAATGACAAAAAAATGTTCGTATCCTCTTTGATTCAATGTGCAAAGTAATTTTTTTTTCTTAATTTACTGATATGATACATGCGAGAAGAACAAGAGAAGTAGACATGCACTATGTTAGTCGTTTGCGTCGTCGTCGTCATCGCAACCTTGAAGCAAGGAATATAGTTTTTTTTTTTTTGTGGGAAAGAATAATGCGTATAGGTATACCGACATTCGTATATTATCAAGGGTAGGTCACAGATAAGCAATACCTAGATAGGAATCTTTCGTTCGTATCACCCCCCAAAACCCATTTGTTTACATTGTTGTTTTTGTAATTTCATTTCGTGTCGATGAATAGATGTGAACTGCAACAACAATTTAACGCGGTGAATTTGATTTGTTTGACAGTTCATTTTTTTTTTCATAAATGTGCTGTGCGAAGATTTTTGTTCCGGTGTTTGTGATTTTCATTAAAAAATAAATTAACAAAAAAATAATTGTTTCACCAAGCACAATGCCCGCATGGCAAGCGGAACTTGAACGAGTCCTTGAATTTCAATGAAAAATCTTTTGGTGCTTTCATGTTTCTTTCTTCCAACTCGCCAAAAACTACTTGGGCAGACGGTGCGCGATGAGAACTTTTTGTAGAACTCTGTCGCCTCCGAAGGGGCCCTGTTTGAGCAGAGTATAGCAAAGGGCAAAAGACCTTATTATGTTTATGAAATTTAAAAACATAATTTCAATTTTTTTCAGCTCTACAGCACAATAATTATAAAAAAAATCTCGCCAACCAATAATAATGTTCGAGAAATCAACAAAAATTAAATTCACCATGGCAAATTTGACAGCTACTATATTCTTAGTTTTAGGGTACAGACACACTTCATATATGAAATTATTTTAATTTATACGTAAGGGGTTGGATTGCATCATGGTCAAATTCCGACGTAAATTTTTAGAAATTAATTTAAGGTCCCCCAAACCGATGCGTGGACAACATTTTTGTCAGTCATCGGATTCATATAGAAAATCGCACCGCTTTCATTGTGGGAACCTACTCTCAATTATTTTCATGTAATTTAATTTTAAAATGTGAATGTTTTGTTGTCGTGAGTGTTTCGCTCCGATTTAAGGCTCACCCAAACCAATGCGAAACATTCGTTGCGGCGAAGAAACATTCGTCAGTCAAAATTAATTCATATGTTTCTCCGCCGCGTTGGTGTGGGCACTCTCATTTATCACCATGTAAATAAATTTTGACATGCGAATGTTTCTTCGCCGCGACGAATGTTTCACATTGGTTTGGAAGAGCCTTTAACGTTGATTTGAAAGATCCTTTACACAATTTAAATTGTGTTGCAACAAAAATGGTCTCCTAAGCCGATGCGAAACATTTGGAATACCAACAAAACCTTCATCTGCCAGAATTAATTTGTATGGGGATAAAAGAAAGCACCCACAATGGTGCGAATCTCATCTGTTCTTAATTGCAAAAACTGCAATAAAGTCAATTCTGATTGAGGAAAAAACACAATAGGCGTGTTTTATCACAAAAGCCATCCATAGTACAGTACGATTTTACAGGCATTACAAATACAACATCGCTAGTAGCTCTACAGCCAATAAGAAGTTATACTACGTTTTCTGTCAAAACAATTTTTGTATGTTTTCTTGCAAGAAGGTTTCTTTAGCGAACATTTTAAATTCTCACTTTTGTACTTTTTTGCAAAAGTAGGTAGGTATATGTAGTTAAACCTTAATGTAACTTTCATTTCAACAAAAAAATCAAATCTGTGATAGAAAAATTTGATTTGTTTAGAAAAAAAGATCAAAAATCAAATCTTTCATATAGAAAATTTACACCGGCTACACGATTTTTTTTGCGACTTCCTTACAACAAAAAAAAATTAATCTGCAATCGTCGAAAGGAAATCGGCATACAAGAACCTAGCACATTTAAACAAACCCTTGGATTCTTAAATTATCCGCCATTTTGTTCACGAACCGAGGTGAAACTCGGATTTTTTTTTTCACGTACACTAGTGCAAAAATCCGATTTTCACCACGGTCGTCTGCACGTACACTAGTGCAAAAATCCGATGTTCACCACGGCCATTTGACGTTTGAGCTTGTAGGCAAACTGAATTGACAGCCGTAGATTCCCATCTAGGTATTGCTTATCTGTGGGGTAGGTTGATTTTAATGCGGGAAAGAAAAATATGGTCATGTTGTGTAAGTATATTTATATATTTGTATATGCCATCGTATAAGTATTATTGAGGTTAGTTTTTATATTAAATTGTCTGGCAAAGATTTCTTATTTGCAGTGAAATTTGTTGCAAGTGCAAGATTTTGAGCATATTTTTTTGCGGGAAAGGAAAATATAACTAAATAGGTAGATATAGATATTCGTCTAAATAATTAATGGTAGGTTTTATTAATATAAGACAAATTGTTAATATAATAAAAATTGTTGGATGATTTTGAGTTTGACCTGAATTTTTTTACAAGAAATTTACAATTTATTATGCCGAGGAATACCTATATAAGTTAATGAAAAAAGTGAGAATTTGTATGCAAGTTGAGGTAGGTAGGTTCTTGATAATAGGTAGATTGTACAGAAAATAAAAACAAATTTCCTGTTTTTGGCTTGAAATTTGTTTGTTTGATTGTCAGGGTAGGTAGGAAGGAGGTAGGTAGGTTTTTTTTAGTTTGACTTTTCATTCACAATTTATCATACGGGTAGGAATGTAGGTAGGTTTGACACTAGAGTCTGTCAATGTGGTGGTTGAATTTCAGCCAGTGGGCGATATCATAATGGTTAGGTAGGTTTTATAAGTTTTAGTTGCAAATAATTTTTTTATTTGAGTGCAGGTTAGGTAGGTACCTACCTACCTAGCAATTTTTTGAAATATATACCTAGCTACGCCTATGTACCTACAACATTGTTCGTTTAATTAAAACTACCTATAGGTATGTATACTACATAGGTACCTATGTAGCTACCATTTTTATCTTTCAAATCAACCAGAAGGCGAAAATGAATGTAAATTGCAAGACGGACAGTGCACTGAAAATTGAATTATACACAGCTAAAGGTAGGTATGCACAGCACATACTTAGTATATGTATACAGGGTGTCCGGTCATTCGTAACCCATACTTTGGCATGTGATTTTCGGTCATATTCTAAGAAAAAAATTATTGTATAGTAAAGTCTGATTTTCAACTTTGACATCATTTTTTGAGGATTTAAAAAAAGGCAAACTTTTGTGTACCCTGACCCCTGTTAAGGTTAATTTCTCTGTCATTGCTAATGGCAGGGACCTCATTTTGGACTTCTTTTTAGTTAGAAATAACTAGCCTTTAAAACTACGTTTAAGTTAAGCCGATATGTGTTTAGGGTTGCTTGATATTTAATTTTAAATGGTGTTCAATTTTTCTTGCCCGAGCACAATTTTGACTTTGAGGTCAATTTTTTTCAAAAAATGCCTGATAACATAAAGTTTTATTATTTTTACCTGATGAACAAAACAATAATAAAAAAACTCATTAATAAGTGTACCCAAAAACCCGTACATTTTATGAAACTTGGGAAAATCTAAACCAGGTAAAAAATCGAATATTGGGTTTTTACATACTTTTATTGCAGCGCCTGTTTGATTAGGTTCAAACGGTTATAACTGTCTATTTAAACATAGCTTTGACAAGTTTTATAGCTTTTTAAAAACTACAGAAAAATAGCCAATTTCTGAAATATCAAAACCTGTTTTGAGCCATATAAATTTTGTTCAGCGAGCACTTCAGAAGATTGAGGTCAAAATTTATTTTGGCAAAGTTCAATATTCCCTAATGAATTTTAGGCAAATGGTGATGCCAATGAAAAATATTTTACTCAGTAAAGTAAGTGGAACTATAAGTCAATGTTTTAATGCAAAATTTGTAAAAAAACAAAAATCAATTGTGGACAGGGTGAGCAAAAAACTGTTTCAAAGTAAGATTTTTTTTTCAAATTTCAAAAAATAGCCGTTACTCGAGTACTGCTATGATTCGGTATGGAAAAGTTACCAAATTAAATTTCTCATAGGGTATGCCCTGGCCTTTCACCAGTTCTTGGTTTGGACCATTGTTAATGGGACACCCTGTATATGTACATCGGTAGGTACATATACATATCAGACTTGATCTCAATTTATTTTTAAATTTTGGTACACGAATTTGATTTCGGTATATTTGTGTATACCGAGGCTTTTCTTTGGTACGCGGTACACAGCGTTAATTTTCGGTACTGTACCGGTCGTTTTGGTACAGGACCTTAGGTATATCTATACTTTTAAAAACTAAAAATCTTAAAACAATTTTTCTGAAATACAATTTTAAAAAGTGAGAACGCCGGGACGAAACGCCAAATTTTTATGGACTAAAGGCCTAAAAAAAGCTATATTGAATCAATTTTAAAAATACTTTTTTTTTAATAATTACCTTAAACTAGAGAACAAAAATTGGAAAAAAATGTATTAAATTTTTTTTCAAAATTTTACTTGACTAAATACTATTTTTTTCTTTATAAACTGCTTCAATTAATTTTTGTCAAACATTTAAAACTAGAAGATCATTTAAACATTATAATCCAGGAAAATTAGACATAAATTCCTACAAAGTTCGGAAAAATTATAAACAGGGTTTTTGTTATTGAATCAGTTTTTTTTATGGCGTTATGAATTTTTGAGTAAAAGTCCTCATCGATCCTAGCTCCGCGTCTATTAAAAAGAGGGGTAAAAGGTCACGAAGCATGGTATTTCGCTGATTTTGATCAAAAAAAAAATCGTCGACCAATGAAACATGACGTTAATATTTCAATTTATCATTGAAAATTAGGATCAAAAGCGGGCCTACAAATATCTGGGGTGAATGGGTGTTTAAAGGTAGGGGGGGGGGGGGGTTGCAGAATGAAGAATGGGGTGTGGATTTATATTGAAAAAAGTTAATAAAATAGTGTCAATGAAATTGTGATAAAATGTGATACTTGTCATGAAGAGGGTAGACGGGTGGTTTTTGAGGAGGGATCAGGGGGTATTCAAACCGCAAAAAATTATTTTGAGGTAACCTACGCATATGGCACATCGTTTGTCCACTTTTTTTTCACAATTTCACTGACACTATTTTATTTACTTTCCACACCCCATTCTTCAATCTACAACCCCCCCCCCCCCTACTATAAAAACACCTTTCACCCCAGATATTTGTAAGCACACTTTTGAACCTATATCTATATTTCAATGATAAATTGAAATATTTACGTTATGTTTCATTAGTCGACGATTTTTTTTGATCAAAATCAGCGAAATACCATGCTTTGTGACCTTTGACCCCCTCTTTTTAATAGACGCGGAGCTAGGATCGATGGGGACTTCTACTCAAAAATTCATAACACAATAAAAAACTGATTCAAAAACAAAAACCCTGTATATAATTTTTGTATTTTATAACCTTTCATTTGATACTTCATTTATAAATATCAAAAAATAATTGCCCAAGTAATGGCCATTTACGATAGTGTTTTATGTACAGGTATATAATTTTGTATCACTAGTTTTTTTTTTAATTTTTTAAAGCGATAAAAATCAAATTTAGATTTTTTTATTCAAACGCCCCCACTTTGTTCGCGTTAGATTAACAAATAGAAAATTATTTACATATGTACTTACTAGTAGGTAGCAGGTCGCCAAAGGCGCCCGTCGCCAAAGGCGCTATGTAATTTAATGTGAGTCAGGGCTGAGTGTAAATAAATTGAATTTTATTCATTCACTCCACTTAAAATTTTAATTGAATTTTATTCATTCACTCCACTTAAAACAGAAGTAATTTCAATATTTTAATATTTAAATTTCTTCGTCTTCTTATTGTTAATACCTATGTATATATGTATATAAATTAGTTGACTACCTCACGCTTCACTTAAAAAAAGAAGTTATTTTAAAGATGTGGCAACCCTTAAAATGTTACTCAATTTAGGCTTATTAAAGTTAGTTTTTTTTTGTAAAAAGTTAATTTTTTCCTTGTACAAAATTTAAATATTTTAATAGGTAACGTTAATTTTTTTTTTGTAAATAAGTTTTTTTTTTTTGTAAAAAGTTAATTTTTTTTGTAAAAAAGTTAATTTTTGTTTGTAAAAAAGTTAATTTTTTTTGTAAAAAATTTAATTTTTTTTTGTACAAAGGTTAATTTTTTTCCTCAATAAATGTTAAACAAAAATTTAGGCACATTTAAAGGCTTATTTTAATAGGTATCTTAATTTGAAAATTCTTTCTAGCAGAAATGAAGCTAGGATTATTTAAAACTCCAATTAGAAAATTGGTAGGCGATTGTCGACCATGAACCAAACAGAGAATTTCAAAGAAATTTCACCAATTTTTAATTATCAAGAGTAATGATTTAGGTAATACCTAGATGCCCTTAAGACTCAACAACATGGTCACATAGTGGTAAATTATAAGTTCAAATTTCTCACTGAAAATCCTATATAATGGTTGCCATCATTCTTATTAATTTCAAATTTCTAAACTAACACCTTAAAAAGACAAAAAGCAGCGAAAAATAATCATAAACATTCACTTTAAATTTGGGTAGTTCTAGGTACCTATCTACCTACAGGTTCCTACCTAGATATTAATACAAATTATATACAACCATACCTACTTTTCTAGGTTAAAATAAAAAAAGCGACATACATAGCTAACTACTTACCACTAGCCATACTCATCAAAAAACATCATTGCTATCAAACTCATAAGTTATTGCATCACTCATATTCTTACCAACAGACCTAAATATCTAGAAAGAAAAAAAAAAAAACAATCTAGCTACCTATTATGCCTTGACCTTCACGCGCCGCCGCTGTAACCGTTGTCTTCTTGCACACAAGACACCCAAAGCTGTAAAAAAAAACACCCGTTCCTCTTAAACCGCAGAAAACCCAACAAACCAAGGAGAATTCCAAACATTTTATTTCACACTTTTTAATTCTCTGCACCTTTGCATAGAAAAGTAACCGACAAAAAAATGTAAACCAACAAAACACATCCCTTCTTCACTCTAACTGTTATAAATTAGGCTATTCCTTTCCTATTCTTGCAAATAATTCTCCACAAAATTCAAATGTCTCCGTGAGATAGGGTTGAGGAATATAATGAAATTCTTTCGCCCACTGAATGAAGATATCAGTCCATTCGACATTCACCATGATAGTACTATGGATTTCATATACAAGGGTGTGCACCGATGGTTGAGTAAATGCCTAAAACAAATGTGCAGCTTTTTCCATGCAGCGAAATTAAATTACACAGGTTCTTATGGGAGCCGATTCACTCAAAGTCTGCATGCAGCGCAGCGCTGCACGATGTCTCTATTTCTAAATATGCTGCCTAGTTTCATTGCAGCCACAACTGAAAAACGAACATTTCTAAATAATTGCTATTTGGCATTACTCATATTGACATAACCTGCCATTCTTTCAAAAAATTTGTTTGTGTTGGTGATTTTTGTTTAAGAATCCATGAAGCCGGCGTTGCCACCCTACCATCGACCAACGAAGAAAATCTCACTCCAACACTATTGTGTGACATCGGCAACGCTGTGCTTTCATGTATTTGTTTGACATAACTATGCATCATGAATGTCAGAAACTATGCACATGTGTTTCGTGTGCAGCTCTGCATGCAGAGATGCGTGCAGACTCGCTGCACATCTGTTTTAGCCATTTATCTATGGTCCGATCCATAGTGACACAGATACGCCAACTGACTCTCTGTCTAAGGGGATGGTCGGCGATGAGTATCCAGAGTACGGAAGCTTGATGAATACCTGAAAGAAAAAAGAAACAAACAATTATTATGGTGAAACTAGTGGATGGTTATAGCCTAAGGGTGGTTCTGGGGTAGTTGTTTTGATTATTTTTTGACAAGCACAGAAACACTCTCAGCTACAATGGTGTACTTATCCTCATGATGGCTAAAACAGATGTGCAGCAAGTCTGCACGCATCTCTGCATGCAGAGCTGCACACGAAACACATGTGCATAGTTACTGACATTCATGATGCATAGTTTTGTCAAACAAATACATGAAAGCACAGCGTTGCTGATGTCACACAATAGTGTTGGAATGAGATTTTCTTCGTTGGACGATGGTAGGGTGGCAACGCCGGCTTCATGGATTCTTAAACAAAAATCACCACCACAAACAAATTTTTTGAAAGAATGGCAGGTGATGTCAATATGAGTAATGCCAAATAGCAATTATTTAGAAATTTTCGTTTTTCAGTTGTGGCTGCAATGAAACTAGGCAGCAAATTTAGAAATAGAGACATCGTGCAGCGCTGCGCTGCATGCAGACTTTGAGTGAATCGGCTCACATAAGAACCTGTGTAATTTAATTTCTCTGCATGGAAAAAGCTGCACATCTGTTTTAGGCAAAAGAAATAAAGATACAAATCTTTGGCTGTCAATCCGGTTTGCCTACAAGCTAAAAGGTGGGTTTAGCCGTGGTGGAAATCAGTAAGTTTTACTAGTGTACTTTAAAACACGCATACTAGTGCAACTTACTGATTTTTATTCATGGACACAGAATTCAATTACAAAAACAACAATGTAAACAAATGGGTTTTGGGGGGTAAAACGTACGAAAGATGTGTATCTTTATATTGTTTATCTATGGATCGGACGAAACATGACAGTACCTAATTTGATAGGCGAGAACTCAAATCCAGTGGTGCGTTCCTTTATTAACCATAGTTAACTATGGTTGTTATGTCAAAAAAATTGTTGAAGTGTCATTGTAAGATTTAGTTGGAAATTGTTACATTTCATTTAGGAACGATTTGTTGTTAGATATTGTTGATCTGTCAAGCGAACACTGGAAATTTTTTTTTATATTTTATTATCAAAATGAATAACCAAGCAAATATTGTAGTTGCTCTTAATTAACTGCATATTGTCTTTAAGAGTATACTCTCCTTTTTGGTTCACAATTGCAGTAAATTCCATTTTAATTTTATTTTTTTTCAGTCTATTTCACTTCACAAAAAGGTTTGTTTTGATTCTTTAATTTTTTTTTTTGTAAACAAACCTTCTGACATTAGGTGACTTGACAGATCAACACTTTCAACTCATATCATGGAGATTAGTTGGAAATAGTTACGAATTGTAACTATTTGACACTAATAAACTGAATTTAGGAACGATGTGATGACGTCATATAGTTACAAATCGTAACTATTTTGTAATAAAGGAACGACCATTGTTAACTATAGTTAACCATAGTTAACTATGGTAAATAAAGGAACGCACCACAGATCGACACTAGTCAGGTTAAACTTCACCTCTACCCACATACAACACACATCATGTACATTTAACTGTTCAAGGAAACTGATAACGACAATGTATGAACTCCTTTTAAGTTGCAAAAATAATTTTTAATCTACAATAAATAACTTCGAACTCAAGGTTATAGTTTCCTTAGTATTTGTTTTTTTTTAACAATATCTAATCGTAAATGCTCACCTAGCCTAAGGTAATAATTAATACTTATAACAAAAATGTAACTGTACTAACATGAGTGAATAAACCTATGAAATTGAATTTTGTTCATTATGATATACCTTATTACTGATCATCGTTGGTATGAGCATACATACACTTGTGTATATTTCTTCTTTTTTTCTGTGGGTTATCGGCAGGTTCTTTTGGTCTTGAGATATCTATGTATGTACCTTAAGTGTTCGGATTCATTTAGCATTTCACCTGATGGTTTAATAATGCATAATTGAATTGGAGTGATTTCGATTTAATTAATTCTTCTCTCTCGCAATGATTAGCTTTTTGAGTGAAATGTTGTTTGTTTGTTTTTTTTTTTTTTTTTTCTTTTGTGAACGTGGGAAAGTTAGTGGTTGAAACCGAAATGTATATTTCTGTTGTGTTGAAAACTATGACGCGGCTGACTACGTAACAAATTTTTAATTGTTTTATTTCTGTTTTGTTTTTATTTTACAAAGAAAAGTTAAATTAGTTAAATTCAACTACAAAAATATACAATTTAACAAAAACATTTTGTGCGATGTACGGTTGTCATTTGACAGAAGCACCATAGTTAAACATTGGGCCGATTCAATGCATCAAATGTTTCAGTACTTTATTTTCAGCTGGAGCTTCTGATTGGACAGCTGTCATAAAAAGCAAGCTGTCAGTTTAGTTTTTATGACAGCTGGCCAATCAGAAGCTCCATCTGAAAATAAAGTACCATTGTAACGATGATTTCACTGATCTCTATATATATATATATTTTAGAGATCAGTGGATTATTTATGGTGTTTTCAAAGATTTATCTATGGCAGGCACTCTATAATATTGTTATACTGTTATATACTGTATTACAAAAAAAACCAGCAACGCATTATTACAGTTCTTCAAATGGAGATCAGTGAGTCAACCTTTTTGTATGAATATATCCAGTGTATTATTGACAACTGAAGGCAGTGCTCTGGCGGCAAAACCTTGAACTTGGATGTATACACTAGATGACAGAAACTATCATAAAAAGTATGTGATTTGAGAAGTGTGGATTTAAAATTATTATAACAAACAATTAAACAATTTAAACAATAATAAAATTAATATTTTTGTAAAACAAAGAAGTGAAACATTTCATTAAAACAATTTTTTCATAGGAATTGAACTGTGATTTTATTAAAAAGTTTAATAAAAATGGGTGCGATTTCGTGAGTGCTCTTGGACGTAAATAGTTTGTTTTTATTAAATAAATAAAAGATAATTAAGAAGAACTTTGCATTCTTCATCTTGTCATAAGGTGAAGAGAGTCAAGATCTTCATAAATAGTGCCTTCAAAAACCCTGGTCCGCCAGTTCTTGTTATCAAACACCGATTACTGTGTTGATGTTCCCATCGTGAAAGAGTAAATTGCAACTAGAACTTATAAAATTGCAAGGAAAAATAGATTTTTTTATTTATTTCTTTAGCTCAAAGCAGGAGCTTATACCTACAAGCAAACCTACTATACATACATTACTATAGTATATTAACTTCATTCTACCACAATCTAAACCTTCAGTCCATCAACCTGATGGATGTCCTGGTGCTCCTTCACAATCATTTCTCAACAATGTAAGTGTTAAATTTTAAGTTTTGGAAGTTGATCTATTTATATTATTTTATTTGAAAAGAGTTGTCCAGAATTGGTTGATGCTTACTTTGAAAGTATCAAGAGCAGAATACAAAAAAGGTATCAACCACGTTTTTTGGATGACCAGTTCCAAAGATACACCTTTCTAAGATTTTACTTTTCCAAGTGAACAGCGAAAAGCTTTAAAAGTATACCTTTGGAACGGGTTCTCCAATAAAAACGGTTGATAGCTTTTTTCTCTCAAACTCTCAAAACTAACACCAACAATTATTCGAAAGAAGTAGTATTAAAAAAAATAACTCTTGGATTACGTATACCACATTCCAAATAAGTGTATTTCAAGAGTGATTTTTTTCAATAAGCTTTTTATGTAAACACTTTTGATGCTAGTTTTGAGAGTATCAAACGCCGATTGCAAAAACGTATCAACCACGTTTTTTGGATGACTAGTTCCAAAGATACACCCCAATCCATTTTAATGTTTTAATTTTTAAGTTAACAGTGAAAAGCTTTAAAAGTATATCTTTGGAACGGGTTCTCCAATAAAAACGGTTGATACCTTTTTTGAATCAGCACTTCCTACTCTCCAAATAAGTATCAACAATTTTTCCAAAGAAGTAGTATTGAAAAAAATAACTCTTGGAATACGTATACCACATTCCAAATAATTGTATTTCAAGAGTGATTTATTTCAAAAAACCTTTTATGTAAAAACTTTTGATGCTAGTTCTTAAAGTATCAAGTACCGATTAGAAAAAGATATCAACTGCTTTTATTCGACAACCTGTTCCAAAGATACAGTCCAAAAGCTTTTCAGCTTATACTTTTTTTTCATTTTGTTACCATTGTTTATTTATTGAATATTACAATTTTTCGATATGTTGCTGTACCTATATTTTTCTTTTATTCCAGACAATTCCGCGGGCTTATTCTGGTCATTGTGGAGTTCCCCAGTGCAACTCTTATAGAATGGGTGAAATTTCTATGTTTCCCCTTTCAAAAGAAGTGCGAGATTCTCGTCATCTCTTAAGAAACTGGAAAATCGGATTTGTGTATACATATGATGAAACTGTTCCTAATTGTTTCAAAGCCTTTTAACTTCATATTCATTTAACTTTTTTAAGTGTTTCGAAACAAATGAAAATATTTTGTTGTAGTTTTCTGCTTAATTTTATTGAAAATATAATAATTTCACAGATTTTGATGTTTGTATGACTTTTTACACATTTCATATACATTTTCAAAATTGGTTGTAGGTATTTGGGTATAACTTCTTTAATTTTTAAGATCAAAAATTATGTATACTTTTGTTCTTGATCAACTATAGCAGTACTATCGCAACAACGAACTAGTTTTGTATTATTTTAATCAAATCTAAATATTTTATAGGTATATATTTTTATTTTGTTTACAAGTAATTTTATTCTTAAGTTTATTATTTAATAACTTAATATTTGTACAACATTGAAGTTTTAGAATTACTTTTTCATAAATTTGAACATGTAGAGAATTTTGTAATTAAAATTATTGATACATTAAAACATTTAAATCTTAATGTGTTTTTGTAAATTTAATACTTTTTTTAAATAAATGTGTTGCGTATGCCTGGAACTCTGTCCATATGTGAAGTCTGAAATTAAATGAGTAAAATGATTACTAGTTTTATAACTAAAAACAAAGCAAAAATATACTCCTACAAAATAATAATAACTATAAGCAAAATAAAAATTTAATTATATACCTACCAATTTTGTCGACCTTCGGTGCTGACTGCTCTGTTGTTTTGGGGGAAATGTCAGATAAAAGGATAGAAACAAAAATTATAAAATGGAGATGATCTTTTTTGTGGGACCAGTACGAGTCCGTTCGGCAATGAGCGATTTTCGCGTACCAGTTCGGGTCCGTGCAATACGGACTGGGCAGAAAAGTTGCAGCGACTTCTTCTTAAGGCTAATTCCTAGTTAAAATTGAAAATTAAATATTATTCAACGATTCTTACAAAAAAATACCGCGATACAATGTGTAATACATCTTTTTGTTCCAGTCACCAAAATTTTTTCGTTTACACTCGTCATTTTTGTTCTCCTGCGTGTTTAACGTTCATATTTATTTTCATGTCGTGACGGTATATTTTTGTTGGTAATATTACGTTCCGATACGAGTTTACGTCAATGTTTCCTGTTTAAATGATAGTATCATCCAATTTTGTTTTATTAAAAGTTAGCCTAAGCAATCGAATGCAACTTTTAGGCTAATCGTGGACACGCAACTTTCAGTCACGAAACAGTTTGGTTGCTAAAATGAATATCCTTTGCTCTTAAATGAGATTGAGATTGAGATTGAAGCAACTATACAGTTTGAGTTTTGACACCAACAATCACCCAAAATGAGTTGCAGTCGACAACAACAGCTATATTAGCAATTCAATTGATTGGCTAAATCGAAATTAAAACTATTCCCATGGTCTCTTAATGGAGGTAACAAAATATCAAATTTTCATTTTGAAATTTTGCAACCCCATCTGTTGACAAGGATCTGCATCAAGGTTTATTTCACAGGTCTAATTGTTTCTGAACATATCCGCCGAAAATCGAAGTTCGAAAGTGAGGAATAGAAATGTCATGTCGAGTTTATTTTTTTTGTCACCTATATAAGGCATTACACCACACATGTGTTTTTTTTATGTTTTTCTATTATTTAATATTTGTTTATGTATGTGCCTCATGGATATGTGGATCGAAAAATGTTGTTCAGTTAGAGAAAAAAATCATCCGAGCATTTTTTTATGAATAGTTTTCGCCGGGTTTCTTTAGTTGGACACACCAATACCAAAAAAAAAAAGAAAAAAATCTAGAATATTTGCGTGTTGGACATTGGTTTAGGTTTTGACACTAGCCACTCATTGGAGGCATATTAATTAAAACGAATGGTCAGCTACCCAACAGCTCGTTACGGGAAATAAAGAGAAACAAATATTAAAGCAACCTAAAAATCGTAAAATAAATTGAAAATTAATAAAACGAAATACAAAATAAATTTATACGGTGCGTTGCATTTCTGCGTATTATGGGTTAAGTAAAGTTTCGATACTATTTTGTTTGCATATTTCCTATAGAACACCTTAATGAAGTGCCATTTAAATACCTCTTTTGGTGCCGTTGTTTTTTTTTTTTATCTAAAATCGAAATTATTTTCAAGCAAAGAAAAAAAAAAAGAAAAGAATTAGAAATCAAAGTGGTGAGTTTTTTTTTAAGAAAAAATTGTTTGATTGAATGGTTTTATAATAGAAACAAAATTTTAGGTAATTATCCGGCGGCTCTAAGAATTTCCCAGTACGGGGCCGCTGCAGGATCTCTTGTGCGACGTTTCTTTTGTTTGCCGAATTCGTCCCACGTTTTTTTCTTTTAAGGAATATTTTCCCGAAGCTTTACTGAAGCGCTCTTTCTGAAGTTCCGAAGTTTTTTGGAACTGTTCCAACTCTGGTGTGTCCGACATTATCAGGATCGAATTGTTCCGGAAAAAGGATTTCAATTCTGCCGCTTTCTAGTTCACCAGCAGTTACGATATACGGATAGCGGTTCCAGAAATATCCTCACAAATAAATCAGTACCATCCATCCTATAGATTTCTTGAGGCTCCACTGCCGAAACGGGCTGAAACAACACCAAAGATATGGTTTGAGTGAGTCATAAAAGAAAAACAAGAACAAAAAAAAGAAAAAAGTAAATTAAGTCAAATGAAAGAATTCCCACGTCCAAGTAATCTTTAATCTTTGTTCCTGTTCGGTGTGTTCCGAAAAAAAAGGGTTTTATTGTTAAATTTTCGAGACGTGAAGTTTTTTTTTTATTTCATCAAACATATTTTCCTTACCTATTACTATAATATAATTTTTCATATTATTTTTCAAACATATTTTGGTATTTAACACAGTTTTTCTTATTGCTATTATTATAGTATAATAAATATATTTTCTAAAATTTGATTATTTTTCTTATATTTATTAAATTCTTTTTTGTAAATGAAGGTGATTATTTTTCAGGGCCTATCATATATGTTTTGCTCGTGATTCGTTGTTTCGTTCCTTTTGTAATAAAAACCACCTCCATAGAGCTCTAAGAAGTTAGGGAATTGTTTCGTAGTCTAGGTCTTTTCTAGTGAAAGAAAATCTGCCTCACGTTGATATTGCTCAATTATCTTTCATGTTCCCTTTTTTTTTTGTTTCAGCTGTTAAACAAGAAAAGAAAATACGATTTTCAAAATTAATGTTCATCTGCAAAATTTTAAATTCAAGCTCATCATGATAATCTTATATGTTTCTCTTAGATACAAAACTTAATAAAACTTCACGTGTCTCTTTAGTATGAATGAAACAATGGGGTGCTAAGAGCTAAACGCCAGAGGTGTGGATAGTAGCGAAGATACTACATTGAAGATGGTATGACTTGAAACCGATTTTCCACCATTTTTCGGGGAATTCCTTAGGTTGGGTGGGTAATGGCCACACTACGACACCATCTGCAGTGCCCTGATGTGGCAATAGTCCGTCCGTAGTCATAACTAGTCCGTTTCTTTTTGTTTTTCCTAGTTTTCCTCAGGTCTGATTTATGTTATTGTTTGCAGGCGAGGTCAAGTTTTCGGGTTCAAGATCCACCGCATCCGACGAGCTGACGCCGTGCATATGCAAGCAGGCCGCGTCCCCGCTACTTGACATTCCTTCATTTTTCCTAACCTTTTCTTTTGCTAGCTTCCTACCCTTAACTTCTCCCATCCTACTTCCTTACCAACTCCTCACCTCCTCTTGCCTCGCAACAAATGGAATGAAAATACTATGCTGACAAATTATTTTTTAGATTTCTATTAAAAACGGTTTTAAAACCTTTAAAATAGAGGTTTTGTAAATTGCCTTTTTGACATGAAGGCGTCCTCAGATCAATCAATCTTTGTACCTTCTGCTTTTATTTTATTCTCATAGTTGTTGTAGATCATCTAAAAAAAAAAACAAAGACAACAATTTATTTTCGGCCGAGATTTTGTTTTGGTTGATTGAATTCTGAGTCTGAGTCTTAAATTAAGTTGTGTTAGTGAACACTACAATCAATTTTAATATAGATAAATATTTCAAAAAAAATTCATTTGCGACACTTTAAAAAAAAAATCGACTGAAATTTTTCAAACGTGTTTTATATGAATTTTTGTTTAAATATTTATCTGTATTAAAAATGATTATTATAGGCGTGTTTTATTGCAAAAGACATCCATAGTACAGTTCGATATTACATGCATAATAAATACAATATCGCTAGTAGCTCTACAGCCGATAAGAAGCTAAATCAGAATCCTACTGTGGATAGATTTTTGGCGTTTATTCGAGCCTCTTTTCTTGTCACTCCTTTTTGTGGCCATTAACCAAATTAAAACCACCGATTTTAAACTTTATCTTAATGTCTTATTTAATGATTAATATCAAGGGAATAGATAGATAGATAGTTTAGATAGGTAGTTTTAAAATTACAGTATTTTCTTATAAAAATCAAAGTTAATCAAATGTATATCTCAATCTGAATAAGTATCTGCCGTTGCCTCGTTAAATTTTAAAACATTTCTCGACGCGTAATTTCAAGATGCCAATCAACCAAAGTACGAAAGATAGATGAGTAAGTATCTTAACGTAGCTCGTACAATGAGAAAAAATAAGATACGTAGAAATAGGTTTGTTCGGTTGGACAGTAGCCAGACCGATAAGATGAGCTTAGATTTCTTAGGGTGTATGTAAACTAGTTGGTGGTTATCTGACATTCTCCTCCCCGGTACATTGATCCAGTGCTTTGCTTAAATGTACATCTTCACATGTGTCCAACTTGGCTAGTTTAACAGCTGGTCGGTCGTAAATTCCATCTCCCGTTTTAACTGTAGCACTTCTAACTTGATCATCTTTAGACACATGAACTTTGAATATTCTACCCTTAGGCCAAGATTTGCGGGTATATCTCTCACCGATAACCAAAACTATGCCTCCTTCTTGAAGGGGTTTAGCATGCTTAGTCCACTTCTCTCTTCTGGTCAATTGTGGTAAGTATTCCAGGACCCATCTTTTCCAATAGTGGTTCACGTACAGTTGAGACATCAGTGCGTTTGTTTTATACAGCTTTACGTTCTCATTTATATCCTCAAAGGGAATTGGTGACGAACCTCCAGCTAACTGCCGCAGGAAATGGTTAAGAGTCAGAGATTCGGATTCTTCAATGTCCAAAGGTAAGTAAGTTAAGGGTCTTGAGTTGATCATGTCCTCAACTTCCATCAAATAACTTCGAAACAGCTCATCGTTAGGTTTGTAAGTGGTGATGTCGCTAACAGCATACAAAGCAACTTTCACTGATTTCGTTCATGTGTGGTGACCCCGGAGGGTGGAAATACCATTCGGGATTTGCGCTAACAAACTTAGAGGCTATAATTTGTGAGTCGATTTGCTTTAAGTCTTTTCGTAGAATTTTTTCGGCCCCACGAAATTCGTTCCCCGATCAGTGAATATTTTTTTTACGGGTCCTCTGCGACTTAGAAAATTTTGATAACACAAAATAAAGGAATCGGTGCTGCAACTATAGGCCATTTCTATATGAACCGCTCGTACAACCAAACATGTGAATAGGCAAATGCAACGTTTTTTCTGCTTTCGTCCATTGACCTCTTCGAAAGGTCCACCATAGTCCACTGCTGTGTAGGTAAATGGAGGGGTGTAAAGTGTCATACAAACAACTGGTAATGCAGCCATTTCCGGGTTTACTGGTTTTGCTCGAAGTATCTTGCAACGATTGCAAGTCTTTCGATTTCGCTTCAGGAACTACCGCAGTCTAGGAATGTAGAATTTTTTTCTTATCTCGTTCACTACTGTATCGTGATGAATGTGTCGAAACCTTTCATGATAATCAGTAACAAGCAACTTTGTGCCATGATGATGCTGCGAGAGTATTATGGGTCGTTTTGTTGACTGACAAACTGACGCAGCCGGTTTTATCAATCCTACTCATGCATCTGAGTACACCATCGTCATCTAGGTATGGTTTTAGAGAAATTATTTCGTTGTTGAATTGTTTTTTATTACCATATAGATTAACATATTGTTTCAAACACTATATTTCATTTTCGTAACACTGATTTTGAATTAGTTTAAATAATGAGATCTCAGCACGCTTATATTCATATGACATTAGGAATTTCGAATTAATTTTTGGTTTTCTATTTAATAGTACGTATATACCCCGATGTACAAAGGCTGTGAATCGTAACAATTAAACCAACTTGAAAACTTTTCAAAATTAACGGTTGGTTCGCAAACATGGTGAACTGCCTCAAAAATTTCAACATCTGGATCTGGTTGCTGAGGTCATGTTGAGGGATGGTCCCTTTTTCCACTTAGTCGCATCATCAGCCAGATTCAGATCCGAAGGTACATATCGCCAATTTCCTATGTTGCTTATTTCTTGTATTTCAGCAATTCTAAATGCAACAAATTGGCCCTTGGTCTGTGCTGGCGTCGACGAATATATAAATTTGTATGTTCTCTTCATCCCATATCGATGGTTTGATGGTGTAGCATCTGGGAACATGGATGGTTTCGACTTCATGAAGTTGTTGAAGCCACTTCAGCTGCAATCTCATCATCCCAATCTATTTTAGAGAACCATATTTGTTGTAGCAAGACTTTTAAATAACTCGTTAAGTGATTAATTAACCGTAAAGGGTCAAAAATTGACATCAAAATTCTCAAATCTTAACGTTTGGTCAGTTTATGTTGGCCATTCAAAACACTTTTGCTACCTTTGTTCAGTTTTAATGAGAATGTGAATGAATCTGATTGTATGTCCCACAACATACCCAAAACCTTTTCAGTATTTTGTTCTGGTTCTTTATTAAGATTGACAAGCACAGTCATCTCTTCATGTGAACTTTCTGGCGCCAACAACACTTCACGAGAATTCCATTTCCACTTATGTATATGAAACCCTCCTGCCGAGTGGATTTTCTTAATCTGTTCAGCTAGTATGACTGCTTCTTCCTCTGTGGCGACGCTGTCGAGTAAGTCGTCGACGTAGTGGTTGTCCACAATTGCCTTAACCGCTCTAGGATACTCACTTTAAAACTGTTTAGCATTCAGATTTTTCACATATTGAGCACTACTAGGTGAACACGTGGCTCCAAATGTCATGACTTGGGTTACATATACGCTTGGCTCCTCATCTTTTCGATCGTTCCATAGAAATCTGCAAGCTTGTTGATCTTCTTCAATTAATTTGTTCTGGTGGAACATTTTGGAAATATCACCACATATTGCTATAGAATTTTCTCTAAATTGAAAGAAAATTCCAAGCGAAGATGAAAGCTGATCAGGTCCTTTAAAAAGGAAAGAAATTAAAGAAGCACCTTTAACCTTTGCGGCAGCATCCCAAACAAATCGCACTCTTCCTGGCTTATTTGGACTAATTACGGGAAAAAAAGGAAGGTACCATATACGCTTGTGCTGGTTTTCTAACTCGCTTTGTTTCAATTTCCGAATGTAGCCTTTATTTAAATAGGCAGCTATTTGGTTCTTCATCTCAAGTCTTAGCTGTTGATTTTTCTCTAACCGTCGATTAGGCGTCTTCAATCTGTATTAAGCCATTGGATAGCTATCGGGTAAGTCCACATCATCACAACGCCATAGCAAACCTGTTTCATATCTTTTTCCTACAAGCTTTGTCGTAATTTGCATAATGGATGTAGCTCGGCGATCTTCTTGGGACGAAAAATCGTCTTTGGGCACTCTGACCCCTAGAGTCTCGATGGAGAAAAACCTTTTCATACTTTCATGCAGATCCTCATCATTAGGATCGCGATGTTCTTCGACATGGTAGTTCACACTTTCGTAGTCGGATGTTCGCTTTGATCCAAAAACTGACCATCCTAATTTACACTTCGTCGCGTCAGGATCCTTATCTCCAGCCAATCTTGTTTTGATGGGAACTGCCAAGTGCCAATCACTGATTCCAATCATTATCTTGGGTTTGCTCTTCATAACGCAAGGTTTGTTTCGGCAAGTTGAGCTCTTTTATTGTATGCGATTCAGGAATTATATATTTCTTAGCGCCCTCATGCACACCGGAGATATGTACCGAAACCTTAGTTGACTCTTCTTGACGTGTCACATTGGCCGTCCACTTCAAATTTAGAATCACCTTCGGGCCTGTTAATCCCAACTGCTCAGCCACATCTTCTTCAATTCGGGTGCCACTGGAACCGCCATCTAAAAACGCCATCACCTGTTGCTTTTTGTTTCCGTGCTGCAATATTACAGGTAAATATTGGAACTGAAATTCATCACCCAATCCCGTATGGCTGTTCTGCATAGATTCTACTACGGGTACATTATTTTGCGGGTTAACTTCTAAATGCATAAGTGGATGGTGTTGACGACTACAACCGGCTACATTACATTTAACCGCCTTCTTACAAATGTACGGGTATTTCATCCTATGAACGGTTAAACATTGTCGGCATAGCTTAAGCTCTTTGACCATTTCCCACCTGTCAACTGAAAGAAAACTATTAAAAACTGCACAAGATTCTACTGATTTACATTTATTTGAACAAACTATACATTTATGACGTGAACATTAATTCTACTTTCTTTTTTAGATGGCTGCTTCTCGACTCTCTCAAACGATGGTAATAAGGAATATACTTTTTTTTGCTTCTATTTTCAACCAAGACCCGAATGCTAAAACCCCTGAGACGTTACTTTCGCAAGCATATGAAGCCCATTTCATTTTCATATCATTATTCAATTTCTTCAACAGTTCTTTAAGCAATGAAGGATTGTCATAAAGACGATGCCTTCACAACTGCATTCATGTTAGTGACTGCTGTCGAAAATTGGATTATGGATTCCAATTTGTCACCCCTCACAGGTGGAAATTTACTTATTGTATCAATCTGGGCATTTAGAATGACTGTGGGCTGTCCAAATGCTAGCATAAGACATTCCATAATGTCTGGTATGCATGATGGTTCGCATAGTTGACTTGCCACCTCGTTTCTAGCTCTGCCTTTGAGGGATTGTTGGAGACGCATTAAGTTTTCTTCGTTGGAATAGCCGCATTCTTTTGTTGATTGTTCAAACATTCGTTTAAACACGGCCATTCTTCTAACTCGCCTGTGAATGTGGGGAGTGCTCTATAGATTTTTCGAGCCGCAATTTGCCTCTGGTTGAATGGTGGTTTATAGTCACCGCTGATGGTTGGTTCATATTATTTGGATTCAACTGTTTGGGTGTCTTGTCGCTTGGATTGAATTCACGTGCTCGAGGATTCAGTGTTATGCTGTTGACGCAGTCTGTGAAGTCCTCTACTCGGTTATTTTCATCATCATCAAATTCGAGATCACAGACAGATGCTTAGTCCACTAGATCCTGCTGCTGGACATCGTGCTCTAATTGAAGATTTAGACGCTGTTCCTTCAATAATTTTCTTTGCTGTTCCAGCAATCGCATCTTCATTCTCGTAGCTGATGACATAGATGTTGATTTCGATGTTGTCGAGCATCCCTCTGACTCGTTGTCCTTCTCGGCAGTCATTTCGCGAGACTCTTCTGTCCTTGGAGTTGGCAGTGGATCTCCGTTTTGGTTGACAAAACTACCAGTTAGAGCGATGTATTTCTCTTTAGCATTTTTGAACTTTTCCAACGCTGCCTGGATCACGATTCTTCTTTTTTTGCAGTCAATTATTTTTTGCGCGACTTCATTTAATGCTAAAACCTCACTACAGAGAATTTCTACTCGATTGGCATACCCCTCTTTACAGTCTTCGCAAACCCATCTACACAACTTAAATCTACACAAATAAAGTGAACCATTTTCTACATACCCCATCACATAGGATCATCTCTTCATTGTAGGGCTCCTGGCATACTGTGCACGTGGCTCGTCTTCGTTGCGGTTGCGCCTGCTGTTGTTGTTCTGGAGGATTCTACTGGCCGCCTGCTTCATTCTGGTCCGAAGATCGTGTCACCGCCATATTGATCATTTATGGATACAGATGTAATTTTAAAAAATGTCACTTCTTTTTGTGACCATTAACAAATTTAAAAGCGCCGATTTTAAACTTTATCTTAGTGTCTTATTTTATGATTAATATCAAGGAAATAGATAGATAGATAGTTTAGATAGGTAGTTTTAAGGACCATTCACATGGGAGCGACCAACGACCGACGCATAAACAAACAAAAGGGAATTAAAAAATTAATAAACCTTAATATTTCACAAAATCTTGTGAAAATGGTAGAATTCGATTTAAGATTAATTTCAAAATTATAAAATCTGAATTTTTATTTGCTTAAATATGAGAAATTTGAGAAATTAAATTTGTCGTAACGAATTGCGGCTATTCGCGACGAACAAATTGTTTTCTTAAAATTCTCTTGTTTTAGCAATTAAAATGAAAACTTTAGTATCTTAAAAAAATCCTCAACTATAATTCTTCCATTTTGTCTACATTTTGTAAAGAATTTAGGTTTATTAATGTTTTAAACCCCATTTATTGATTCATTCGTCGGTCGTTAGTCGCTCTCATGTGTATAGTATTTTAAAATTACAGTATTTTCTTATATAAATCAAAGTTAATCAAATGTATCTCTCAATCTGAATAAATATCTGCCGTTGCCTCGTTAAATTTTAAAACATGTCTCGACGCGTAATTTCAAGATGCCAATCAACCAAAGCAAGAAAGAATGATGAGTAAGACCCCTTTCACACAAGGAAACTGAGTTGCCGGCGATTTTTAGTTTCTAGGCGAGAAGGGCGTAAAAGGAAGACGAAAAATTTCCCCTCACACCCTTCTCACCAACAAACTAGCCAGTTTCTGGCAACTCAGTTTCCTTGTGTGAAAGCCGTCTAAGTATCTTAACGAAGCTCGTTCAATGAGAAAAAATGAGATACGTAGAAATAGGTTTGTTCGGTTCGGCAGTAGCCAGACCGATAAGATAAGTTAAGATTTCTTAGGGTGTATGTAAACTAGTTGGTGGTTTTCTGACAATTCTACTTTGTAGCCTTTTCACAATAAACCCAAAACCAGGTTTTCGGCAATTGGTTAACGAAAACTTGAAATGCGTTCACACCAAAAATTTACAAGTTTTCATTTGACATTTCATTTGTTTTGCTTAAACACAATGGTTTCGAGGAAGGGCCGCGCCGCTTTGAAAATTGTCAGGGCCACAGAAAAGGGAAAATCAAAATATTTTATGTGCAATTAAAAGACAATTTATTAATATTGGAATTTAATAATGGAAATACAATCAATCCTGATTCGTTATAATTAATGTTTTTCTTAACCGATCAATTTCACGTAGTAGTTAGGATGAGCGAAACTGCGTCGCGCTCTCTTGTGTTCCAGGAGAAAAAATACTTTTTCCTGGCAGCAACCCATCAGCTATTTATATGACATTTAATTGAGCGCTGAATGTTTCAAAAGGTGTGTTTGCTTAGTTCATCCTGCAAATCCAACATGTTTTGGACAGGCTTTATTTAAAACTTGTGTTTCATCAAAACTTTTGGTTTAGCATAAATGTATGGGAAAACTTGTGTTTTCGATCTAGGTTTTCAGTCAAAACCGATATTTTCGCGAAAACCGGGTTTGGTGTGAAAAGGCTATTATAAGCTTCTTATCGGCTGTAGAGCTACTAGCAATGTTGTATTTGTAATGCATGTAAAATTGTACTTTACTGTGGATGGCTTTTGCAATAAAACACGGTTAATGATCAATACGAGTACTTAAATAAAGACTGAGAACAGTTTCAATCCACCAAATCAAGATAGTGGTTTTGAAATAAAAGCGTTTTATAACTAGCACTTGCAAGTATTTTGTATGATTTTTTCTCGAAATTCTTAAAAGTGTTCTGATAAAATGCTGTTGTTTCCAAACCACTATCTTGATTTAGTAGATTGAAATGGGTTGTACTTACTTTATCTAATACGAAGGACTACACCTTTGTTGTTTCCCAATTCGGATTGGCCGGACTAAGATTCACGAAAATGTTTCCTCTTTCAGTTAACCTTGACTAGCTCGATGTTTCTCTTTTAAACGTTCAACTTCCTTGACAACATACGATGACCGTGGACCAGCGTTATTGTTTGTCACAGAGAAACTGGCGTTCTCGTCATGTTTCTTGCGTTGTTGGTTGTCCGTGAATATTACTGAATGTGAGTGGAGCAGCTTATCTTTTTGTTCAGAAACCACCAAATCCAGTTGGGGGTTGCGTGTTCAAACTCCAGTTTGTATTATATTGTATTAATTTATTTAGCATACTTAAGTATTAAATACATAGTATTTAGCTATTATATTACATAATTGTTTATCTTAAAACCTATTTTTTACAAATTCTTTAACATTGCGCTTATATATATCAAAATTTGTTTCTAATTTAACATGTTCTGGTAAGGAATTAAAGATTTGAAAGCCTTTAAATATTATACTATTTTGTGTTACTGTATTTCTATAGTTTGGGAGTCTCAAATTATTTACATTTCTTAGTTGATATGGTTGAACTTCACCAACATACCTAATTAGATTTCTAAAATATCTAGGCAAATCTCCCATTTTCATTTTTTGAACAAATAAAAGAACATCTACCACCAATTGTTGTTTTACGCTTAACCAATCAAGACGACTTAACATATTTGATATACTTGTATAACGATTACAATTTAAAATAATTCTCATTGCTTTGTTTTGCAGTTTTTGCAGTCTATATATGTTACTATCACTTAACAGAAAAAGTACAGATGAACAATATTCAAAATGCGGTTTTATTATAACGTTATATACTCTAACAGATGCATTAAAGTCTAATTTGCTTTTAACCCTTCGAAAAAATTGCACTTTTTTCGATATCTTTTTAACAATATAGTCTACATGTTTATCAAACTTTAAATTCTGATCTTTTATCACACCTAGGTACTTAATTTGATTTACTTGTTCTATGTTTTCATTGTCTATTTTTAAGTTTATATTTCACTGCGTTTTAAATATCATCGTCTTCGTCTTTTTTACATTCGTCTTTAGCTTGTTCGCCTTGAACCAGATCCTTATGCTTTCGAGATCTTCTTGTAGTTGCTGAGTAATCGATAGTATATCCTTTCCCACGATGTATACTAGGGCATCATCGGCAAACATTACTATTTTGCAACACTTCAAAACTCTGGATACGTCATTTATATAAAGGAGAAATAAAACAGGACCAAGTATTGAACCTTGTGGTACTCCCAAGAATGTTGATGTTATCTCCGAGCGTTCTCCATTTACGGATGTTCTCTGGGTTCTCTGATCAAGATACGATATGAACCACTGTAGTTCCTTATTGCGAAAACCATACTGCTGCAATTTTTTTATTAATATCCCTCTGTCGATAGTTTCAAACGCTCGCTTAAGGTCCAGAAAAACTGCTATAATGGTGTTTCCCGCTGCAACATCTTCTTTCCAATTCAGTAGCACATAATTCAAAGCAGTTTCACAGGAATGTTGACTTCTAAATCCGAATTGATTTTCGATGATAATATTGTAAGTATCTAGGTTATTTTGCAGTTGTCCTTTCACTATCTTTTCAACAATTTTTTCGTATACTGGCAACGCGTTTATTGGTCGATAGTCTTCACACAGTCTTGAGCCTTTAACTTTTTGTATTGGTGTAATCAACGATTCTGTCCATGCACTTGGGAAACATCCAGAGAATAATGATTTATTCACAATTTCAGTGAGTATGTTTCCTATTTCTCCAAATGAATCTAAAAATATCTTTGGACACATAAAATTGAAATCCTTCTTATTTTTCATTGTACGTAACACTTCGAATATATCTGATGGAGTTACAGCACTGAATTTAAAACGGCATGTTAATTCATCAATTTGGTTAAAATACGGAATAAAATCAATTGATTGATTTATTTCAGTCACACTGTCAACAAAAAAGGTGTTAAATTGATCTGCGATTTCTTTAGAGTTATTAATTGTAACCCCATTAAAAATAATGTTCTCTTCAATTGCTACCTTTTTTGACCCCATCACATATTTTTTTAATGTTCTCCACATACCTTTTTGGTCCGATTGCATAAGAATTTTATTCTGTACAAATAGACCCTTACTTCTTACTAGTTCTTTTTTATACCCATTTCGAGATCGTTTATAATC
Organism: Melangyna quadrimaculata; assembly: GCA_949320155.1. Lineage (NCBI taxonomy): Eukaryota > Metazoa > Arthropoda > Insecta > Diptera > Syrphidae > Melangyna > Melangyna quadrimaculata. Next base: position 305,897,948 of record OX439483.1, on the reverse strand, counting down.
CTCCCAATCACTTATTTCTTCACTCTGTAAAGCTTTATGGTAATACAACAATTTTTGTCTTTTTAAATCTCTTAATGTATCGTTATACCACTCTACCGAATTTTTGTTCACTTTTTTTGTCTCAACGTAACTACTCATGATTCTTAAAAGCTCATTTGAAAATATATTGCTCAAATAATTTACATTAACGAGTGGAAAAAATATATTTCCAAACTGACACTGCCCGATATCATTAATGAATGCATCTCTGTCGTACTTTAAACACTGTATCGTTTTTTGCGTAACTGTATCTACTTTTTTATCTTTTGATATTATTTTCACTATTATTGTTTCATGATCCGTTATTTTCAAGTTAGTATCTCTTTCTGTAGAAATCAGACATGAATTTGTTACAACGTAATCCAGTAGGGTTTTAGAGTCTGGGGTTATTCGCGTAGCCTTTTTTATGATTTGTTCAGCCGTGTTTTCTAAAATAATTCGTTGAATTTCTCTTTGATATGTATAGTTTTTATCTAGCCAATCTATATTAAAATCACCAATAATTATAAAGTCTTTCGCGTTTTCATTAAGTTCTTCTAGCAGTTCTGTAAATCTATCACAAAACATTCGGCATGATGCACTTGGTGAGTTATATAAAACTACAAAAGTTATTGGATAGCCCTTTGCTGTTATATTTACACTCATCCACCAATGTTCGTAGTCATACTGTGTCAGCTTTGGAGGGTCAAATCTTATCCCTTCCTTTATATAGATACTAACTCCACCTGTATGCCTAGAGTTACTATCACATCTTATAAGTTCATAGTTATAAATATCTAATTCACTTGTATCAATCGGGTCAGTAAGATGTGTTTCCGACAGTGCCACCAAATCAAATTTTTTTTCATGTAAAATTGTTTCAAGTTAATCCTTGAATGTTAAAGTAAGCACAATTTAAATACTTTGGTGGCTAAAAGGAAGCCCGTTTTTTTTCAATTTCTAATTGTTTTAAGTAGACTGGACATACCGTGTTCCTACAATCATGGTTACAATCCAACTTTAACCCATAACGCTCATTTGATCTCGCACAGTTTATACACTTCACATGATCTGAGCTGCAATTTTTTGCATCATGGCTTTGTCCACATTTTGCACATGCGATTTCATTTTTACACTTGCTTGCAATATGCTTAAAGCCCCAACAATTGTAACACTTTCTAATTGAAATGTATTCAAAAATCCTGCATCGATCCCAACCAACACACAATTTTCCCTCTTTCATCACTTTTGTATAGTCCTCTGCTTCCAGTACGAGAATCGCATTAAATACTTTCCAATTTTTGATACCACGGTAACACTTTACACATTTTACTTCACCTTTCAAATTGTTTTGACTTTTAACATATATTTCTATTTCGCTTGTTTCGTACATTTCACTCATACCCGTTAGTAGAATTTGCGCACAGAAAGCTTTGGACTATCAACAACATAATTTTCATTTAATTTTTCCTTCACTTCTTTGCATAATTTTTCACGAGATTCTTTATCCGAACAGATTATCGATATCGATCCATCTTTCTTTTCAATAATATTATCAATTTGTATTGATAAATCTGAAGGATTTATATTAATTTTAACATCACTTTTTGTTGTGTTTATATCTTGCTTCTCTTTTGGCTTGACGATAACTGTAGACTTCGCGACTTCTGAAAATGACTTTTTTTTTTGGGGATTGCAGTTATATTTTTTTCTTCACTTATTTTTTTTAGTATTTCAACAGAATCTTTTAACTCTTTAACAATTTTTTCCAGCGATTTTAATTCATCTAAACAAGACATTTTAAATGATGAAATGCACCACAAGAGCCACTGCAAACTAGCCACTTATCTCCCGTTTTTACCGGTCGACTGCAGTCGATGCAGTCCGAACTCATTTTTTTTTCTCTTTCTTGATAAATCAAGACTTTAAAGCGATTTATTTATATGTATTTATTGTTCTTTATCTTCACTTTCACTTTTATAAAAAAATCAATTATTAATTTGAATTTTATCCATAAAATTTTGATTATATTTAGCAGCTACGCAAGAACTTGACTTTACACTTTCGATCTCTTCGTTGAAACAACGAACCGACTTGGTTTGTCTGGAAGATGCTGGAGCCAGTGGTCGGAGCAGGTGCTCCAAACACAGAAGTGTTTCCAAATGCTGGAGCAGGCTTTTGTTCAAATAGTCCCCCACCTGCGGTGCTGGTAATGTCAAATCCTCAGAATCCTGTATTGGCTGTAGATGCTGCCAGACCAAGGGTTGGCTTATTTTTTGTTGAAGGTGCCCCAAAGACAGTTTTGTTGAACTGAATCACTAAAACCACCAGGTGCTGCTGTATTCTGAGCTGCCGGCTGAAAAAAATGAGAAATTAATTATAAACTGTATGAGTTTCTTACGTTCATTAGGTCGAGTTTCTAAATTATTAAAGAGAGTGTACCTCCAAAATATATAAAGAATTATATCTTCTAATGTGACTCTCACAAAGGCATAGTATTTAATATTATAAAAAATATACATAAATAATATCCTGAACAGAATATTGTAGGTAGTTTAATTACTTATTACTTACGGCTGTCTATAATTGGCTTTTTTTATTTTCCCTTTTTGTGGTCTCCAGCTAATGATTTTTCAAAGCACTGCAATGAAAAATAAAGAAAGAATATTAATAAACACATCTAAGTATATTTTGTTTGAAACAAAATCAATTTTCATTAGTAAATAAATTATTTTACATGATAGTAAACACAGGTATCTCTTATGGCTGTCACTGGTTAGTGTATACATCATAGAGTAAGTATACTACCTAGAGGCCCGACTCGTAAACCCCTTGCCTTAAACACCCGCAAAAGTTATTTGAGGTGACAAAGAGAAAACTCTCTTATGGTGTTTTCTATTGGTAAAATAAATCAATTTATTTTTGATTTAGATCTGTCAAAACGCAGATTTTACAGTCCAATGGGCAAATAAATTGATTTATTTTTTTATTTAAAATCAAACTATCCATATCCCCTCCTATACCAGTACCAATACAATTTTAAGTTGTCACTTTACAAATTTGAATGTATTGTTTGAATTTATTTCGGTTAGTGAAAGGGAAGCGTTTCTAATATAAAATTCATGAAGCTCATTGTTTTCTTCTGAAAGTGCATCAAGTGGTGACGAGTTTTGTGATGTTATAAAACATACAAAAAATTACACGAATAGAATGACAAAAATAAATCAATTAGAATTGGCGTTCGATTCACCATGAAATAAATCACTTTTTAGATTGAAATCTGAATTTACCAATCGAAAACACCATTAATCTACTCTTTTTTTCCTATCCGTGAATCTGTGAGTATATATAATATGGAGTGCTCGTTCCTATCCCTAATGCATTGTAGTTCTCGAGCTTGTGATAGGGGGCGTGATTTCATTATAGAGAGGGTATTTTGACAGCTCACCTGGTAGTCATGACGGCTGACTCATTATAATATTCCTAAAGGCAATGCATGACGGTGTTCGTGTTCGCAATGTTTATTGTTTAATAATTATAATGTTTAAATTTTGTGAACAAAAACTTCTTGAAAAATGTGATTAACTCCCTACGCGTAAATTGTATGTATTGTTAACTTATTAATAAGTGTTTTTTTTACACAAGGAACACATTTTGCCAGTGAATTTGTTGTCGTTTTTTTTAATTACATTTGCGATTTTATCTTGTATGAAGAAATGTTCACCGCACATAACTATTTAGCTTAATTAAATCTCAAATGTTTGAGAAAATTCACTCCAGTTTGCCATTCGATGCGGTTATACCTCAAAACTTGGTAGAATGTAAGGACGATTAATATATGCTTGGGACAGTGCCGATTCCAATATTTTGGTTATAAATTGCAGATTAGCACATCTTAAGTGATTCGCTGTGGCTAAGCATCTGATTCTGATACCATCAACCCCACATCCTTTCAAAGTAGAACGAGTTGTGGCTTCTATCGAAGAACCACTTATTGCTTTGTCTTAAAGTGCTTGAACTTCGGCGACCACGATGGGGAGCAAATAGCCAATTCATGGATGGAAAAAACGCTATTACTTGCAAATCGAACAAAAAAAACTACAACTTAGCAAAGCAATTCCATTCCATAAACGTGTTCCAGTTTTCATTGATTATCTAAATCAAAAAATAGATGGCCACCATAAAGAACCACAAGAACTGGCCACATTCCATATTGGCAAGAAAATTGGTTATTTTGTACATTGGGAATCAGTTCATGTTCATATTCGAACAAAATGTTGATCTGCATTGGAAGTCTTTTGGGAAGTCAAAAAATCATACAATGACTCAGGTATGTTAACATTTGAAAAAAAAAAACACCTTTGAAAAAGTATTAACTATTTTTGTATTTTATTTTTTTCAGGAATATGCCCTTTGTGTTCACGATTATGAATTCCAAATAGTGGATAATGCATTCCTATTAATTTCATAAGTCAGGCATTAAAGTTCTCTAAAAAGGTTCCCGTCAAGAAATACTAAATGAATGGATGGCTTCCATAAAGAAACAGAGAACTTAAGAACTAGGTATGTATATTCCATATTGCCAAAAGAATTGGTTATTTTGTTTATTGGAACCAGTTGGAAGAATACAAACCTAAATTAGACACATTTTTTTGTAAAATTAATTTCGAATATAAAACTAGATTTCAACTTGTCATTGATAGACCCATATTGTCATTGAAAGACCCATATTGACACAAGCCCAGTAAACCCAAAAAAAAAAAAAAAACAGAAAAGTAGAAAGATTAGGAATCTCCAATCTGTTTTGTTAAAACTGTGTTATTCAATGACAATTGAAATTTAAGCATAACACGAGTCACAATGGAATTACCAATAATAAAGTTATATTTGTTTGTGCAGTCAAATACTTGTCCTAACTCAAATTTTACCATTAAGTGTTCATACGTATGTAGAATGACGTGTTGTATGTTTGTTGAGTGCACCTTAAAAATATTATTCCAATTGAAATTTTGACTTATACAATTCATTGCATTACAAAACGCCGAATAGCAAATAAATACCTGCACCATGGCATTTGTAACATTTTTATTTATTTTATTCTTCTCTATTTTCAGATTAAATAATAATTGCTTCCCAAAAATGGTAATAGGTGATACAGATGTTGCTGCGGTACCGGAAGGCGTCAATACATTGGCGCATCCTTCCGGTATTCCGCAAGATAAGATTGACAATATAATGAATGATATTTTACCTTTTTGATTTTCTTCATTTCAATTCAATAAAAACGCCTTTTTTTATTATTTTATTTTGCTAATCTATATATTTCGAGGACCTATTTGCCTCATCGTCAGGATCTATACAAATTAAATACATGCGTTTTAATACAAAATTAAATAAATACATAAGAAATTTAAATATATACAAAATTACCAAAATTATTTATAAGAAGTTATTTGATAACAATCTGTTTCAGTTCAAAATTAGCTATAAATTATTTTTTGATGTTAGACATTTTGTTTTTAAAATAAAACTTAAAATATTGAACAAAGTTTCTTATAGGGTTATTCAAGTATTTGACGATTACAAATTTGTTTGATTTTGAATTTGGTTATTCTGTAAATTAGCAATAACTATGAGATTGTAGTATGTATTAGTGTAGTCCCTTTTATCTGTTTTGTAGTTACACGCAATGCCCTCATTACTTATAATTTGGTTGACCTCATGAATTTGTAACTTAAATTTGTTTCTTTCTAATTTTAAAATTTAAGCTCCATCAAAATCAAAAGAATGTCAATTTTCCTTTACATGATCAGCTAAAGCAGCTATATTTTTGTTGACCGAGCCTTCGTTAACTTTTTGACATTCGTTTTTGTGTTGACCTATTCTTGACCCCAGTTTTTGAATAGTTTCTCCTATGTTTGTTTTTTCGCAATCGTTGCATTTTACAGAGTAAACTAATCCACAGTTTTCTGTTTTATTAATTTTTTGTTTTGTATTAAGAAAGAATTTTGAATTTTGTTTTGTTGGCTTCATTGCTGCTTTAACATCTGGTACAAAATATTGGCACACCTTAGCTAAGGACTCACTTAATTTAGGTACATAAGTCATTGCTGAATAAATTGTATTATCCGTATCTAATAAATTTCTTGTCCGATCATTATTATTCGATATAAAGCCGTAGTTACTTTGGTCAAATTTTTGTAGTAAATTAATATTGGCTTGTAAATTTTCGTTTTTAACTGATGAAATAAGATTATATTCATTGGATAGTTGTTTTTTCTCAATATATTTTGTATTTTTATTATATTATTGTTAAAATTGGTCTTATGGCTAAATGAAAATACCTTACGAATAAAGTTTTTAACCATATTATATTTCATTCGAGTAGGATGAGCCGAATAAAAATTTAACAAACGATTTGATGCAATTTGTTTATGAAACCAATTTGTTATAATATTACCATCACTGTTTCTTTTGACTGTAACATCTAAATAATTTATTTCACGAGTAAGTGTGTCCTCCAATTCATATGTAAAAATAATATTTTTGTCAAGAGATTCCAGAGCTGAGTTTACTACATCAATTTTGTTTCTTGGAATAGCTGTTAAATGATCATCCACATATGCTATCCAAAATTGTGGTGTAAAATCTATTCTATCAAACGCATACAATATCACTTCATCCAAAACATATTCGACGAGAATTGGAGCTAAAGATGATCCCATAAAAAGTCCAGTTTTCATACGAAAAAATTGATTTTTAAAACAAAAATAATTGCAGTCCGAAAGGCAAACTTTTAACATAATCATAAATGTTTGTTTTGGAATTTTAGTTTTAGGTTTGATACGTAAAGCAAAGTGACGGTCAACAGTTTGTAGTGCCAATTTAGTTGAAACATTATTAAAGCAATTTGATACATCGAAAGATACAAGAATATTTCCAGGTAGAATTTTGGTTTTTGTAATTGTGTTAACAAATAGTTTTGAATTTTTGATTGTGAATTTTGATTTATAAGATTCTTTAAGAATGTTAGCTAAATATTTTGATAATTTGTAACTAGGAGAATTTATTGTTGAAATAATAGGTCAAACAGGTAAATTTTCTTTATGATATTTGTATTGTCCAAATACACGGGGTGAAATAGCAATATACGTACGAAGCTGTTTAGACTCTTGTTGGCTTATTAATTTTCTACTTTTGTTAAAAATAGTACTTATTAAGCGATTATTTTTAGCTTGTAGCGATGACGTAGGATCTGAAGCCAAAACTTCAAATTATCGGTGTACGCTAGGCAATGATAGTCACATTACCTTTTCCACTTGAAGACACAAAAATTTCATCATTATCTTTCAGAAACTTTGCTGTAATTTTGGCCGCTTTAATCAAAAACTTTGTGATTCTGTTTGGCTTTTTATTTGATTTTATATGTCTTGTAATAAGATAAGTCAATTGAGCTCTCATAGCCCTTTTAATTGGCTCTGCAGCGAATCGTGAAATAATATATTCTAAATCAGCAATTAAGTCTAGAGTCGCGATAATCTGAACTGGGAGAGCAAATTTAGGGCCAAGTCCAAGTAAAATTAGCATTTCACGGGGAATAGTAACATCAGAAAGATTTTGTTCAAAAGGGTAGTTATGTGCATTCAAGAGGACACAAGCGTCCACAGGTTTTTCTCAAAACCCACCTCTGTCTACCAACTCCTACTCTCACCTCCACGTGGTGAACATCGGGTGTCTAGTACCTCAGCTGGAGACGGGGTTTAAATCCCCGTGGAAAGCTGTTGGGGATAGCCAACGAGAGAGGGGGGGGAGGAGTGTTCCCACTAAGGCACTTCTCCTTTCATCGAGGCGGCAGCGGACGAATTCTCTAGATGGAATCAACGGTGGCGTCTACAGTTCCAGTTAGGTTGAACTACTTAGTGAACACCTTATATGGGCTACTACGACATATTTGTAGCTCAGGCCTATAAGGAGCGGTTTATCCGGCTCCCTACCCTTGGAGTTATACGAAGGGTCTGGTCCTCCGGGTCGGGGGTTGTGCGTCGGGGTAACTTCCCTACCACGTAAAAAAAAGTTGTTCCGAAACAACAACAAGCCTCGGATATGGATGATTTTAAAGTTGACGACCCCAGCAAACGAAACAAGGACAATGAATTTCGGATCTGCACGTGGAACGTCCTGTCCTTATACAGAACACGTGCAGCCGAACAATTAGTGGAGAACCTGGACAGGCTAAAGGCTGACGTAACAGCCATCCAGGAAGTGCGATGGGATGGAGAGGGCGTACGGAGACTGAAAACGTGTGACATCTACTACGGCGGGTGCTTGAAGGAACAGGGTCAGCGGCTCTTTGGTTGTGGTTTTGTGATAAGGGAAAGACTTAGGCAAGAAGTCTTGGGCTTCCGAAGTGTAAGCGAGCGCCTGGTCACAATCCGCATCAAAGGCAAATTTAAGAACATTTCGCTGATTTGTGTTCACGCCCCCCATGAAAGGAGAGAAGACTCAACCAACGAAGCATTCTACGATCTCTTGGAGACAACGTATGATATGTGCCCGAAGTACGACGTGAAGATCATTCTTGGTGACTTCAAAGCAAGATTCGGAAAGGAGGGCATCTTTGGTTCGATAGTCGGAGGACACAGCCTACACGACGAAACTTCCGGCAACGGACACAGGCTGGCAGACTTTACGGCGGGGCGAAATGTCATCATCTCAAGCACCTACTTCCCACACCTCAATATACACAAGGGGACTTGGCGGTCGCGTGATCAAGTAACCGTCAACCAAATCGACCACGTTGCGATAGACGCGAGACATGCTTCCAGTATCTTGGACGTCCGAACGTTCCGAGGGGCCAACATTGACTCGGATCACTACCTGGTGGTAGCTAGACTACGTATGCGGATATCCATGACGCGACAACGCAGAGCAGATGCTGTGAAAAGATTCGATGTCGAGAAGCTTAAATCGCAAGAGACTGCCAGAACTTTTGCAGACCACGTAACTCTTAATCTCTCAGGAGGTCCGCCACCAGCATCAAGTGCAGAGGACCAGTGGGAACACTGTCAACAAGCCATCAGAAGTGCCGCCTCTGATGTGCTGGGTTTCACTAGGCGAATACAACGAAACCCCGGTTCGATGAAGAGTGCCGGCTAGCGCATGCAGCTAAGGACGAGGCCTACCAAGCAATGCTGCAGACTCGAACAAGAGCTGCTGAGAGAGTGGCCCGGGAGCTCTACGGGCTGAAACGCAAAGAGGAACGCCGACTTCTCAGGAGGAAAAAGAGAGAGCACGAGAAGCGGGCGGTAGAGTCTATTGAGGGTTGTAGCGGTAGGGGGGATGTTCGAAAATTTTATCAGAGGGTGAAGCGATCCACCCAAGGATTCAAGGCTAGAACGGAAGCCTGCCGAGATGAGAGTGGGAATATGGTAGTAGACACACTGTCAGTGCTGAGGATCTGGAAAGAACACTTCTCTAGACTGCTTAATGGCGAAGACAGCCAAGATGCCGCTAATAGGCAGAACGCTCCATTCAACTTGGACGATGATGGCCAAGAGTTCCGTCCACCCGACCTAACCGAAGTTCGGCTGGCGATATCCAAACTTAAGTCGTACAAGGCTGCAGGTGCGGATGGCTTACAAGCCGAACTATTTAAATCAGCGGGAGGTGAATTGGCTAGGAGCATACACCAGCTCATCTGCAAAATTTGGTCGGAGGAAAGTATGCCCGATGAATGGAACCTCGGTATAGTGTGCCCCATCCATAAAAAGGGAGATGTTCTGAAATGTACCAACTACAGAGGAATTAGTCTCCTAAACGTCGCTTATAAAATCTTGTCGGCCATCCTGTGTGACCGCTTAAAACCTTTTGTCAACGATCTGATCGGCCCTTATCAGTGCGGTTTTAGGCCAGGCAAGTCAACCGTCGATCAAATGTTCACACTCCGACAGATTTTAGAAAAATTCCGGGAATTCCAGATCGATACACACCACCTTTTTATCGATTTTAAAGTCGCGTATGATAGCGTGAAAAGGGACGAATTATACAGAGCCATGTCGAGTCTCGGCATCCCTACCAAACTCGTCCGCTTGTGCAGGATGACGATGGAGAAATCTCGCTGCTCCGTCAAAATTGGTAAGAACACCACCGATTCCTTTGATGTTGAGAAAGGATTGAGGCAAGGCGACGCGTTATCATGCAACCTATTCAACATCGTTCTTGAAGCCATTGTACGCAACGCACATGTCAACACCAGCGGTACAATCTATCAAAAGTCCGTTCAACTGCTTGCATATGCGGATGACATAGACATTGTCGGCAGAACGAAGCGAGCTGTGGCAGGGGCATTTGCGAGCATTGAATCGGAGGCGGCTAGAATGGGATTGGCGGTTAATGAGGACAAGACGAAGTATATGCTGTCATCGAGAGAGGAATCTCAACATCGTCGACTCGGGCAAAATATCACGATGGACAGATATAACTTCGAAGTTGTCAAGGACTTTGTCTACCTGGGCTCCACTATTACATCGCAGAATGACATCAGTGCAGAGATCAAGCGAAGAATTACTCTTGCCAACCGCTGTTTCTTCGGTCTAAGAAGGCATTTAAGTAGTAAGGCCCTCTCTCAGAGAACCAAGGAGACTTTATACAAAACCCTAATCATCCCGGTCCTGCTTTATGGGTCAGAAGCATGGACACTGAAAGATTCGGATAAAAATCTGCTAGGGTGCTTTGAGAGGAAGATTCTTCGTGTGATTTTCGGTCCGGTGTGTATCGAAGGAGTATGGAGGAGAAGATTCAACGACGAGCTATACGGGCTATACAGCGACGTTGACCTGGTCAAAAAGCTGAAAATACAGCGGCTGAGATGGCTGGGGCACGTGGAGCGTATTGACAGCAACGCACCTGCCCGACGAGTCTTCGAATCCAACCCCGATGGGGTACGCAGCAGAGGAAGAACCCGTAACAGGTGGCGCAATCAAGTGAATGACGACATCAAAGCACTCGGTGTGCGCAACTGGAAGCGGCTAGCTAGGGACAGAGCTGGCTGGAGGGGCTTGTTAGTTGAGGCCGAAGCCCATCCTGGGCTGTGAGCGCCATCAAAAGTAAGTAAGTAAGAAAGATTTTTAATTAATTTTTATAAGAGTCGGTAAACATCGACCAAAATTTGTGTCTTAGTAGGGTATAACAGACTGACTGAAGAGCCCACTGTTATCCCTTGGGCGAAACACAATAATTTCTGGAGTTGAGGTCACTTGTACTTTTTAATTGAATTTTATTCATTCACTCCACTTAAAACAGAAGTAATTTCAATATTTTAATATTTAAATTTCTTCATCTTCTTATTATAAAAAACCTGACCATATTTATTTTCTAGGTGCACGAATTTAAACAAATTCCCCTAGAATAATAAAATTCACAGTATCTTTTTGCTGTGATTTTTATAAGAGTCGGTAAACATCGACCAAAATTTGTGTCTTAGTAGGGTATAACAGACTGACTGAAGAGCCCACTGTTATACCTTGGGCGAAACACAATAATTCCTGGAGTTGAGGTCACTTGTACTTTTTAATTGAATTTTATTCATTCACTCCACTTAAAACAGAAGTAATTTCAAGATTTTAACATTTAAATTTCTTCATCTTCTTATTATAAAGATTTTTAATAAAATTGTCATCATATTTTATGTCTTCTAATGATAATTTTCGTTTTTAACTGATGAAATAAGTTTTCGGATTATATTCATTGGGTAGTTGTTTTTTTTTCAATATATTTTGTATCTTTATTATATTATTGTTAAAATTGCTCTTATGGCTAAATGAAAATACCTTACGAATAAAGTTTTTAACCATATTATATTTCATTCGAGTAGGATGAGCCGAATAAAAATTTAACAAACGATTTGATGCAATTGGCTTATGAAACCAATTCGTTATAATATTACCATCTCTGTTTCTTTTGACTGTAACATCTAAATAATTTATTTCACGAGTAAGTGTGTCCTCCAATTCATATGTAAAAATAATATTTTTGTCAAGAGATTCCAGAGCTGAGTTTACTACAACAATTTTGTTTCTTGGAATAGCTGTTAAATGATCATCCACATATGCTATCCAAAATTGTGGTGTAAAATCTATTCTATTAAACGCATTCAATATCACTTCATCCAAAACATATTCGACGAGAATTGGAGATGATCCCATAAAAAGTCCAGTTTTCATACGAAAAAATTGATTTTTAAAACAAAAATAATTGCAGTCCGAAAGGCAAAATTTTAACATAATCATAAATGTTTGTTTTGGAATTTTAGTTTTAGGTTTGATACGTAAAGCAAAGTGACGGTCAACAGTTTGTAGTGCCAATTTAGTTGAAACATTATTAAAGCAATTTGATACATCGAAAGATACAAGAATATTTCCAGGTAGAATTTTGGTTTTTGTAATTGTGTTAACAAATAGTTTTGAATTTTTGATTGTGAATTTTGATTTATAAGATTCTTTAAGAATGTTAGCTAAATATTTTGATAATTTGTAACTAGGAGAATTTATTGTTGAAATAATAGGTCAAACAGGTAAATTTTCTTTATGATATTTGTATTGTCCAAATACACGGGGTGAAATAGCAATATACGTACGAAGCTGTTTAGACTCTTGTTGGCTTATTAATTTTCTACTTTTGTTAAAAATAGTACTTATTAAGCGATTATTTTTAGCTTGTAGCGATGACGTAGGATCTGAAGCCAAAACTTCAAATTATCGGTGTACGCTAGGCAATGATAGTCACATTACCTTTTCCACTTGAAGACACAAAAATTTCATCATTATCTTTCAGAAACTTTGCTGTAATTTTGGCCGCTTTAATCAAAAACTTTGTGATTCTGTTTGGCTTTTTATTTGATTTTATATGTCTTGTAATAAGATAAGTCAATTGAGCTCTCATAGCCCTTTTAATTGGCTCTGCAGCGAATCGTGAAATAATATATTCTAAATCAGAAATTAAGTCTAGAGTCGGGATAATCTGAACTGGGAGAGCAAATTTAGGGCCAAGTCCTAGTAAAATTAGCATTTCACGGGGAATAGTAACATCAGAAAGATTTTGTTCAAAAGGCTAGTTATGTGCATTCAAGAGGACACAAGCGTCCACAGGTTTTTCTCAAAACCCACCTCTGTCTACCAACTCCTGTTGGGGATAGCCAACGAGACAGGGGGGGGAGGAGTGTTCCCACTAAGGCACTTCTCCTTTCATCGAGGCGGCAGCGGACGAATTCTCTAGATGGAATCAACGGTGGCGTCTACAGTTCCAGTTAGGTTGAACTACTTAGTGAACACCTTATATGGGCTACTACGACATATTTGTAGCTCAGGCCTATAAGGAGCGGTTTATCCGGCTCCCTACCCTTGGAGTTATACGAAGGGTCTGGTCCTCCGGGTCGGGGGTTGTGCGTCGGGGTAACTTCCCTACCACGTAAAAAAAAGTTGTTCCGAAACAACAACAAGCCTCGGATATGGATGATTTTAAAGTTGATGACCCCAGCAAACGAAACAAGGACAATGAATTTCGGATCTGCACGTGGAACGTCCTGTCCTTATACAGAACACGTTAAGCCGAACAATTAGTGGAGAACCTGGACAGGCTAAAGGCTGACGTAACAGCCATCCAGGAAGTGCGATGGGATGGAGAGGGCGTACGGAGACTGAAAACGTGTGACATCTACTACGGCGGGTGCTTGAAGGAACAGGGTCAGCGGCTCTTTGGTTGTGGTTTTGTGATAAGGGAAAGACTTAGGCAAGAAGTCTTGGGCTTCCGAAGTGTAAGCGAGCGTCTGGTCACAATCCGCATCAAAGGCAAATTTAAGAACATTTCGCTGATTTGTGTTCACGCCCCCCATGAAAGGAGAGAAGACTCAACCAACGAAGCATTCTACGATCTCTTGGAGACAACGTATGATATGTGCCCGAAGTACGACGTGAAGATCATTCTTGGTGACTTCAACGCAAGATTCGGAAAGGAGGGCATCTTTGGTTCGATAGTCGGAGGACACAGCCTACACGACGAAACTTCCGGCAACGGACACAGGCTGGCAGACTTTGCGGCGGGGCGAAATGTCATCATCTCAAGCACCTACTTCCCACACCTCAATATACACAAGGGGACTTGGCGGTCGCGTGATCAAGTAACCGTCAACCAAATCGACCACGTTGCGATAGACGCGAGACATGCTTCCAGTATCTTGGACGTCCGAACGTTCCGAGGGGCCAACATTGACTCGGATCACTACCTGGTGGTAGCTAGACTACGTATGCGGATATCCATGACGCGACAACGCAGAGCATATGCTGTGAAAAGATTCGATGTCGAGAAGCTTAAATCGCAAGAGACTGCCAGAACTTTTGCAGACCACGTAACTCTTAATCTCTCAGGAGGTCCGCCACCAGCATCAAGTGCAGAGGACCAGTGGGAACACTCTCAACAAGCCATCAGAAGTGCCGCCTCTGATGTGCTGGGTTTCACTAGGCGAATACAACGAAACCCCGGTTCGATGAAGAGTGCCGGCTAGCGCATGCAGCTAAGGACGAGGCCTACCAAGCAATGCTGCAGACTCGAACAAGAGCTGCTGAGAGAGTGGCCCGGGAGCTCTACGGGCTGAAACGCAAAGAGGAACGCCGACTTCTCAGGAGGAAAAAGAGAGAGCACGAGAAGCGGGCGGTAGAGTCTATTGAGGGTTGTAGCGGTAGGGGAGATGTTCGAAAATTTTATCAGAGGGTGAAGCGATCCACCCAAGGATTCAAGGCTAGAACGGAAGCCTGCCGAGATGAGAGTGGGAATATGGTAGTAGACACACTGTCAGTGCTGAGGATCTGGAAAGAACACTTCTCTAGACTGCTTAATGGCGAAGACAGCCAAGATGCCGCTAATAGGCAGAACGCTCCATTCAACTTGGACGATGATGGCCAAGAGTTCCGTCCACCCGACCTAACCGAAGTTCGGCTGGCGATATC
The DNA here is from genome assembly GCA_949320155.1 of Melangyna quadrimaculata. Taxonomy (NCBI): domain Eukaryota; kingdom Metazoa; phylum Arthropoda; class Insecta; order Diptera; family Syrphidae; genus Melangyna; species Melangyna quadrimaculata. The sequence goes on along the minus strand of OX439483.1, from coordinate 305,882,931 downwards.
CAAACTTAAGTCGTACAAGGCTGCAGGTGCGGATGGCTTACAAGCCGAACTATTTAAATCAGCGGGAGATGAATTGGCTAGGAGCATACACCAGCTCATCTGCAAAATTTGGTCGGAGGAAAGTATGCCCGATGAATGGAACCTGTGCCCCATCCATAAAAAGGGAGATGTTCTGAAATGTACCAACTACAGAGGAATTAGTCTCCTAAACGTCGCTTATAAAATCTTGTCGGCCATCCTGTGTGACCGCTTAAAACCTTTTGTCAACGATCTGATCGGCCCTTATCAGTGCGGTTTTAGGCCAGGCAAGTCAACCGTCGATCAAATGTTCACACTCCGACAGATTTTAGAAAAATTCCGGGAATTCCAGATCGATACACACCACCTTTTTATCGATTTTAAAGTCGCGTATGATAGCGTGAAAAGGGACGAATTATACAGAGCCATGTCGAGTCTCGGCATCCCTACCAAACTCGTCCGCTTGTGCAGGATGACGATGGAGAAATCTCGCTGCTCCGTCAAAATTGGTAAGAACACCACCGATTCCTTTGATGTTGAGAAAAGGATTGAGGCAAGGCGACGCGTTATCATGCAACCTATTCAACATCGTTCTTGAAGCCATTGTACGCAACGCACATGTCAACACCAGCGGTACAATCTATCAAAAGTCCGTTCAACTGCTTGCATATGCGGATGACATAGACATTGTCGGCAGAACGAAGCGAGCTGTGGCAGGGGCATTTGCGAGCATTGAATCGGAGGCGGCTAGAATGGGATTGGCGGTTAATGAGGACAAGACGAAGTATATGCTGTCATCGAGAGAGGAATCTCAACATCGTCGACTCGGGCAAAATATCACGATGGACAGATATAACTTCGAAGTTGTCAAGGACTTTGTCTACCTGGGCTCCACTATTACATCGCAGAATGACATCAGTGCAGAGATCAAGCGAAGAATTACTCTTGCCAACCGCTGTTTCTTCGGTCTAAGAAGGCATTTAAGTAGTAAGGCCCTCTCTCAGAGAACCAAGGAGACTTTATACAAAACCCTAATCATCCCGGTCCTGCTTTATGGGTCAGAAGCATGGACACTGAAAGATTCGGATAAAAATCTGCTAGGGTGCTTTGAGAGGAAGATTCTTCGTGTGATTTTCGGTCCGGTGTGTATCGAAGGAGTATGGAGGAGAAGATTCAACGACGAGCTATACGGGCTATACAGCGACGTTGACCTGGTCAAAAAGCTGAAAATACAGCGGCTGAGATGGCTGGGACACGTGGAGCGTATTGACAGCAACGCACCTGCCCGACGAGTCTTCGAATCCAACCCCGATGGGGTACGCAGCAGAGGAAGAACCCGTAACAGGTGGCGCAATCAATTGAATGACGACATCAAAGCACTCGGTGTGCGCAACTGGAAGCGGCTAGCTAGGGACAGAGCTGGCTGGAGGGGCTTGTTAGTTGAGGCCGAAGCCCATCCTGGGCTGTGAGCGCCATCAAAAGTAAGTAAGTAAGAAAGATTTTTAATTAATTTTTATAAGAGTCGGTAAACATCGACCAAAATTTGTGTCTTAGTAGGGTATAACAGACTGACTGAAGAGCCCACTATTATACCTTGGGCGAAACACAATAATTTCTGGAGTTGAGGTCACTTGTACTTTTTAATTGAATTTTATTCATTCACTCCACTTAAAACAGAAGTAATTTCAATATTTTAATATTTAAATTTCTTCATCTTCTTATTATAAAAAACCTGACCATATTTATTTTCTAGGTGCACGAATTTAAACAAATTCCCCTAGAATAATAAAATTCACAGTATCTTTTTGCTGTGATTTTTATAAGAGTCGGTAAACATCGACCAAAATTTGTGTCTTAGTAGGGTATAACAGACTGACTGAAGAGCCCACTGTTATACCTTGGGCGAAACACAATAATTTCTGGAGTTGAGGTCACTTGTACTTTTTAATTGAATTTTATTCATTCACACCACTTAAAACAGAAGTAATTTCAAGATTTTAATATTTAAATTTCTTCATCTTCTTATTATAAAGATTTTTAATAAAATTGTCATCATATTTTATGTCTTCTAATGATAATTTTCGTTTTTAACTGATGAAATAAGTTTTCGGATTATATTCATTGGGTAGTTGTTTTTTTTTTCAATATATTTTGTATCTTTATTATATTATTGTTAAAATTGCTCTTATGGCTAAATGAAAATACCTTACGAATAAAGTTTTTAACCATATTATATTTCATTCGAGTAGGATGAGCCGAATAAAAATTTAACAAACGATTTGATGCAATTGGCTTATGAAACCAATTCGTTATAATATTACCATCACTGTTTCTTTTGACTGTAACATCTAAATAATTTATTTCACGAGTAAGTGTGTCCTCCAATTCATATGTAAAAATAATATTTTTGTCAAGAGATTCCAGAGCTGAGTTTACTACAACAATTTTGTTTCTTGGAATAGCTGTTAAATGATCATCCACATATGCTATCCAAAATTGTGGTGTAAAATCTATTCTATCAAACGCATTCAATATCACTTCATCCAAAACATATTCGACGAGAATTGGAGCTAAAGATGATCCCATAAAAAGTCCAGTTTTCATACGTATTTATTGATTTTTAAAACAAAAATAATTGCAGTCCGAAAGGCAAAATTTTAACATAATCATAAATGTTTGTTTTGGAATTTTAGTTTTAGGTTTGATACGTAAAGCAAAGTGACGGTCAACAGTTTGTAGTGCCAATTCAGTTGAAACATTATTAAAGCAATTTGATACATCGAAAGATACAAGAATATTTCCAGGTAGAATTTTGGTTTTTGTAATTGTGTTAACAAATAGTTTTGAATTTTTGATTGTGAATTTTTATTTATAAGATTCTTTAAGAATGTTAGCTAAATATTTTGATAATTTGTAACTAGGAGAATTTATTGTTGAAATAATAGGTCGAACAGGTAAATTTTCTTTGTGATATTTGTATTGTCCAAATGCACGGGGTGAAATAACAATATACGTACGAAGCTATTTAGACTCTTGTTGGCTTATTAATTTTCTACTTTTGTTAAAAATAGTACTTATTAAGCGATTATTTTTAGCTTGTAGCTATGACGTAGGATCTCAAGCCAAAACTTCAAATTATCGGTGTACGCTAAGCAATGATAGTCACATTACCTTTATCACTTGAAGACACAAAAATTTCATCATTATCTTTCAGAAACTTTGCCGTAATTTTGGCCGCTTTAATCAAAAACTTTGTGATTCTGTTTGGCTTTTTATTTGATTTTATATGTCTTGTAATAAGATAAGTCAATTGAGCTCTCATAGCCCTTTTAATTGGCTCTGCAGCGAATCGTGAAATAATATATTCTAAATCAGCAATTAAGTCTAGAGTCGGGATAGTCTGAACTGGGAGAGCAAATTTAGGGCCAAGTCCAAGTAAAATTAGCATTTCACGGGGAAAAGTAACATCAGAAAGATTTTTAATAAAATTGTCATCATATTTTATGTCTTCTAATGATGACAATTTTATTAAAAAATTTTCTGATGTTACTTTTCCCCGTGAAATGCTAATTTTACTTGGACTTGGTCCTAAATTTGCTCTCCCAGTTCAGACTATCCCGACTCTATACTTAATTGCTGATTTAGAATATATTATTTCACGATTCGCTGCAGAACCAATAAAAAAGGCTATGAGAGCTCAATTGACTTATCTTATTAAAAGACATATAAAATAAAATAAAAAGCCAAACAGAATCACAAAGTTTTTGATTAAAGCGGCCAAAATTACAGCAAAGTTTCTGAAAGATAATGATGAAATTTTTGTGTCTTCAAGTGATAAAGGTAATGTGACTATCATTGCTAAGCGTACACCGATAATTTGAAGTTTTGGCTTCCGATCCTACGTCATCGCTACAAGCTAAAAATAATCGCTTAATAAGTACTATTTTTAACAAAAGTAGAAAATTAATAAGCCAACAAGTGTCTAAACAGCTTCGTATGTATATTGCTATTTCACCCCGTGTATTTGGACAATACAAATATCATAAAGAAAATTTACCTGTTCGACCTATTATTTCAACAATAAATTCTCCTAGTTACAAATTATCAAAATATTTAGCTAACATTCTTAAAGAATCTTATAAATCAAAATTCACAATCAAAAATTCAAAACTATTTGTTAACACAATTACAAAAACCAAAATTCTACCTGGAAATATTCTTGTATCTTTCGATGTATCAAATTGCTTTAATAATGTTTCAACTGAATTGGCACTACAAACTGTTGACCGTCACTTTGCTTTACGTATCAAACCTAAAACTAAAATTCCAAAACAAACATTTATGATTATGTTAAAATTTTGCCTTTCGGACTGCAATTATTTTTGTTTTAAAAATCAATAAATACGTATGAAAACTGGACTTTTTATGGGATCATCTTTAGCTCCAATTCTCGTCGAATATGTTTTGGATGAAGTGGTATTGAATGCAAGAATAGATTTTACACCACAATTTTGGATAGCATATGTGGATGATCATTTAACAGCTATTCCAAGAAACAAAATTGATTTAGTAAAATCAGCTCTGGAATCTCTTGACAAAAATATTATTTTTACATATGAATTGGAGGACACACTTACTCGTGAAATAAATTATTTAGATGTTACAGTCAAAAGAAACAGTGATGGTAATATTATAACAAATTGGTTTCATAAGCCAATTGCAGCAAATCGTTTGTTAAATTTTTATTCGGCTCATCCTACTCGAATGAAATATAATATGGTTAAAAACTTTATTCGTAAAGTATTTTCATTTAGCCATAAGACCAATTTTAAAAATAATATAATAAAGATACAAAATATATTGAGAAAAAACAACTATCCAATGAATATAATCGAAAAACTTATTTCATCAGTTAAAAACGAAAATTTACAAGCCAAAATTAATTTACTACAAAGATTTGACCAAAGTAACTACAGCTTTTTATCTAATAATAATGATCGGACAAGAAATTTATTAGATACGGATAATAAAATTTATTCAGCAATGACTTATGTACCTAAATATAGTGAGTCCTTAGTTAAGGTGTGCCAATATTTTGTACCAGATGTTAAAGCAGCAATGAAGCCAACAAAACAAAATTCAAAATTCTTTCTTAATACAAAACAAAAAATTAATAAAACAGGAAACTGTGGATTAGTTTACTCTGTAAAATGCAGCGATTGCGAAAAAACAAACATAGGAGAAACTATTCAAAAACTGGGGTCAAGAATAGGTCAACACAAAAACGAATGTCAAAAAGTTAACGAAGGCTCGGTCAATAAAAATATAGCTGCTTTAGCTGATCATGTAAAGGAAAATGGACATTCTTTTGATTTTGATGAACTAAAATTTTAAAATTAGAAAGAAACAAATTTAAGTTGCAAATTCATGAGGTCAACCAAATTATAAGGAATGAGGGCATTGCGTGTAACTAAAAAACAGATACAAGGGACAACACTAATACATACTACAATCTCATAGTTATTGCTAATTTACAGAATAACCAAATTCAAAATCAAACAAATTTGTAATCTTCAAATACTTGTATAACTCTATAAGAAACTTTGTTCAATATTTTAATTTTTATTTTAAAAATAAATGTCTAACATTAAAAAATAATTTATAGCTAATTTTGAACTGAAACAGATTGTTATCAAATAACTTCTTATAAATAATTTTGGTAATTTTGTATATATTTAAATTTCTTATGTATTTATTTAATTTTGTATCAAAACGCATGTATTTAATTTGTATAGATCCTGACGATGAGGCAAATAGGTCCTCGAAATATATAGATTAGCAAAAATAAAATAATAAAAAAGGCGTTTTTATTGAATTGAAATGAAGAAAAACAAAAAGGTAAAATATAACTATAATTAATTCAGCAGTACAAAAATCATAATATATAATGAATGATATTAATTAGCAATACGGGTGGCTTCAAAATGAATAATCACTGAAAAAAATTGCGACAAAGGTATTTAATAGAAAAACAAAAATACATACATTATAATTAGATACTTTATAAAAAAATATTTAATTTATTTATTTCAGATTTGATATTATAAAAAAAGCCAAGGTACATATGGCAAAGTTCAGTTGGGCATTAACAAAGAAACTGGACAAGAAGAACTGGCAATAAAGACAATAAAAAATGTAAAATGGAAGCCGAAACTGATCTTTTACGTATTCGAAGGGAAGTACAAATTTTGAGTACCGCACTGCCCTCCATCGGCTGCACATCACGCTTGTTGAGTCCCGTCGGAAGTTAAAGTCCCATCGTTTTGTCTCATCTGTTTTCTTTTTTGTCCCATTGTTTTAATTTATATAACTCTGTATACCTTGTTTTACATAAAATGTTCTAATTTAAATAACTGTGTACCTTGTTATATAAATATAATCAATAAAATCACAAAAAAAAAAAAAAATATTAAATACCTACCTCCAAAGTGCTATACATACCTACCTACCCAAAAAAAAACAATAACTCAAACCCATGTCGCGCAATGACAATTCAGTGCAAGTGCATGTGCCATCATCTTCATAAAAAAAAAAATATAACCACAAAAGAAAAAAAAAACAAAAAAATAAACCAACAACAACACCTTATACACAACGAGTGGTTCAATCTTTCACTTTCCTTCCCATCGTCTCCCACAGTTGAGTTAGCTTAATCGTTGCTAGCATTTTGCGTGTAATCCCCGCACACTGCGCGCAGGAATTAAGTTAACGTGATCTCGGATAGATAATTGTTCGTCTCTCTAAATAACCAGGGGCGGTTCAGTGCAATTTGTCACTAAGGCATAACACTAGTGATAAATTGTTATTGAAAAGTTCAAATTGGAATTTAGATGGGATGTATAATTTAGATAATTGTCTGAGTTGGTTTTTAGTTAGTTTTGAATTTTTTAATGGTGGGTAAGTTAAGGGTTGATTATAGCAACATTCGTGGGCTTAGGAAAAATTTCTATGCTGCGTATGTCTATACTGTACAAAACAGGCCAGCTGTTTTGGCACTGAGTGAAACTCAGATAGGTGAAAATTCAGATCATTCGGAATTTAATTTATTTGGGTATACTTTGGTGCCATTATTCTTTCCCCATCATGGTCTTGCTGTATACATAAGAAATGATGTTGCGTACCAACTTCAACCACAATATGGTTTGTGTTCTAACACAAACTTTAATTTCATGTGGTTAAAATTTACGGTAAAAAAGCACATCATTCACACTTGTTTCGTTTATCGAAGCCCTAATTTGGACAGAAATTCAACTTCTAACGAGTTTGATGCTCTGTCCGACTCCATTCAAAGAATTGTTGCCCATTATCCTCACACTAAAATCGTCATTGCGGGCGATTTCAATGTACACAATTCTAGTTGGCTTCGCTTTTCTGTACAGACAACACCCGAAGGAAGGTATGTTGAGCTCTTTGCTGAGTTAAACCACCTGACTCAGCTTGTTGACGAGCCAACTCGAATCCCTGATGTTGCAGGTCAATCCGCCAACACACTTGACTTGGTTCTTACCTCTGACCCTGGTAAATACACTGTTAGTGTATTATCGCCTCTGGGCACATCAGACCATTGTGTCGTATCTGCTAATTTCTCGTGCCAACAAAGCTCAGTTAAAGAGAAAGTACCAACGAGAACCGTTTGGCAATACGAGAAAGCCAACTGGGACGGTCTCAACGGTTTCTTCAGTAACTTTAACTGGTCACTGTGCTTCCTCGATAGTGACGTAGATGCCAGTGCAGATATGATAACAAACCTAATTCTTTGTGGAATGAGAAATTTTATCCCGAATAGGGTAAAATCTATCAAACCCAAAGAAAACTCATGGTTTGATTCGAGCTGTAAAGAGGTTATTAGGGTCAGAGAAGTAAGTTTCCGTAATTACAAAGCCAACCCTACTGAGGAAAACCGGAAGAAGTTTCAACAAGCCGGGAAGACCTGTAACGCTCATATTCGACGAACCAAATTTTTGCATGACCAAAAATTAAGGCAAAAAATACTACAATGTCCCAACAGTAGTAAAAATTTTTGGTCATTTGTAAAAAATATTCGAAACACTACTTCGTCTTCGGTTCCAACACTCGTCTTCAACGACACACCTGCTGTCAGCTCGCAAGATAAAGCCAATTTGCTTGCAGCACAGTTTGCTGTTAATTCGACGCTTCCAGCAAGTGATAGAACTCCGCCTGTACTTGAGAGCGTAAACGATTCTATGGCTCAAATCTTCTTTCGCACTCGTGCAGTTGCTAGAGTTCTAAACGACCTCGACAAAAACAAATCCGCTGGCCCGGATAGTATCCCTCCCATTGTTCTGAAGAGGTGTTCTTCAACGCTGGCAAAACCACTGCGTAAGTTTTTCCATCTGTCCTATTCTACTGGTCTCTTTCCGAGTGGATGGAAAACAGCATTTGTCCAGCCTGTCCCTAAAAAAGGTATATCTTCTTCACACTCAAACTATCGGCCAATTGCATTAACGTCCCTTCTTTCCAAGGTCATGGAAACGCTGATTAATTTCCAGCTCAAGAAATATCTTGAAGAACGAAAGCTTCTTAATGACCGGCAGTACGGCTTTCGTAGCAATAGGTCCACTGGTGATCTGATGGTATATCTCACCGAACAGTGGAACAAATCTTTACATCGTTTTGGAGAAAGTAAGATTATTGCGCTTGATATTTCTAAAGCGTTTGATAGAGTTTGGCACCAAGCTCTCTTATCGAAAATGCGCGCATTTGGTATTGATGAATCTCTTCTTCGTTGGATTAGAAACTACCTTTCGGACCGATCAATACAAGTTGTACTGGACGGTTTCAAGTCTGAAATTCACAAAATAAATGCTGGTGTGCCCCATGGCTCCGTTTTGTCTCCGACTCTCTTCCTTATATTCATAAATGATCTTTTGTCTGAAACTTCTAATCCATTAAACTGTTTCGCTGACGATAGCACCCTCAGCTTCTCATATTCGTTTTCAGATTCACATCCATGTCCTTCGGATGTGGAACTAGAACGGCAGCGTATGATTAGCTCATTTAATTCTGATCTCGACAGCATTGTCCAATGGGGAATCAAAAACCACGTAGAATTTAATGCTTCAAAAACTCAGTGCTGTCTACTGTCGTCAAAACGAAACACACCCCCCATGCCGCTATCCATGAGCGGTACTTGTATTAAGGAAACCGAAAAGCTTTCAGTCCTCGGTATGTGACCACCTTCTGTGGAATGAACACATATTCGACGTCGCCAAAAATGCTGCTAAGTACTTAGGTTTTCTTCGGCGATGCAAGAAATTTTTCTCCCCTTCTGATATGGCTGTAACCTATAAAGCATTTATCCGTCCGAAACTTGAGTACAATTCTCATATTTGGGCAGGTGCCCCAATAACCTACTTGAGTCTGTTAGATAGGATTCAAAAAAGAGCTTTCAAAATGATAGGTGACAGTAATATAACAGAAACATTTGCATCCCTCGACCACCGCCGCAATGTTTCATGTCTAACATTATTTTACCGTTACTTTTATAAACATTGTTCTAGTGAAATAGCCAGCTGCATTCCTCCCTTAAAACAATTCAACCGTAATACTCGTATTTCTAGGAATGCACATCAGTTTACCCTCGAGCCAAACTTCGGACGCACTGTCAAGTATAGAGATTCTTTTTTTAGCCGCACTACTCGAATGTGGAATGCTTTACCCGGCTCTATCTTTCCCGACCATTTTAATATTCAGAGGTTCAAAACCAATGTGCATCGGTATCTCCTCTTAAATCCTACCCTATTTTCCCAACGCTCGCACTGTGTTTAAACATTTTAAGGGCAGCCAAAATCCCTTTAGTGCGCGCTCAACTAAAAAAAAAAAAAAAAAAAATGAGTTCAGTTCAGCATCCCACTATAATACACATTTATGAAGGTAATTAATTTTTGTCTGTATCATAACCTTAGTATTTATGTGCCAAACTGAGCTTGAAATCAAAACTATTCTGAAGCTTGCCTTTTGGTAAACTAGGCATTTCGTACAAGATTCATCATGCAGTTCCACTACTCGTTGTTTTCAGTTTACGACATGTCTCGTTATAGGAAAAATAATGAAACATTTCAATCATTTTTACACATTTCCTTAAAATATACAATTTAATTTCTTTAAAATTCATTGGATTAGAGTTACTATCGACAAAAAAGAGATAAAACTATTGTATCTCCTTTTATCCATAGTTTTCGAAAACCGCGAGAATCGTTTTGGAGAAAGTAAGATTATTGCGCTTGATATTTCTAAAGCGTTTGATAGAGTTTGGCACCAAGCTCTCTTATCGAAAATGCGCGCATTTGGTATTGATGAATCTCTTCTTCGTTGGATTAGAAACTCCCTTTCGGACCGATCAATACAAGTTGTACTGGACGGTTTCAAGTCTGAAATTCACAAAATAAATGCTGGTGTGCCCCATGGCTCCGTTTTGTCTCCGACTCTCTTCCTTATATTCATAAATGATCTTTTGTCTGAAACTTCTAATCCATTAAACTGTTTCGCTGACGATAGCACCCTCAGCTTCTCATATTCGTTTTCAGATTCACATCCATGTCCTTCGGATGTGGAACTAGAACGGCAGCGTATGATTAGCTCATTTAATTCTGATCTCGACAGCATTGTCCAATGGGGAATCAAAAACCACGTAGAATTTAATGCTTCAAAAACTCAGTGCTGTCTACTGTCGTCAAAACGAAACACACCCCCCATGCCGCTATCCATGAGCGGTACTTGTATTAAGGAAACCGAAAAGCTTTCAGTCCTCGGTATGTGACCACCTTCTGTGGAATGAACACATATTCGACGTCGCCAAAAATGCTGCTAAGTACTTAGGTTTTCTTCGGCGATGCAAGAAATTTTTCTCCCCTTCTGATATGGCTGTAACCTATAAAGCATTTATCCGTCCGAAACTTGAGTACAATTCTCATATTTGGGCAGGTGCCCCAATAACCTACTTGAGTCTGTTAGATAGGATTCAAAAAAGAGCTTTCAAAATGATAGGTGACAGTAATATAACAGAAACATTTGCATCCCTCGACCACCGCCGCAATGTTTCATGTCTAACATTATTTTACCGTTACTTTTATAAACATTGTTCTAGTGAAATAGCCAGCTGCATTCCTCCCTTAAAACAATTCAACCGTAATACTCGTATTTCTAGGAATGCACATCAGTTTACCCTCGAGCCAAACTTCGGACGCACTGTCAAGTATAGAGATTCTTTTTTTAGCCGCACTACTCGAATGTGGAATGCTTTACCCGGCTCTATCTTTCCCGACCATTTTAATATTCAGAGGTTCAAAACCAATGTGCATCGGTATCTCCTCTTAAATCCTACCCTATTTTCCCAACGCTCGCCCTGTGTTTAAACATTTTAAGGGCAGCCAAAATCCCTTTAGTGCGCGCTCAACTAAAAAAAAAAAAAAAAAAAATGAGTTCAGTTCAGCATCCCACTATAATACACATTTATGAAGGTAATTAATTTTTGTCTGTATCATAACCTTAGTATTTATGTGCCAAACTGAGCTTGAAATCAAAACTATTCTGAAGCTTGCCTTTTGGTAAACTAGGCATTTCGTACAAGATTCATCATGCAGTTCCACTACTCGTTGTTTTCAGTTTACGACATGTCTCGTTATAGAAAAAATAATGAAACATTTCAATCATTTTTACACATTTCCTTAAAATATACAATTTAATTTCTTTAAAATTCATTGGATTAGAGTTACTATCGACAAAAAAGAGATAAAACTATTGTATCTCCTTTTATCCATAGTTTTCGAAAACCGCGAGAAAATGGTTCTAGTCATGGAATTTGCTGCAGGCGGAGAACTATAAGATTATTATTTGTCGTCGCGAAAAGTTCTAAGCAATGAATAGGCTCGTCGAATATTTCGACAAGTATCAACCGCTGTCTACTATTGCCATAAACACAAAATTTGTAATCGTGATTTAAAGGTAAAAAATATTTTACTAAATGAAAATGTAAATGCTAACGTTACTTACCCATTTTCTATTATATTATATTATCTATTATATTTTCTTAAACATCACTGTTTAAATAAAAACAAATCTTCTTTATACAATAAATAACCTAAAAAAATGTTTGTGGTACCATTTGCCTAAAAAGTATCCAACCAATTTAGATAAATTGTATATGGTTGGAAAGCCATAGAAAAAAAAAACATGGATATAAATGGGAAGTGAACCAGAAAACACTCACTTGGAAAACAACACAAAAAAAAAAATAAAAACCATCAAGATTTAGAATTAATAATAAAAAAAAACAAAATATTACATTAATAATATACGCTTGATATACATATGTTTTCATTTCCTTGAATTGTTCAATTCAACAACCAACATGCCCATAAAACACTGGATTAAGAAGGAGAATCTCTACAGAGAACTGAGAGCCTTGTGTGAGTTTTTTCTTTCTATTTTATTTGTTTCGTTTTTTAGTTTTTGTTTAATCGTTTATTTGGCGTAGATAGAGATTCTTAACATTATGTTGTTAGCAGCATGTTGCCGATTCGCATTAGTTTGATAACTGTTTGCAATCTTTAGACATTTTTTTAAAAAAGAAAACTTTTATTAAAATAAACTAAATTAGTTAAATATATATATGCAAGTAGCTAGTTCACGTTAATAATTGATCAATGGAATCCATTTTTATTTGTTTGGTATTTGAAAGAAAAAGTCAATATTTCAGAGATTTTGGAGATCTCTAAGTTCCCATCAACGTCCACTGGCTTAATAATTTTCCAAAAAGTTTCAAAAAATAAATAAGTAATAACAAGTTATTATCATCAATTTGCCAATAAAATGTTCCTTGACGAGGTGAACAGTTCACCTATGTAAGCCAATCCATGGATCCTGACCGTTTAACGTCAATTTTTTGTTCTGTATACACAGAAGAACGGATACCGATTCCGTGACCCCGGTTTGCTGACAAAAAGCTAGGAAAATGTGTAAAAAGAAAATTATTCTCTTGAGAAACTGGGCCCTTGGAATGCAATTCTACGGCCTATCATTCTCTGACTTTCCTTACATAGGTTTGTTTTTGCATAAAGCTTGTTCACAATTAAAATCAAACTCAGTTAAAAACCGAAATGCCCAACCTTATCACAGGATGCAAATTTCGAGCATCATTTATGATGCCAGTTTTGAAAGAGGAAAACATTTCCAGGTAAATTTTGTTTCCTTAATACACCCATATTCTTGTAAATAGAAAATAAACAGAATATTAAATTACAAATGAATCCTGAAAAGAGAAATCAAGTAAGATCGGTTGAGATCTTAAATATAGTAACTGGTTTAACATGACTTGATCGTGAAAATGTCGAAATACCCTTATGACAGGGAAAACCATTCCGAAGTTGTGTATTTAGTTTTTGGTATTTGTTCTTAAAAAAGAAAACAAGAAAATAAACAAGATTTTTTTTGTTGTACCATTTGCTCAAAAAGTATCCAACCGATTTCGATAAATTGTACATGGTTGGAAAGCCATAGGTGCTTAGATGTGCAGAATATACCTTAGAAATGAATTTAGACACTGTGGGTCATTTTTGTTTTTGTACTGAAGATCACCTTGCATATTAAAAAAAAGGTTTTTGCTTCAATCAAATTGTTTTGAGGAATTTCAATTAGTTTAAAAAATTTTAAAAACGCCAAAACCCGAAGCGAGTTCCCCTATGTTAGGTAGGTATCTACTGTTTTACATAAGAAAACCCATCATAGAATTCCATAAAAAGTTAAACTGAAGTAAGTATTTTTCAATTCCCTATAATTTTGTTGCCTTAACGAAACTAAAGGTTTCTCAAAAAGGTTTCACCCATAGAAACGGTGCTCCAAGCAAACACAATCCGTTGGCGGATTAACGCAGTATTTTTCAGTTCCCTATAAGTTGCCTTAACGAAACTTCCAGTTTCTCAAGAAGGGTTCAACCGATTTATTCACATCAAAAGGACACAATTTGAACAAGTCACCCAAACGCACAGTAGTGAATGTGTTCTATCATTTAAAAGTTGCTACTGTTTTTTCTGCTAATATTATGATTTTTCAATTAGCTGCATAGGTTTAGTGTGTGTTGAAATGCCGCGTTGTCGTACTTTAGATTCATTTCATTTTCAATTAAAATTGGCTTTTTAATGTAAAATTTCCGCGCCAGCGTTTTACAAGACCTAGAGTTTTTTTTAGCTTTCTTTTTGTGTTAATGTCAGTTTTTTGGTGGTCGAATTTCGGCCACTGACCGAAATTCGTCAACCCAAAACTCACATTCACAGACTCTAGAGTCAAACAAATTGTTTGAAAATTAAATCACAAAATATTTTGTTTAGTTTAAATTTTTTTATAAATACGCAGTGATCGGTAGTGCAAAACCAAAAATGGCTCACAGTGTGTTTATGCGTGTCTCAGGTATATTCTGCACATCTCCGCACCTATGGCTTTTCAACCATATACAATTTATCGAAATCGGTAGGATACTTTTTGAGCTAATGTTACCACAATCTTTTTTTAAGGCTATTTATATATAGATAATGAAATGTTCACATTTTAATCGTTTATTTATATTTAGATTGCTGATTTTGGTTTATCGAATATGCGCATTGTATGCATTGCCAGAAATTTTGGAAGGCACTACATATCAAGGACCTGAAGTTGATTGCTGGTCATTGGGAGTTTAATTGTACACCCTGGTCTGTGGATCAATGCCATTCGATGGTTCAAATTTTAAACGAATTGTAAAGCAAATAAGTCAATCAAGGTGATTACTATGAACCAAAAAAGCCATCTAGAGCTTCTTCATTGATCAGAGACATGTTGACAGTCTGTTCAAGGAAGCGTGCAATAATCGAACAAATTTGTAGCAACTGGTATGTTTTCAAATTTTATAACCATTAATAAAATTAATTTAAGAAAACTTTTTTATTAGTATTTTTTTAAGGTGGGTCAATGAAAATGATAATGTTTCATGTTTGGAATTAGCAGAAAATCTTGCAAATCAAACACCCGTTCGATTAGATGTCCTATTGTCACTTTCGCCACCATCAGTTCATGCCGAGCAATTGGTTGTTCCAAATGCCGATACAAATATCAAGGCTAATGAAAGAGTGTCACGCAGGGGTAGAGCCATGGGGGTCTGAAATGTATGTACATTTAATGTTTGAAAGAACGATACAGAAGAAAAGACTTAAATTAGATCCGAGGAGAAGACATATTATTAAAAAAGGATATTTATCGGAGATATTTAAGAACTTACTGAATAAACTTATTTGATTTTTTATTAATTAAATTTTGTTTGATTTTCGCTCGATTAAGCCATTTTTGGAATTTGTGATGCCTTTTTTGCTGATGCTGATGTAGACTCGTCGGTGTCCAGGGTTTTACCCAAAGAAAGCACAAAACTTGTGTTAAGAGTTTCTAAACTCCGAATCAACGTATATATTGTATTTAACTCAAAATTCAATTGTTTACAAAAATTTATAATTCGGTTGACTTATATGTATAAATAATAGAGTACTTCATATATTTAATTAAATATTTTCCTTATTATATATATATATTGCGTACAGCGTTCACCGTATACTTAGAAGAAGCACAAAGTGAAAAATTCAATATGGGACTCGGTCCCCGCCTACAGCGGCAAGCTGAAGGAAAGTCAAGTCTGCGCCCGGTGTGCAGATAGCGTACGTTCACTTTATGCCTAGAAGAAGCACGAAGTGAAAAATTCAGTGTGGGATTCGGTCCCCGCCGACAGCGGCAAGCTGAAGGAAAGTCAAGTCTGCGCCCGGAGTGCAGATAGCGTACGTTCACTGTATGCTTAGAAGAAGCACAAAATGAAAAATTCAGTCTGGGATTCGGTCCCCGCCTACAGCGGTAAGCTGAAGGAAAGTCAAGTCTGCGCCCGGTGTGCAGATAGCGTACGTTCACTGTATGCTTAGAAGAAGCACAAAGTGAAAAATTCAGTGTGGGATTCGGTCCCCGCCGACAGCGGCAAGCTGAAGGAAAGTCAAGTCTGCGCCCGGTGTGCAGATAGCGTACGTTCAATGTATGCTTAGAAGAAGCACAAAGTGAAAAATTCAGTGTGAGATTCGGTGTCCGCTCCTAACAAAATGTCAGAAGAAAGTCAATCGCGGTAAATTAATTTTTAAACGGAGGAGAAGCCCCAAAAAAAAGTTAGAGGTCAAAGACCCAAAAATTAAAGCGAAACTTCTGCGTTTGCAGCGTGTCTCCATTTGCCAATATCATCTATTCCGTTCCAGAATAGATCTTTATTATTGGTTATGGTTTCCTTCCTTTTGTACACGATATTGGTTCATTAGATCGTGGGGGTGCCAATACTTTCAAGGGTGCGGTATTTTGTCGTATAAAAGGATTTAGACAGTCGCCAGATAATTTGCGACCGCCTTTTGGAGCTGTGCTTGTCCGCGGTGGTTTCCTCGCGACTGTCTTTGATTTTGGTTTCGACGTGGATGGCAAAGGGCGCTCAGAGGCTAAACGGTCGAACCTCGGACTCGGAGCACGCATGGAATTTTTATGACGGGGGCTTCGGCGAGGGCTGGTATGCTTTCTGGACGAAGGGTCCGTTTTGAAATAAATGCTTGGGTTGGTGGTCGGCGAACAACTGGCTCTCTGGTCGGAATAATTAATGTTATTTAAAGTTTCATGATTAATATAATATTTCTGCGCGTACCCAGGACGTCTATCTTGGTGGAAAGCTGGCGAGCGACTGGCGGGATTATGAAATTTATTTCTATTTTTATTATTTCCTTTTCGGATTCTAATTTCGGGGGACTGGAGACACTAAAGACGTTTACTCGGCACCGAGGTGGGCGTTTGAATGACTAAAGCTGCGGTTTGTTCTTCTTTATTGGATTCTGAGTAAAAACCTTTTAAATCTCGGACGTGTGCTCGGCAACGGTGTTCTTTGTGTTTCTGCTTCCCCTTGCCTTGTAGTAGCACAATTACTGGAGAAATAAATTTGAGGACCTCATAAGGGCCATCGTAACGAGGCGCCAGTTTTTCTGCGAAGTAGTTTACCCCTGAGGAAAGGACTCGTGACCTCTTATACACCTGTTCACCGATGCTGGGGCACCAAGGGCGCCTTCGAAGATTATAGTAACGAGCTTGTGTTTGACTGGCCTTTTGTAAATTTAACCGCACCATTTCAAATAGGGATTGCATACGCTCTAGACGAACGTTGATGTTTTCCGCAGGCTCCTCTGGAGGTAAAGACGTCAAGAATTCATGTGGTACACGTAACTCCCTACCATAGTTAAGCATAGCCGGAGAATAACCGGTAGATTCATGCTGACTGGTATTGAGGGCGAAAGTTAGTTCTGGCAAATGTTCGTCCCAAGTGCGCTGGTTGTCTTGCACGTACTGGGCTATCATAGTTTTCAGGACTCGGATAACCCTCTCCGTGGGGTTTTCTTGCCAAATCAGACAAAAATTCTTGAAATTGCCGACTGGTAAACTGTGATCCGTTGTCGGTTAAAAACACCCGCGGCACTCCAAAGCGAGTGATTATCCTTTCTCGGACGGCTTTAATCAAGCCTGGAGTTGTCGCGGCTTTCATTGGAACGGCCTCCACCCATTTGGTGAATTTGGTATACCATGACAAGTAACGAATTGTTGCCTTTCATAGATCGCGGCAAGGGTCCCACAAAATCCGCACAAACTATCTCCCATGGTTCTTCAGCAGGTGTTGTGAACATTAGACCACTTGGTTTTTATTGAGAGACTTTAAAACGGTTACAAATCTGACAACTCCGGACGTACTTACTTATATCCCGAGACATTCCTGGCCAGTAATACCGTTTAGCCATTCGGGCAATAGTTTTGGCAATACCCAAGTGTCCGGATGTGACGGCGTCATGATTCTCATGTAACAATTGACTTCGGTCGGCTAAAGGCACACAAAGTTTCCATTCAAACTCTTGTGCAGGGGCTAACGGCTTGGCGGTGTCGAAACGGCGGTACAGTTGGTTATCTACTATTTTATAGTCAGGAAAATTAGTAGGATTCTTCTCGATTTCAAAAACTTTCTTTCGAATCCAATCTGGTGTTGCGTCGCAGGCGGATGCTATTTTATCGCATTCGGTAATCGGTAAAGGGTCTCGTGACAATGCATCGGCAACAACATTCATAGCCCCTTTGCGATATTGGATATCAAAATCGTACTGCTGTAGCTCAAGGGCCCAGCGTGCCAATCTGCCTGACGGGTTTTCCAGGGAATGCAGCCACTTAAGGGAGTGATGGTCAGTTATGACAAAGAAATGGTAACCTTCCAAGTAAGGCCGCATCTTACGAATGCCCCATAATATGGCCAGACACTCCTTTTCTGTAGCAGCATACTTTTGCTCCAGGTCGGTGAGGGTACGGCTGGCATAAGCTATCACCTTTTCGCTCCCTTCCATCATCTGAGTCAATACGATCCCTAGGCCGAAATTACTAGCATCAGTTCGCAGCGTGAAGGGTAGATCAAAATTTGGACAAGCCAACACCGTTGCTTCGGTTAGTCTGGTTTTAAGAGTATCGAATGCTGCCTGTTGTGGGTCCTCCCAATGCCATTTTACACTTTTCTTTAATAATCCGGTTAGAGGCGTGGCGACACTCGAAAAGTCTTTGATGAAACGACGATACCATGAACTACCACTACCACTTTTTTACTGGGTTTTCTCTTCGGCGGCGCTTCTTTTTTGTTTCAATAAGATCCATTTTTATAATTAGTAAGAACAACACGAATTTTTAACTTTTATTTATATTATTAATTTGAATGTTTATTTTGATCGGCTGCCAAAGACTACACAAATGAAAATGAGAGAATGTTAAGAGCACGATAAGCAGAAACAATTATTAATAATTATCGTCCGAATTTTAAATGGAAAATAATAGTAAAAGATGATGATGACGTCACATCAATACAATCAAGATAGCAAATTGGATGTATCCAATGAACATATCTTTGTTTCTGTTTAACGTAATCAAGAATGAGTGAGCTGTCAAAAACAAAATTTACAAATTTTACAATGTTGTATTTTTCTGTTGCAATAGGTTTCGGGTATTGCTAAAGTGCGAAACTGTTGTATGCACCTTGTATATTTTGTTGTTGTAGTGTTGTAAGATTTTACACTTTTGCACTTTTACAATGATACTAGGCCAGTTGCATCGGATCGTGAATACCCCTAATAATTTCTGCAGTTAAGGTCACTTGTACTTTTTATTTGAACAATATTCATTCACTCCACTTAAAAACCAAGTAATTTTAATAGGGTAGTTATTTTCTGGTTGCTAGAATTTAAACAAATTCCCCTAGAATGATAAAACTCACAGTATCTTCTTGCTGTGATTTTTATAAGATTCGCTAAACATCGAAAAAAATTTGTGCCGTAGTAGGGTATAACAGACTGACTGAAGAGCTCACTCTTATACCTTAGGCTAAACACAATAATTTCTGGAGTTGAGGTCACTTGTACTTTTAATTTTAATTATATTCATTCTCTCCACTTAAAAACCAAGTAATTTTAATATTTTAATATTTAAATTTCTTTTTCTTTGTTACCTTCTGTAGGCCCTTTACTAAAATAGATGGTCTAATCCTTGAGCCCAGCTCTAACGTTTTCAGTCCCTGAAACTGAGCTTCTTTGTATCGCCCTGGCCATATCTTCGTATGGCTCTCTTGGCATTCTCTATCCTTTTAAGATCTGGATCTAGATTCCCTACCTTATTCTGGTTTTTTTGATGTACCTTTTCCTGGATCGGTTTTAGTCTATCGTTTGACGGGCATCGATTTTCGGAATTGGAAGCCATCACGGTCCCGGAGGATCCTGGGCCATCCGCGCAGACTTTGGCTGGTTCACCTTCACCAGACCCTTTATTTGGAGTCAAGGTTATCTCGGCTGCCGACAGTATCAGGGTTTTTGCCAAAGATTCGCCTTGAGGTCGTTGAGGGTATTCAGCCACAGTGACGTCTGCGTCCGAGCTGTCCGAACTGGCGAAGGATTGATAGTCGTCTTCATTGAGGATGGGGTTTTCCTCATCTGACGCCATCTCACCACCGCCAGTTCCCATTCTAGGTGTTTTTTTCAGCTTTACATTTTTAAGCATATTTTTAATTTCATCAACAAAAAACGATGTATCCAATATCGGATCTTCAATAAAATTGGGTGCATATAATACACTGCTCATTTATTGACTTGGATTGAGAAGATCTCTGAAGTAGGTCTTAAATTTTGATACATCTATCTCCGGCCACAATTGTTGTTCATGGTTTCTTATCTCCTTAGCCAGGAGCCACCAATCCTTGCAGTCAAATCCCCAAGATTCGGCGTAACTCTTTGACATAAGTGGGAACTTTTAGTTCCTGAACGGCTGATATTTTATCGGGGTCAGTATGGATTCCTTCCTTGCTCACTACATGGCCCAAAAACTTTAAACTCTCCCTGCAAAAATTGCATTTTGCGACATTTATTTTGAGGTTGGCTTCGCGAAGTTTGGAGAATACCTCTGAAAGGTGCTGGATATGCTGGTCGAACGTGCTGCTTATCACTATTATATCGTCCAGATAGGCCCGAAAATTGAGTCCATCGCTCTTTGAAAGGTCGCCCCCGCTGAATGTAATCCGCAAGGCATTACATTCCATTCGTAGAGTCCCCTTCCCGGGACAGTGAAGGCGGTGTAGGGGCGATTTGATGGCTCTAAAGCGATTTGCCAATAGCCTTGCTTTAAATCGATGGTCGTTATAAACTTGGCTCCTCTTAATTTGTCCAATATAGCCACTATATATGGCAATGGATAAGCGTCTTTTTAGGAGACTTCATTTAACTGACGGAAATCCACACACACTCTCCAGGATGCTTCCTTTTTTGTTACCAGAACAATGGGTGAACTGTTGGGACTTTTTGATGGGCTTATTTTCCCTGTTTTCAGCAAATCGTCGACCTCCTCATCAATGATCTTTTGCATGGCCGGGTTGCGTGAGTAATACCGCTGTTTGAAGGGTTCCTCCACCTTTAGCCGAATACGGTGCGGTGGGACTTTCGCTATTCCCTTAAGCTGATCAAACTTTGGTAGCTCTTTTTCTAAAAAAATCATCTAATATGCGTTGGTCGGTTGTGGAAAGGTGCGACGCTGCCATGCAATGAGAACTGCTTGCTTCTCCATCCACCTTGCCATTTACCATTTTGCCTCCCATAAATATTTGGAGACCAGACTGACCCAATAAATCCATCCCACGTATAGCATCCCCGTCGAGTGAAGGCAAATACGTGATTTCACCTGTAAGCGGGACTTCTCCTAAGTTGAGTGTAACAGTGTAGTGTTCTGACGTGACTACGGGCGCCCCATTTGCTAAATGAATGTTCTGAGTATCACTTCGCATCGGCAGGTCCAACTTTCTGAATCTTTCCCTTAATCTCTGCCCCACAAAAGTCTTCGTTGAACCTGTATCTAGTAAAGCGTGGTAATCCTCATTGTCCAATTTGATTGGTATGAAATAGCGGGGGTCGGTAGCGGGTGGTGAATTAACAACGGCTACTGGGTTTCGTTGGCAAGTACAATCTTTAGATAAACGTCCGTCCTCACCACAGAAGGAACAGAAGAGCCTTAAAGGCCTGCGGCAGGTTTCCTTGCGATGACCTCGCTGTTTGCAGTTCCAGCAATGTGTGAGGCGGTCGTATGGTGTGTCAACTACGGGAGCACGGGCTGAAGAGGTATATGGTGAACTGGTGGGTGGCGTAGGACGGAGGTTTCGTTCGTCAATTTTGACTGCTTCGAATTCTTCGGATAATAAGGCTTATTCATCGACCGTCTCGAAGTCCTTACGCCGCCGTATATAATATCTATATTCAGGTCTTAAACTATCGAATATGCGGTCGATTCGGTCGGCGATGGTCATACTGGGATGCTGGCTAATCAAGTATTGCGTAGCTAAGAGGTAATCTTCTGCTTTTTCACGAGGGCCCCGACGTCTGCGAAAGATTTCGTCTTCCAACCTAGAGACATAACGGGCCGGTAGGAACTGTTGGATAAAAGCCTGGTGAAACTCATCCCAGGAAGAAAAACTGCCTTTGACGCGTAACCACTCCAGGGCATTTCCTCGGAGTATTTCAGGTAAGGCTCTCAACATATCTCTCTGGGGTATTTTATAGCAATGCATTTGTTCCTTCATACTTTAAAGGAATTCTAATGGGCCGCCATTGGCATTGAAACTCAAATTCCACCTGCGGATGGTATTCATAACTTCTGCCTCATAGCTTACGGTTAATCTCGTGGCGTGAAGCTGCCTATCGGCATTTTGGTCCACCAGGAGTGTGTCAGGGGATAAAGTTGGTGCGCACGGTGCGTGTGTTTGCACTGCTCCCATTGGGTTCGCGCACCCGTCCATTTGAGTAGCAGTTGGAGCGAATGGTAACGTTGAGAACGAGGGAACAGGTATCGTAATTTGCTCGAATTGAACGGTCTTGGCCTCGGATCCAGCATTTATTGTGGCTGGCATGTGTGGCTCCGTATTGCTAGTAGGAGGGGGTTTCGGTGGAACAGGTTTACTGGAAAGCGTTTCAGTTTCAGGGTCTTCGTTGTTCCTTTCTTCTATGTCGCCTTCCCAATGTTCGCATAGATTTTGCGTCGAACCATGTTCTCGAGCTTTTTTACGATGACGGCTTAGGCGTTGTCGCAAGACGTGCATGTTTCCGGTTGCATCTAAATTTCGAGTAGACAGCATCTCAATCAGTTCGACTTTCTTTTTGTACGGGTTCAGGAAGGGATCGTCTTGATCTTCAACGTCGGACATGATGTGGCGGTTTAATCCTGTAATCGGCGGAAAAATAAATAATTGTGATTTGATGTAGGTGTTTGGTTACTGGTAATCGGTGTACGGCGGTCGGTGGTACCTTTAGAAGAATCTCGGTCTGTCAGCGGTCGGAGTTCGGTAGAAACTTCTTAGCGTCCCTGCTCGGGCGCCATTTTGTGATGCTTTTTTGCTGATGCTGAGGTAGACTCGTCGGTGTCCAGGGTTTTACCCAAAGAAAGTACAAAACTTGGGTTAAGAGTTTCCAAACTCCGAATACACGTATTTATTTTATTTAACTCAAAATTCAATTGTTTACAAAAATTTATAATTCGGTTGACTTATATGTATAAATAATAGAGTACTTCATATAATTAATTAAATATTTTCCTTACATAACTAACAGATTATTTCATATAAAAATAAATGGGAATAGTCCCCGCCTACAGCGACAAGCTATAGGAAATTCTAGGTCCGCACCCGGTTTTGCATACAGCGGTCACCGTGTACTTAGAAGAAGCACAAAGTGAAAAATTCAATATGGGACTCGGTCCCCGCCTACAGCGGCAAGCTGAAGTCTGTCTGTGCCCGGTGTGCAGATAGCGTACGTTCACTGTATGCTTAGCACGAAGTGAAAAATTCAGTGTGGGATTCGGTCCCCGCCGACAGCGGCAAGCTGAAGGAAAGTCAAGTCTGCGCCCGGTGTGCAGATAGCGTATGTTCACTGTATGCTAAGAGGAAGCACAAAGTGAAAAATTCAGTGTGGGATTCGGTCCCCGCCGACAGCGGCAAGCTGAAGGAAAGTCAAGTCTGCGCCCGGTGTGCAGATAGCGTACGTTCAATGTATGCTTAGAAGAAGCACAAAGTGAAAAATTGAGTGCGAGATTCGGTCTCCGCTCCTAACAAAATGTCAGAAGAAAGTCAATCGCGGTAAATTAATTTTTAAACGGAGGAGACGCCCCAAAAAAAAAGTTAGAGGTCCATGACTCAAAAATTAAAGCGAAACTTCTGATAACAGCGTGTCTCCATTTGCCAATATCATCTATTCCGTTCCAGAATAGAACTTTATTATTGGTTATGGTTTCCTTCCTTTTTTACACGATATTGGTACGGGCAACGGTAAGGCAGAAGACAAATTTGCATTGAAATCGAACTTCCCTTTATTATATATTTCAGCCAAACGTGCATGTGAACTGAGAAAAACGCAGAAAAATAACGAAGAAGAACAAGAGATTGCATTTATTCACCATCTGGTCTCCTGTATGTGGTTGTATGTTATCTCATTGACCATGGATGCAGTGGTTGTGTGTAATCACATTGACCATAGGTTCGGTGGTTCGTTAGCGCGGTATGGGGGAGTAAAAATTAAGTTAATGCATGGTTCGGTGAATGATAAAATTAACCCAGGGTTCGGTGCGATTTGGGTTCGGTATATATTATTATTTATTTAAATAAATCGGTTCGGTGCGGTAAGTTAATATTTATTTAATAAATCAGTTCGGTGCAGTTAATTATTATTTATTTAAATAAATCGGTTCGGTAGGTTGTTATTCGACTGAATAGATCGGTTTGGTAGCTCAGGGAGCTTGGCAGGTAGATGAAAGTGTAACGCTTCGTTACATTCCCCCCTTACTTCGGAAGACGAGAACCTTCTCGTCTTAAGGTTTGTTTACATAATAAACGTTTGGATGAAATCCATTTTTTATCATTTTAATATACAGGGTGTCCCGTAAGTAATGGATAACCCTGAAATGCTGCATAGTAGACTTTATGACCGTCCTGAAAACTGATAAAAAAAGTTCTATCCCAACCACAAGAAAAGTTATATGCATTTTTTTGTTCAGTGCATTATTTTTTTTCTTACTTTACATTTTTGAATACCACGACTACAAGTGAATGAGTTCCATCATTTTTTTTTTGCAGGAATATTTTACATTACTTGTGCCAACACATAAGTAGAAGAAAATTATTATAACTGTTGGACTTCTTAGAGAAAAAAATTATTTAACATTGAATTTCAATGCAAAATGTGAAAACAAATAATTTTTGAAAAAGTTAAATCATAGCTGGTATAAAAAAAATGCATGAATACCTGAGTGGCCAACTATTTTAAAAATATGCGCGTTAAATGCAGATTTCAAAATGGTATTACTTATTATTATATCTAGAGTCAATAGCAAGTTATTGGTAAAAATCTGCAATACTAGAGTAAATTTAGCAAAAACAAAAGTTTTCAAAATTAGCACAGTAAACGTGAAAATAATACCAAGCGTTGAACATAGCAGATTTTTGATTTATTGGCTGTTTCTACGATGTTGTCCTAATGATAAATCCAAGCTTTCAACTTCTAGGGCCGAATGCATTATTGATAAAAATGTCAAAAAAGTTCAAAAAACGGTTACATTTTCGAGCTTGTTTTGAATTTTACCTGTTCTATTGGGCTTTAACAAACCCATCAAATATTTTGTTGGTTGCTATTAGTTTATTTGTTATTTTCTCTAAACAAAAAGTTTTTGAGCCAGCTTTTAATCACATGATCACTTAGTTAGAAAACAAAAACAAAAATAGATAATTTTTTAATTTTTTTTTTTATTTAAAGCAAATGCTCAAACTGTTTTCCACCCACTCTTATACAGGTTCTGCACCTCCGAATAAATGAACGTCTTAGTGAACGTGCAAGGTTTTGCTCAGAAATTTGTAATGCAGCTGCCTCCACACGATTTCTTAGCTCCTCTAAAGACTTGATCGGCTTGCCATAAAATTGGTCCCAGGCGTCCTATCCATCTGCCTGGATATCTGGCATTTAAATATGCCCGAACAGGCACAGCATAGTGTGCTGGACAACCATCATTTTGAAGCTCCAAAGAATTTTGTCAAAAAACTGCGGATCTTCTTCAATTTTCATTATCATTTCTCGACAAAAACTCATTCTCGTTTCAAAATCTTGCGTCTGGAGAGTTTGCACCCGTGTTAGGTGAAATGGACGCTAATAAACACTCGATAATCCAGGTGACGTGCGTTAGGGTACCTTTCCCTATACAGAGTCGCAGCTTCGTTTGCGTTGCCTCTGCACTCTCCATAAATGAAATGCATGTTTGCATATTCTTGTGCAGAATACAGAATACGTGGCATCGAAAAAGTTCAATCAAACGTCTTAATTATCAAAAAGCAGGTTCAGGAAAACAGCTATTTAGACCGTTAATTTTTCTGAAGAATGAACAATAAAAACGATATAAATAAGTGTTCGTCGTGGTCTTAATCTTATGAACTAAGATCAAATTACAAAAACTTTAATTCAAAATTTAAAAAACTTACGATTTTATGCGTTCTCACTTTCTCAGGATCTTACAATTTACTATTCAAAAAACACAATTAAAATTGAATCAGAAGACTTTTTGTTTGGAGAAAATAACAAATAAAAAATAGCAACCAACAAAATATTTGATGGGTTTGTTAAAGCCCAATAGAACAGGTAAAATTCAAAACAAGCTCGAAAATGTAACCGTTTTTTGAACTTTTTTGACATTTTTATCAATAATGCATTCGGCCCTAGAAGTTGAAAGCTTGGATTTATCATAAGGACAACATCGTAGAAACAGCCAATAAATCAAAAATCTGCTATGTTCAACGCTTGGTATTATTTTCACGTTTACTGTGCTAATTTTGAAAACTTTTGTTTTTGCTAAATTTACTCTAGTATTGCAGATTTTTACCAATAACTTGCTATTGACTCTAGATATAATAATAAGTAATACTATTTTGAAATCTGCATTTAACGCGCATATTTTTAAAATAGTTGGCCACTCAGGTATTCATGCATTTTTTTTATACCAGCTATGATTTAACTTTTTCAAAAATTATTTGTTTTCACATTTTGCATTGAAATTCAATGTTAAATAATTTTTTTCTCTAAGAAGTCCAACAGTTATAATAATTTTCTTCTACTTATGTGTTGGCACAAGTAATGTAAAATATTCCTGCAAAAAAAAAATGATGGAACTCATTCACTTGTAGTCGTGGTATTCAAAAATGTAAAGTAAGAAAAAAAATAATGCACTGAACAAAAAAATGCATATAACTTTTCTTGTGGTTGGGATAGAACTTTTTTTTATCAGTTTTCAGGACGGTCATAAAGTCTACTATGCGGCATTTCAGGGTTATCCATTACTTACGGGACACCCTGTATATATTTTTTTTTTTTTTATGTATATTTTTTTGTATATTTTTTTTTTTTTTTTGTATATATTTATTTTGTATACAAAAATGAAACGAGATCCAACTCAACCAAAAATTTTAATTCATAGCAATAATCTTAATAATAATTATAAACAAAAACGGAATCTTCTTTTTAACTAAAGCATTAGTTAAAATTACCCTACTGCAAATAAAGTTTTTTGCGGTGATGACGGAACTTCAAATCGGCCTGGGACCCTGACTTACTCATCCTTACAGAGATCCGTCCCCAGGGTCTGTAGATAAAAAAGATTCGTTGGTGATTCCCACGGCTCAATGTAATGCCTTCAAAAGGTTCAAACGGGGTGGACGGAGTTGGAGGTCTTGATTTCTTCACCATTGATGCAGTTGGGAGCGGATCCACTGGCCGCTTAGTTCCGGGTGGGCCTACCAACGGGCGCTTAATGGCAGCCCCAAGGGTTTTCATCGAAAGGGATGCCCAATTAGGCACCTCTCCGATAAAAACGGCCCGCGGGGTGCTAGTACCTGCAGTGTCCGTCTGGTCCCCGGTTTTATTGTCAACGGTGAGCATGGGTAGAACATCTAGAACTTTGGTCGAAATGAATGGCTCGGATGACTCTACTGCCGCCGCCGGCTGGTTTCGGATCAGCCACTTCTCATTAGCTGCCTTTTTCGCTTGTCTAGCGATGGCCAGCCTTTTATCTTCCGGGATTCTGGGTTTAATCGGCAAAGTTGCTTCAGGATTGTGCTCAGCAACGCCCTTGCCGATAAGTCGTTTGGTGCTGATTTCCAAAAATAACGGTTTATAAGATCGT
Source organism: Melangyna quadrimaculata (assembly GCA_949320155.1). Lineage (NCBI taxonomy): Eukaryota > Metazoa > Arthropoda > Insecta > Diptera > Syrphidae > Melangyna > Melangyna quadrimaculata. The sequence continues at coordinate 305,855,046 of OX439483.1, read as the reverse complement.
GGGGGTGCCAATAAATTCAAGGGTGCCGTTTTTTTTGTCGTATAAAAGGATTTAGACAGTCGCCAGATAATTTGCGACCACCTTTTAGAGCTGTGCTTGTCCGCGGTGGTTTCCTCGCGACTCTTGATTTTGGTTTCGACGTGGACGGCAAAGGGCGCTCAGACGCTAAACGGTCGAACCTCGGACTCTTGTGGTTGGGTATGCTTCCTGGACGGGGTTCCGTTTTGAAATAACTGCTTGGGTTGGTGGTCGGCGAACAACTGGCTCTCTGGTCGGAATAATTAATGTTATTTAAAGTTTCATGATTAATATAATATTTCTGCGCGTACCCAGGACGTCTATCTTGGTGGAAAGCTGGCGAGCGACTGGCGGGATTATGAAATTTATTTCTATTTTTATTATTTCCTTTTCGGATTCTAATTTCGGGGGACTGGAGACACTAAAGACGTTTACTCGGCACCGAGGTGGGCGTTTGAATGACTAAAGCTGCGGTTTGTTCTTCTTTATTGGATTCTGAGTAAAAACCTTTTAAATCTCGGACGTGTGCTCGGCAACGGTGTTCTTTGTGTTTCTGCTTCCCCTTGCCTTGTAGTAGCACAATTACTGGAGAAATAAATTTGAGGACCTCATAAGGGCCATCGTAACGAGGCGCCAGTTTTTCTGCGAAGTAGTTTACCCCTGAGGAAAGGACTCGTGACCTCTTATACACCTGTTCACCGATGCTGGGGCACCAAGGGCGCCTTCGAAGATTATAGTAACGAGCTTGTGTTTGACTGCTCTTTTGTAAATTTAACCGCACCATTTCAAGTAGGGCTTGCATACGCTCTAGACGAACGTTGATGTTTTCCGCAGGCTCCTCTGGAGGTAAAGACGTCAAGAATTCATGTGGTACACGTAACTCCCTACCATAGTTAAGCATAGCCGGAGAATAACCGGTAGATTCATGCTGACTGGTATTGAGGGCGAAAGTTAGTTCTGGCAAATGTTCGTCCCAAGTGCGCTGGTTGTCTTGCACGTACTGGGCTATCATAGTTTTCAGGACTCGGATAACCCTCTCGGTGGGGTTTTCTTGCCAAATCAGACAAAAATTCTTGCAATTCCCGACTGGTTAACTGTGATCCGTTGTCGGTTAAAAACACCCGCGGCACTCCAAAGCGAGTGATTATCCTTTCTCGGACGGCTTTAATCAAGCCTGGAGTTGTCGCGGCTTTCATTGGAACGGCCTCCACCCATTTGGTGAATTTGGTATACCATGACAAGTAACGAATTGTTGCCTTTCATAGATCGCGGCAAGGGTCCCACAAAATCCGCACAAACTATCTCCCATGGTTCTTCAGCAGGTGTTGTGAACATTAGACCACTTGGTTTTTATTGAGAGACTTTAAAACGGTTACAAATCTGACAACTCCGGACGTACTTACTTATATCCCGAGACATTCCTGGCCAGTAATACCGTTTAGCCATTCGGGCAATAGTTTTGTCCGGATGTGACGGCGTCATGATTCTCATGTAACAATTGACTTCGGTCGGCTAAAGGCACACAAAGTTTCCATTCAAACTCTTGTGCAGGGGCTAACGGCTTGGCGGTGTCGAAACGGCGGTACAGTTGGTTATCTACTATTTTATAGTCAGGGAAATTAGTAGGATTCCTCTCGATTTCAAAAATTTTCTTTCGAATCCAATCTGGTGTTGCGTCTCGGGCGGATGCTATTTTATCGCATTCGGTAATCGGTAAAGGGTCTCGTGATAATGCATCGGCAACAACATTCAAAGCCCCTTTGCGATATTGGATATCAAAATCGTACTGCTGTAGCTCAAGGGCCCAGCGTGCCAATCTGCCTGACGGGTTTTCCAGGGAATGCAGCCACTTAAGGGAGTGATGGTCAGTTATGACAAAGAAATGGTAACCTTCCAAGTAAGGCCGCATCTTACGAATGTCCCATAATATGGCCAGACACTCCTTTTCTGTAGCAGCATACTTTTGCTCCAGGTCGGTGAGGGTACGGCTGGTATAAGCTATCACCTTTTCGCTCCCTTCCATCATCTGAGGCAATACGATCCCTAGGCCGAAATTACTAGCATCAGTTCGCAGCGTGAAGGGTAAATCAAAATTTGGACAAGCCAACACCGTTGCTTCGGTTAGTCTGGTTTTAAGAGTATCGAATGCTGCCTGTTGTGGGTCCTCCCAATGCCATTTTACACTTTTCTTTAATAATCCGGTTAGAGGCGTGGCGACACTCGAAAAGTCTTTGATGAAACGACGATACCATGAACAAATCCCCAAGATTCGGCGTAACTCTTTGACATAAGTGGGAGCTTTTAGTTCCTGAACGGCTGATATTTTATCGGGGTCAGTATGGATTCCTTCCTTGCTCACTACATGGCCCAAAAACTTTAAACTCTCCCTGCAAAAATTGCATTTTGCGACATTCATTTTGAGGTTGGCTTCGCGAAGTTTGGAGAATACCTCTGAAAGGTGCTGGATATGCTGGTCGAACGTGCGTCTTATCACTATTATATCGTCCAGATAGGCCCGAAAATTGAGTCCATCGCTCTTTGAAAGGTCGCCCCCGCTGAATGTAATCCGCAAGGCATTACATTCCATTCGTAGAGTCCCCTTCCCGGGACAGTGAAGGCGGTGTAGGGGCGACTTGATGGCTCTAAAGCGATTTGCCAATAGCCTTGCTTTAAATCGATGGTCGTTATAAACTTGGCTCCTCTTAATTTGTCCAATATAGCCACTATATATGGCAATGGATAAGCGTCTTTTTAGGAGACTTCATTTAACTGACGGAAATCCACACACACTCTCCAGGATGCTTCCTTTTTTGTTACCAGAACAATGGGTGAACTGTTGGGACTTTTTGATGGGCTTATTTTCCCTGTTTTCAGCAAATCGTCGACCTCCTCATCAATGATCTTTTGCATGGCCGGGTTGCGTGGGTAATACCGCTGTTTGAAGGGTTCCTCCACCTTTAGCCGAATACGGTGCGGTGGGACTTTCGCTATTCCCTTAAGCTGATCAAACTTTGGTAGCTCTTTTCCTAAAAAAATCATCTAATATGCGTTGGTCGGTTGTGGAAAGGTGCGACGCTGCCATGCAATGAGAACTGCTTGCTTCTCCATCCACCTTGCCATTTACCATTTTGCCTCCCATAAATATTTGGAGTCCAGACTGACCCAATAAATCCATCCCACGTATAGCATCCCCGTCGAGTGAAGGCAAATACGTGATTTCACCTGTAAGCGGGACTTCTCCTAAGTTGAGTTTAACAGTGTAGTGTTCTGACGTGACTACGGGCGCCCCATTGGCTAAATGAATGTTCTGAGTATCACTTCGCATCGGCAGGTCTAACTTTCTGAATCTTTCCCTTAATCTCTGCCCCACAAAAGTCTTCGTTGAACCTGTATCTAGTAAAGCGTGGTAAACCTCATTGTCCAATTTGATTGGTATGAAATAGCTGGGGTCGGTAGCGGGTGGTGAATTAATAACGGCTACTGGGTTACGTTGGCAAGTACAATCTTTGGATAAACGTCCGTCCTCACCACAGAAGGAACAGAAGAGCCTAAAAGGCCTGCGGCAGGTTTCCTTGCGATGACCTCGCTGTTTGCAGTTCCAGCAATGTGTGAGGCGGTCGTATGGTGTGTCAACTACGGGAGCACGGGTTGAAGAGGTATATGGCGAACTGGTGGGTGGCGTAAGACGCAGGTTTCGTTCGTCAATTTTGACTGCTTCGAATTCTTCGGCTAATAAGGCTAATTCATCGACCGTCTCGAAGTCCTTCCGCCGCCGTATATAATATCTATATTCAGGTCTTAAACTATCGAATATGCGGTCGATTCGGTCGGCGACGGTCATACTGGGATGCTGGCTAATCAAGTATTGCGTAGCTAAGAGGTAATCTTCTGCTTTTTCACGAGGGCCCCGACGTCTGCGAAAGATTTCGTCTTCCAACCTAGAGACATAACGGGCCGGTAGGAACTGTTGGATAAAAGCCTGGTGAAACTCATCCCAGGAAGAAAAACTGCCTTTGACGCGTAACCACTCCAGGGCATTTCCTCGGAGTATTTCAGGTAAGGCTCTCAACATATCTCTCTGGGGTATTTTATAGCAATGCATTTGTTCCTTCATACTTTAAAGGAATTCTAATGGGCCGCCATTGGCATTGAAACTCAAATTCCACCTGCGGATGGTATTCATAACTTCTGCCTCATAGCTTACGGTTAATCTCGTGGCGTGAAGCTGCCTATCGGCATTTTGGTCCACCAGGAGTGTGTCAGGGGATAAAGTTGGTGCGCACGGTGCGTGTGTTTGCACTGCTCCCATTGGGTTCGCGCACCCGTCCATTTGAGTAGCAGTTGGAGCGAATGGTAACGTTGAGAACGAGGGAACAGGTATCGTAATTTGCTCGAATTCAACGGTCTTGGCCTCGGATCCAGCATTTATTGTGGCTGGCATGTGTGGCTCCGTATTGCTAGTAGGAGGGGGTTTCGGTGGAACAGGTTTACTGGAAAGCGTTTCAGTTTCAGGGTCTTCGTTGTTCCTTTCTTCTATGTCGCCTTCCCAATGTTCGCATAGATTTTGCGTCGAACCATGTTCTCGAGTTTTTTTACGATGACGGCTTAGGCGTTGTCGCAAGACTTGCATGTTTCCGGTTGCATCTAAATTTCGAGTAGACAGCATCTCAATCAGTTCGACTTTCTTTTTGTACGGGTTCAGGAAGGGATCGTCTTGATCTTCAACGTCGGACATGATGTGGCGGTTTAATCCTGTAATCGGCGGAAAAATAAATAATTGTGATTTGATGTAGGTGTTTGGTTACTGGTAATCGGTGTACGGCGGTCGGTTGTACCTTTAGAAGAATCTCGGTCTGTCAGCGGTCGGAGTTCGGTAGAAACTTCTTAGCGTCCCTGCTCGGGCGCCATTTTGTGATGCTTTTTTGCTGATGCTGAGGTAGACTCGTCGGTGTCCAGGGTTTTACCCAAAGAAAGTACAAAACTTGGGTTAAGAGTTTCCAAACTCCGAATACACGTATTTATTTTATTTAACTCAAAATTCAATTGTTTACAAAAATTTATAATTCGGTTGACTTATATGTATAAATAATAGAGTACTTCATATAATTAATTAAATATTTTCCTTACATAACTAACAGATTATTTCATATAAAAATAAATGGGAATAGTCCCCGCCTACAGCGACAAGCTATAGGAAATTCTAGGTCCGCACCCGGTTTTGCATACAGCGGTCACCGTGTACTTAGAAGAAGCACAAAGTGAAAAATTCAATATGGGACTCGGTCCCCGCCTACAGCGGCAAGCTGAAGTCTGTCTGTGCCCGGTGTGCAGATAGCGTACGTTCACTGTATGCTTAGCACGAAGTGAAAAATTCAGTGTGGGATTCGGTCCCCGCCGACAGCGGCAAGCTGAAGGAAAGTCAAGTCTGCGCCCGGTGTGCAGATAGCGTATGTTCACTGTATGCTAAGAGGAAGCACAAAGTGAAAAATTCAGTGTGGGATTCGGTCCCCGCCGACAGCGGCAAGCTGAAGGAAAGTCAAGTCTGCGCCCGGTGTGCAGATAGCGTACGTTCAATGTATGCTTAGAAGAAGCACAAAGTGAAAAATTGAGTGCGAGATTCGGTCTCCGCTCCTAACAAAATGTCAGAAGAAAGTCAATCGCGGTAAATTAATTTTTAAACGGAGGAGACGCCCCAAAAAAAAAGTTAGAGGTCCATGACTCAAAACTTAAAGCGAAACTTCTGATAACAGCGTGTCTCCATTTGCCAATATCATCTATTCCGTTCCAGAATAGAACTTTATTATTGGTTATGGTTTCCTTCCTTTTTTACACGATATTGGTACGGGCAACGGTAAGGCGGAAGACAAATTTGCATTGAAATCGAACTTCCCTTTATTATATATTTCAGCCAAACGTGCATGTGAACTGAGAAAAACGCAGAAAAATAACGAAGAAGAACAAGAGATTGCATTTATTTACCATCTGGTCTCCTGTATGTGGTTGTAAGTTATCTCATTGACCATGGATGCAGTGGTTGTGTGTAATCACATTGACCATAGGTTCGGTGGTTCGTTAGCGCGGTATGGGGGAGTAAAAATTAAGTTAATGCATGGTTCGGTGAATGATAAAATTAACCCAGGGTTCGGTGCGATTTGGGTTCGGTATATATTATTATTTATTTAAATAAATCGGTTCGGTGCGGTAAGTTAATATTTATTTAATAAATCAGTTCGGTGCAGTTAATTATTATTTATTTAAATAAATCGGTTCGGTAGGTTGTTATTCGACTGAATAGATCGGTTTGGTAGCTCAGGGGGCTTGGCAGGTAGATGAAAGTGTAACGCTTCGTTACATTCCCCCCTTACTTCGGAAGACGAGAACCTTCTCGTCTTAAGGTTTGTTTACATAATAAACGTTTGGATGAAATCCATTTTTTATCATTTTAATATATATATTTTTTTTTTTTTTATGTATATTTTTTTGTATATTTTTTTTTTTTTTTGTATATATTTATTTTGTATACAAAAATGAAACGAGATCCAACTCAACCAAAAATTTTAATTCATAGCAATAATCTTAATAATAATTATAAACAAAAACGGAATCTTCTTTTTAACTAAAGCATTAGTTAAAATTACCCCACTGCAAATAAAGTTTTTTGCGGTGATGACGGAACTTCAAATCGGCCTGGGACCCTGACTTACTCATCCTTACAGAGATCCGTCCCCAGGGTCTGTAGATAAAAAAGATTCGTTGGTGATTCCCACGGCTCAATGTAATGCCTTCAAAAGGTTCAAACGGGGTGGACGGAGTTGGAGGTCTTGATTTCTTCACCATTGATGCAGTTGGGAGCGGATCCACTGGCCGCTTAGTTCCGGTTGGGCCTACCAACGGGCGCTTAATGGCAGCCCCAAGGGTTTTCATCGAAAGGGATGCCCAATTAGGCACCTCTCCGATAAAAACGGCCCGCGGGGTGCTAGTACCTGCAGTGTCCGTCTGGTCCCCGGTTTTATTGTCAACGGTGAGCATGGGTAGAACATCTAGAACTTTGGTCGAAATGAATGGCTCGGATGACTCTACTGCCGCCGCCGGCTGGTTTCGGATCAGCCACTTCTCATCAGCTGCCTTTTTCGCTTGTCTAGCGATGGCCAGCCTTTTATCTTCCGGGATTCTGGGTTTAATCGGCAAAGTTGCTTCAGGATTGTGCTCAGCAACGCCCTTGCCGATAAGTCGTTTGGTGCTGATTTCCAAAAATAACGGTTTATAAGATCGTGGGGGTGCCAATAAATTCAAGGGTGCCGTTTTTTTTGTCGTATAAAAGGATTTAGACAGTCGCCAGATAATTTGCGACCACCTTTTAGAGCTGTGCTTGTCCGCGGTGGTTTCCTCGCGACTCTTGATTTTGGTTTCGACGTGGACGGCAAAGGGCGCTCAGACGCTAAACGGTCGAACCTCGGACTCTTGTGGTTGGGTATGCTTCCTGGACGGGGTTCCGTTTTGAAATAACTGCTTGGGTTGGTGGTCGGCGAACAACTGGCTCTCTGGTCGGAATAATTAATGTTATTTAAAGTTTCATGATTAATATAATATTTCTGCGCGTACCCAGGACGTCTATCTTGGTGGAAAGCTGGCGAGCGACTGGCGGGATTATGAAATTTATTTCTATTTTTATTATTTCCTTTTCGGATTCTAATTTCGGGGGACTGGAGACACTAAAGACGTTTACTCGGCACCGAGGTGGGCGTTTGAATGACTAAAGCTGCGGTTTGTTCTTCTTTATTGGATTCTGAGTAAAAACCTTTTAAATCTCGGACGTGTGCTCGGCAACGGTGTTCTTTGTGTTTCTGCTTCCCCTTGCCTTGTAGTAGCACAATTACTGGAGAAATAAATTTGAGGACCTCATAAGGGCCATCGTAACGAGGCGCCAGTTTTTCTGCGAAGTAGTTTACCCCTGAGGAAAGGACTCGTGACCTCTTATACACCTGTTCACCGATGCTGGGGCACCAAGGGCGCCTTCGAAGATTATAGTAACGAGCTTGTGTTTGACTGGCCTTTTGTAAATTTAACCGCACCATTTCAAGTAGGGCTTGCATACGCTCTAGACGAACGTTGATGTTTTCCGCAGGCTCCTCTGGAGGTAAAGACGTCAAGAATTCATGTGGTACACGTAACTCCCTACCATAGTTAAGCATAGCCGGAGAATAACCGGTAGATTCATGCTGACTGGTATTCAGGGCGAAAGTTAGTTCTGGCAAATGTTCGTCCCAAGTGCGCTGGTTGTCTTGCACGTACTGGGCTATCATAGTTTTCAGGACTCGGATAACCCTCTCCGTGGGGTTTTCTTGCCAAATCAGACAAAAATTCTTGAAATTCCCTACTGGTTAACTGTGATCCGTTGTCGGTTAAAAACACCCGCGGCACTCCAAAGCGAGTGATTATCCTTTCTCGGACGGCTTTAATCAAGCCTGGAGTTGTCGCGGCTTTCATTGGAACGGCCTCCACCCATTTGGTGAATTTGGTATACCATGACAAGTAACGAATTGTTGCCTTTCATAGATCGCGGCAAGGGTCCCACAAAATCCGCACAAACTATCTCCCATGGTTCTTCAGCAGGTGTTGTGAACATTAGACCACTTGGTTTTTATTGAGAGACTTTAAAACGGTTGCAAATCTGACAACTCCGGACGTACTTACTTATATCCCGAGACATTCCTGGCCAGTAATACCGTTTAGCCATTCGGGCAATAGTTTTGTCCGGATGTGACGGCGTCATGATTCTCATGTAACAATTGACTTCGGTCGGCTAAAGGCACACAAAGTTTCCATTCAAACTCTTGTGCAGGGGCTCACGGCTTGGCGGTGTCGAAACGGCGGTACAGTTGGTTATCTACTATTTTATAGTCAGGAAAATTAGTAGGATTCTTCTCGATTTCAAAAATTTTCTTTCGAATCCAATCTGGTGTTGCGTCGCAGGCGGATGCTATTTTATCGCATTCGGTAATCGGTAAAGGGTCTCGTGACAATGCATCGGCAACAACATTCATAGCCCCTTTGCGATATTGGATATCAAAATCGTACTGCTGTAGCTCAAGGGCCCAGCGTGCCAATCTGCCTGACGGGTTTTCCAGGGAATGCAGCCACTTAAGGGAGTGATGGTCAGTTATGACAAAGAAATGGTAACCTTCCAAGTAAGGCCGCATCTTACGAATGCCCCATAATATGGCCAGACACTCCTTTTCTGTAGCAGCATACTTTTGCTCCAGGTCGGTGAGGGTACGGCTGGCATAAGCTATCACCTTTTCGCTCCCTTCCATCATCTGAGTCAATACGATCCCTAGGCCGAAATTACTAGCATCAGTTCGCAGCGTGAAGGGTAGATCAAAATTTGGACAAGCCAACACCGTTGCTTCGGTTAGTCTGGTTTTAAGAGTATCGAATGCTGCCTGTTGTGGGTCCTCCCAATGCCATTTTACACTTTTCTTTAATAATCCGGTTAGAGGCGTGGCGACACTCGAAAAGTCTTTGATGAAACGACGATACCATGAATAAATCCCCAAGATTCGGCGTAACTCTTTGACATAAGTGGGAGCTTTTAGTTCCTGAACGGCTGATATTTTATGGGGGTCAGTATGGATTCCTTCCTTGCTCACTACATGGCCCAAAAACTTTAAACTCTCCCTGCAAAAATTGCATTTTGCGACATTTATTTTGAGGTTGGCTTCGCGAAGTTTGGAGAATACCTCTGAAAGGTGCTGGATATGCTGGTCGAACGTGCTGCTTATGACTATTATATCGTCCAGACAGGCCCGAAAATTGAGTCCATCGCTCTTTGAAAGGTCGCCCCCGCTGAATGTAATCCGCAAGGCATTACATTCCATTCGTAGAGTCCCCTTCCCGGGACAGTGAAGGCGGTGTAGGGGCGATTTGATGGCTCTAAAGCGATTTGCCAATAGCCTTGCTTTAAATCGATGGTCGTTATAAACTTGGCTCCTCTTAATTTGTCTATAGCCACTATATATGGCAATGGATAAGCGTCTTTTTAGGAGACTTCATTTAACTGACGGAAATCCACACACACTCTCCAGGATGCTTCCTTTTTTGTTACCAGAACAATGGGTGAACTGTAGGGACTTTTTGATGGGCTTATTTTCCCTGTTTTCAGCAAATCGTCGACCTCCTCATCAATGATCTTTTGCATGGCCGGGTTGCGTGGGTAATACCGCTGTTTGAAGGGTTCCTCCACCTTTAGCCGAATACGGTGCGGTGGGACTTTCGCTATTCCCTTAAGCTGATCAAACTTTGGTAGCTCTTTTCCTAAAAAAATCATCTAATATGCGTTGGTCGGTTGTGGAAAGGTGCGACGCTGCCATGCAATGAGAACTGCTTGCTTCTCCATCCACCTTGCCATTTACTATTTTGCCTCCCATAAATATTTGGAGTCCAGGCTGACCCAATAAATCCATCGCACGTATAGCATCCCCGTCGAGTGAAGGCAAATACGTAATTTCACCTGTAAGCGGGACTTCTCCTAAGTTGAGTGTAACAGTGTAGTGTTCTGACGTGACTACGGGCGCCCCATTTCCTAAATCAATGTTCTGAGTATCACTTCGCATCGGCAGGTCCAACTTTCTGAATCTTTCCCTCAATCTCTGCCCCACAAAAGTCTTCGTTGAACCTGTATCTAGTAAAGCGTGGTAATCCTCATTGTCCAATTTGATTGGTATGAAATAGCGGGGGTCGGTAGCGGGTGGTGAATTAACAACGGCTACTGGGTTTCGTTGGCAAGTACAATCTTTAGATAAACGTCCGTCCTCACCACAGAAGGAACAGAAGAGCCTTAAAGGCCTGCGGCAGGTTTCCTTGCGATGACCTCGCTGTTTGCAGTTCCAGCAATGTGTGAGGCAGTCGTATGGTGTGTCAACTACGGGAGCACGGGCTGAAGAGGTATATGGTGAACTGGTGGGTGGCGTAGGACGCAGGTTTCGTTCGTCAATTTTGACTGCTTCGAATTCTTCGGATAATAAGGCTTATTCATCGACCGTCTCGAAGTCCTTACGCCGCCGTATATAATATATAATATCTATATTCAGGTCTTAAACTTTCGAATATGCGGTCGATTCGGTCGGCGACGGTCATACCGGGATGCTGGCTAATCAAGTATTGCGTAGCTAAGAGGTAATCTTTTGCTTTTTCACGAGGGCCCTGACGTCTGCGAAAGATTTCTTCTTCCAACCTAGAGACATAACGGGCCGGTAGGAACTGTTGGATAAACTCATCCCAGGAAGAAAAACTGCCTTTGACGCGTAACCACTCCAGGGCAGTTCCTCGGAGTATTTCAGGTAAGGCTCTCAACATATCTCTCTGGGGTATTTTATAGCAATGCATTTGTTCCTTCATCCTTTTAAGGAATTCTAATGGGCTGCCAGTGGCATTGAAACTCAAATTCCACCTGCGGATGGTATTCATAACTTCTGCCTCATAGCTTACGGTTAATCTTGTGGCGTGAAGCTGCCTATCGGCATTTTGGTCCACCAGGAGTGTGTCAGGGGATAAAGTTGGTGCGCACGGTGCGTGTGTTTGCACTGCTCCCATTGGGTTCGCGCACCCGTCCGTTTGAGTAGCAGTTGGAGCAAATGGTAACGTTGAGAACGAGGGAACAGGTATCGTAATTTGCTCGAATTCAACGGTCTTGGCCTCGGATCCAGCATTTATTGTGGCTGGCATGTGTGGCTCCGTATTGCTAGTAGGAGGGGGTTTCGGTGGAACAGGTTTACTGGAAAGCGTTTCAGTTTCAGGGTCTTCGTTGTTCCTTTTTTCTATGACGCCTCCCCAATGTTCGCATAGATTTTGCGTCGAACCATGTTCTCGAACTTTTTTACGATGACGGCTTAGGCGTTGTCGCAAGACTTGCATGTTTCCGGTTGCATCTAAATTTCGAGTAGACAGCATCTCAATCAGTTCGACTTTCTTTTTGTACGGGTTCAGGAAAGGATCGTCTTGATCTTCAACGTCGGACATGATGTGGCGGTTTAATCCTGTAATCGGCGGAAAAATAAATAATTGTGATTTGATGTAGGTGTTTGGTTACTGGTAATCGGTGTACGGCGGTCGGTGGTACCTTTAGAAGAATCTCGGTCTATCAGCAGTCGGAGTTCGGTAGAAACTTCTTAGCGTCCCTGCTCGGCCGCCATTTTGTGATGCTTTTTTGCTGATGCTGAGGTAGACTCGTCGGTGTCCAGGGTTTTACCCAAAGAAAGTACAAAACTTGGGTTAAGAGTTTCCAAACTTCGAATACACGTATTTATTTTATTTAACTCAAAATTCAATTGTTTACAAAAATTTATAATTCGGTTGACTTTTATGTATAAATAATAGAGTACTTCATATAATTAATTAAATATTTTCCTTACATAACTAACAGATTATTTCATATAAAAATAAATGGGAATAGTCCCCGCCTACAGCGACAAGCTATAGGAAATTCTAGGTCCGCACCCGGTTTTGCATACAGCGGTCACCGTGTACTTAGAAGAAGCACAAAGTGAAAAATTCAATATGGGACTCGGTCCCCGCCTACAGCGGCAAGCTGAAGTCTGTCTGTGCCCGGTGTGCAGATAGCGTACGTTCACTGTATGCTTAGCACGAAGTGAAAAATTCAGTGTGGGATTCGGTCCCCGCCGACAGCGGCAAGCTGAAGGAAAGTCAAGTCTGCGCCCGGTGTGCAGATAGCGTACGTTCAATGTATGCTTAGAAGAAGCACAAAGTGAAAAATTGAGTGCGAGATTCGGTCTCCGCTCCTAACAAAATGTCAGAAGAAAGTCAATCGCGGTAAATTAATTATTAAACGGAGGAGACGCCCCAAAGAAAAAGTTAGAGGTCCATGACTCAAAAATTAAAGCGAAACTTCTGATAACAGCGTGTCTCCATTTGCCAATATCATCTATTCCGTTCCAGAATAGAACTTTATTATTGGTTATGGTTTCCTTCCTTTTTTACACGATATTGGTACAGGCAACGGTAAGGCAGAAGACAAATTTGCATTGAAATCGAACTTCCCTTTATTATATATTTCAGCCAAACGTGCATGTGAACTGAGAAAAACGCAGAAAAACAACGAAGAAGAACAAGAGATTGCATTTATTCACCATCTGGTCTCCTGTATGTGGTTGTATGTTATCTCATTGACCATGGATGCAGTGGTTGTGTGTAATCACATTGACCATAGGTTCGGTGGTTCGTTAGCGCGGTATGGGGGAGTAAAAATTAAGTTAATGCATGGTTCGGTGAATGATAAAATTAACCCAGGGTTCGGTGCGATTTGGGTTCGGTATATATTATTATTTATTTAAATAAATCGGTTCGGTGCGGTAAGTTAATATTTATTTAATAAATCAGTTCGGTGCAGTTAATTATTATTTATTTAAATAAATCGGTTCGGTAGGTTGTTATTCGACTGAATAGATCGGTTTGGTAGCTCAGGGGGCTCGGCAGGTAGATGAAAGTGTAACGCTTCGTTACATTCCCCCCTTACTTCGGAAGACGAGAACCTTCTCGTCTTAAGGTTTGTTTACATAATAAACGTTTGGATGAAATCCATTTTTTATCATTTTAATATATATACACTCCTCGTCAACTGAATACGCACAAACATTTTTTAATATACTTTAACCATTTTTTCCAAACAGTGATGGTTATTATGCCATCTGTTGATGCTAACTATTCCCTTAAGATGTTAAGCAGATAATTCCGAAAGAATTATCCAAAAATAACCGTGAGTTTTTCTTCAACCACTTGCAAAGTGTTTTATATGCAAAGTAGGAGTTTTTTTTTTAGTCAACTGAATAGGTACAACGCCATTTTCTTCGTTGTTTATAAGTTTTTTGGAGTGCTTGACAGTTTAAATTAACGATTTTAGTCTTTTCAGTAAAATTTAATTCTTGATTTCAAATTTTAAGAAAAATGGGTAGATCTACGTGTCTTAACAGTGTTGAAAAAGCTAAAATCGATTTACTTAGAGACCAAGGCCTAACTGGACGTGCAATAGCTGATAAAGTTGGCCGAAGTTTTAATGTAGTTTATTCTTACTTGAAAAATAAAGATGCATGCGGCAAAAACATGAAGGGAGGTAAGAAAACAGCAGCTGAGAGACGAAGAATTTTAAGATGTGCATCAAATTCTTCTGATTCTGTGGCAAAAATAAAACAAAAAGTCGGCGTAAACGCAAGTTGCTCAACAGTATTAAGAGTAATCAATAACTCAAGCCATCTTAAACGAATGAAACTTAAGAAAAAACCACCACTTGACGAGAGACGGAAAATGTTGCGATTAGATTTTTCAAGACTTCACATGAGTTAGAAAAAAGAATGGTATCACGTGGTTTTTTCAGATGAAAAAAAGTTTAATTTGGATGGCCCTGATGGGTTCAACTTCTATTTTCACGACTTAAGAAAAGAAAAAAGATTTTTAAAGCGCCATCATAGTCGTGAAGGAGGTGTCATGATATGGGGAGCAGTCAGTTATTATGGAACAGTTGAGCTCGATGTTGTAACATCAAGAATGACAGCAGCTGGGTATAAAGTAATTTTGGAAAGAAATTTTCCTAAATTTTCTAACATCTTTGGACCCATAAACTGGACCTACCAACATGATAATGCGCCTATTCACTCAGCGCGCATAATAAAAACATGGATAGAGGAGCAACAAGTGCAGTTGCTTCAATGGCCGCCGTACTCACCTGATCTAAACATCATAGAAAATGTCTGGGGATGGTTAGTACGCAAAGTTTATGAGGGTGGTCGTCAGTTCGAAGACAAAGAAACCTTAATTTCTGCAATCAAATTAGCGTGGAGCGAAATTTCGTTAAATTACATTAAAAAGCTATACGATTCCATGCCGGATCGAATTTACGAAGTAATTAAAAATAAAGGTGGAAGTACCCACTACTAAACTTAAACAAAAACTTGTTTCATTCCATTCCAATACCAATTTTAATTTTTGTACCTATTCAGTTGACTCAAAAAAAAAACTTCTACTTTGCATAAGTTACACTTTGGAAGTGGTTGAAGGAAAAACTCACGGTTGTTTTTGGATAAAACTTTGAAATTCTGTTATTTATATGTTACGAAAATTTTTACCATCAACAGATGGCATAATAACCATCACTGTTTGGAAAAAATGGATAAAATATATTCAAAAATGTTTGTGCGTATTCAGTTGACGAGGAGTGTATATATATTTTTTTTTTTTTATGTATATTTTTTTGTATATTTTTTTTTTTTTTTTTTTGTATATATTTATTTTGTATACAAAAATGAAACGAGATCCAACTCAACCAAAAATTTTAATTCATAGCAATAATCTTAATAATAATTATAAACAAAAACGGAATCTTCTTTTTAACTAAAGCATTAGTTAAAATTACCCTACTGCAAATAATGTTTTTTGCGGTGATGACGGAACTTTAAATCGGCCTGAGACCCTGACTTACTCATCCTTACAGAGATCCGTCCCCAGGGTCTGTAGATAAAAAAGATTCGTTGGTGATTCCCATGGCTCAATGTAATGCCTTCAAAAGGATCAAACGGGGTGGACGGAGTTGGAGGTCTTGGTTTCTTCACCATTGATGCAGTTGGGAGCGGATCCACTGGCCGCTTGGTTCCGGGTGGGCCTACCAACAGGCGCTTAATGCCAGCCACAAGGGTTTTCGTCGAAAGGGATGCCCAATTAGGCACCTCTCCGATAAAAACGGCCCGCGGGGTGCTAGTACCTGCAGTGTCCGTCTGGTCCCCGGTTTTATTGTCAACGGTGAGCATGGGTAGAACATCTAGAACTTTGGTCGAAATGAATGGCTCGGATGACTCTACTGCCGCCGCCGGCTGGTTTCGGATCAGCCACTTCTCATCAGCTGCCTTTTTCGCTTGTCTAGCGATGGCCAGCCTTTTATCTTCCGGGATTCTGGGTTTAATCGGCAAAGTTGCTTCAGGATTGTGCTCAGCAACGCCCTTGCCGATAAGTCGTTTGGTGCTGATTTCCAAAAATAACGGTTTATAAGATCGTGGGGGTGCCAATACTTTCAAGGGTGCCGTTTTTTTGTCGTATAAAAGGATTTAGACAGTCGCCAGATAATTTGCGACCACCTTTTAGAGCTGTGCTTGTCCGCGGTGGTTTCCTCGCGACTGTTGATTTTGGTTTCGACGTGGACGGCAAAGGGCGCTCAGACGCTAAACGGTCGAACCTCGGACTCTTGTGGTTGGGTATTCTTCCTGGATGGGGTTCCGTTTTGAAATAACTGCTTGGGTTGGTGGTCGGCGAACAACTGGCTCTCTGGTCGGAATAATTAATGTTATTTAAAGTTTCATGATTAATATAATATTTCTGCGCGTACCCAGGACGTCTATCTTGGTGGAAAGCTGGCGAGCGACTGGCGGGATTATGAAATTTATTTCTATTTTTATTATTTCCTCTTCGGATTCTAATTTCGGGGGACTGGAGACACTAAAGACGTTTACTCGGCACCGAGGTGGGCGTTTGAATGACTAAAGCTGCGGTTTGTTCTTCTTTATTGGATTCTGAGTAAAAACCTTTTAAATCTCGGACGTGTGCTCGGCAACGGTTAGGTTAGGTTAGGTTAAAGTGGCTGTCAGGAAAACGGCTGACCCATTCTCGGCAACGGTGTTCTTTGTGTTTCTGCTTCCCCTTGCCTTGTAGTAGCACAATTACTGGAGAAATAAATTTGAGGCGCCAGTTTTTCTGCGAAGTAGTTTACCCCTGAGGAAAGGACTCTTGACCTGTTATACACCTTTCAAATAGGGCTTGCATACGCTCTCGACGAACGTTGATGTTTTCCGCAGGCTCCTCTGGAGGTAAAGACGTCAAGAATTCATGTGGTACACGTAACTCCCTACCATAGTTAAGCATAGCCGGAGAATAACCGGTAGATTCATGCTGACTGGTATTCAGGGCGAAAGTTAGTTCTGGCAAATGTTCGTCCCAAGTGCGCTGGTTGTCTAGCACGTACTGGGCTATCATAGTTTTCAGGACTCGGATAACCCTCTCCGTGGGGTTTTCTTGCGGGGTATAAGGAGCGGTTAGTCGCTGCTGAATTCCCAAATCAGACAAAAATTCTTGAAATTGCCAACTGGTAAACTGTGATCCGTTGTCGGTTAAAAACACCCGTGGCACTCCAAAGCGAGTGATTATCCTTTCTCGGACGGCTTTAATCAAGCCTGGAGTTGTCGCGGCTTTCATTGGAACGGCCTCCACCCATTTGGTGAATTTGGTATACCATGACAAGTAACGAATTGTTGCCTTTCATAGATCGCGGCAAGGGTCCCACAAAATCCGCACAAACTATCTCCCATGGTTCTTCAGCAGGTGTTGTGAACATTAGACCACTTGGTTTTTATTGAGAGACTTTAAAACGGTTACAAATCTGACAACTCCGGACGTACTTACTTATATCCCGAGACATTCCTGGCCAGTAATACCGTTTAGCCATTCGGGCAATAGTTTTGGCAATACCCAAGTGTCCGGATGTGACGGCGTCATGATTCTCATGTAACAATTGACTTCGGTCGGCTAAAGGCACACAAAGTTTCCATTCAAACTTTTGTGCAGGGGCTAACGGCTGGGCGGTGTCGAAACGGCGGTACAGTTGGTTATCTACTATTTTATAGTCAGGGAAATTAGTAGGATTCCTCTCGATTTCAAAAATTTTCTTTCGAATCCAATCTGGTGTTGCGTCTCGGGCGGATGCTATTTTATCGCATTCGGTAATCGGTAAAGGGTCTCGTGATAATACATCGGCAACAACATTCAAAGCCCCTTTGCGATATTGGATATCAAAATCGTACTGCTGTAGCTCAAGGGCCCAGCGTGCCAATCTGCCTGACGGGTTTTCCAGGGAATGCAGCCACTTAAGGGAGTGATGGTCAGTTATGACAAAGAAATGGTAACCTTCCAAGTAAGGCCGCATCTTACGAATGCCCCATAATATGGCCAGACACTCCTTTTCTGTAGCAGCATACTTTTGCTCCAGGTCGGTGAGGGTACGGCTGGCATAAGCTATCACCTTTTCGCTCCCTTCCATCATCTGAGTCAATACGATCCCTAGGCCGAAATTACTAGCATCAGTTCGCAGCGTGAAGGGTAGATCAAAATTTGGACAAGCCAACACCGTTGCTTCGGTTAGTCTGGTTTTAAGAGTATCGAATGCTGCCTGTTGTGGGTCCTCCCAATGCCATTTTACACTTTTCTTTAATAATCCGGTTAGAGGCGTGGCGACACTCGAAAAGTCTTTGATGAAACGACGATACCATGAATAAATCCCCAAGATTCGGCGTAACTCTTTGACATAAGTGGGAGCTTTTAGTTCCTGAACGGCTGATATTTTATCGGGGTCAGTATGGATTCCTGCCTTGCTCACTACATCGCCCAAAAACTTTAAACTCTCCCTGCAAAAATTGCATTTTGCGACATTTATTTTGAGGTTGGCTTCGCGAAGTTTGGAGAATACCTCTGAAAGGTGCTGGATATGCTGGTCGAACGTGCTGCTTATGACTATTATATCGTCCAGACAGGCCCGAAAATTGAGTCCATCGCTCTTTGAAAGGTCGCCCCCGTTGAATGTAATCCGCAAGGCATTACATTCCATTCGTAGAGTCCCCTTCCCGGGACAGTGAAGGCGGTGTAGGGGCGACATGATGGCTCTAAAGCGATTTGCCAATAGCCTTGCTTTAAATCGATGGTCGTTATAAACTTGGCTCCTCTTAATTTGTCCAATATAGCCACTATATATGGCAATGGATAAGCGTCTTTTTAGGAGACTTCATTTAACTGACGGAAATCCACACACACTCTCCAGGATGCTTCCTTTTTTGTTACCAGAACAATGGGTGAACTGTAGGGACTTTTTGATGGGCTTATTTTCCCTGTTTTCAGCAAATCGTCGACCTCCTCATCAATGATCTTTTGCATGGCCGGGTTGCGTGGGTAATACCGCTGTTTGAAGGGTTCCTCCACCTTTAGCCGAATACGGTGCGGTGGGACTTTCGCTATTCCCTTAAGCTGATCAAACTTTGGTAGCTCTTTTCCTAAAAAATCATCTAATATGCGTTGGTCGGTTGTGGAAAGGTGCGACGCTGCCATGCAATGAGAACTGCTTGCTTCTCCATCCACCTTGCCATTTACCATTTTGCCTCCCATAAATATTTGGAGTCCAGGCTGACCCAATAAATCCATCGCACGTATAGCATCCCCGTCGAGTGAAGGCAAATACGTGATTTCACCTGTAAGCGGGACTTCTCCTAAGTTGAGTGTAACAGTGTAGTGTTCTGACGTGACTACGGGCGCCCCATTTGCTAAATGAATGTTCTGAGTATCACTTCGCATCGGCAGGTCCAACTTTCTGAATCTTTCCCTTAATCTCTGCCCCACAAAAGTCTTCGTTGAACCTGTATCTAGTAAAGCGTGGTAATCCTCATTGTCCAATTTGATTGGTATGAAATAGCGGGGGTCGGTAGCGGGTGGTGAATTAACAACGGCTACTGGGTTTCGTTGGCAAGTACAATCTTTAGATAAACGTCCGTTCTCACCACAGAAGGAACAGAAGAGCCTTAAAGGCCTGCGGCAGGTTTCCTTGCGATGACCTCGCTGTTTGCAGTTCCAGCAATGTGTGAGGCGGTCGTATGGTGTGTCAACTACGGGAGCACGGGCTGAAGAGGTATATGGTGAACTGGTGGGTGGCGTAGGACGGAGGTTTCGTTCGTCAATTTTGACTGCTTCGAATTCTTCGGATAATAAGGCTTATTCATCGACCGTCTCGAAGTCCTTACGCCGCCGTATATAATATATAATATCTATATTCAGGTCTTAAACTTTCGAATATGCGGTCGATTCGGTCGGCGACGGTCATACCGGGATGCTGGCTAATCAAGTATTGCGTAGCTAAGAGGTAATCTTTTGCTTTTTCACGAGGGCCCTGACGTCTGCGAAAGATTTCGTCTTCCAACCTAGAGACATAACGGGCCGGTAGGAACTGTTGGATAAACTCATCCCAGGAAGAAAAACTGCCTTTGACGCGTAACCACTCCAGGGCAGTTCCTCGGAGTATTTCAGGTAAGGCTCTCAACATATCTCTCTGGGGTATTTTATAGCAATGAATTTGTTCCTTCATCCTTTTAAGGAATTCTAATGGGCTGCCAGTGGCATTGAAACTCAAATTCCACCTGCGGATGGTATTCATAACTTCTGCCTCATAGCTTACGGTTAATCTTGTGGCGTGAAGCTGCCTATCGGCATTTTGGTCCACCAGGAGTGTGTCAGGGGATAAAGTTGGTGCGCACGGTGCGTGTGTTTGCACTGCTCCCATTGGGTTCGCGCACCCGTCCGTTTGATTAGCAGTTGGAGCAAATGGTAACGTTGAGAACGAGGGAACAGGTATCGTAATTTGCTCGAATTGAACGGTCTTGGCCTCGGATCCAGCATTTATTGTGGCTGGCATGTGTGGCTCCGTATTGCTAGTAGGAGGGGGTTTCGGTGGAACAGGTTTACTGGAAAGCGTTTCAGTTTCAGGGTCTTCGTTGTTCCTTTTTTCTATGACGCCTCCCCAATGTTCGCATAGATTTTTCGTCGAACCGTGTTCTCGAACTTTTTTACGATGACGGCTTAGGCGTTGTCGCAAGACTTGCATGTTTCCGGTTGCATCTAAATTTCGAGTAGACAGCATCTCAATCAGTTCGACTTTCTTTTTGTACGGGTTCAGGAAAGGATCGTCTTGATCTTCAACGTCGGACATGATGTGGCGATTTAATCCTGTAATCGGCGGAAAAATAAATAATTGTGATTTGATGTAGGTGTTTGGTTACTGGTAATCGGTGTACGGCGGTCGGTGGTACCTTTAGAAGAATCTCGGTCTATCAGCAGTCGGAGTTCGGTAGAAACTTCTTAGCGTCCCTGCTCGGGCGCCATTTTGTGATGCTTTTTTGCTGATGCTGAGGTAGACTCGTCGGTGTCCAGGGTTTTACCCAAAGAAAGTACAAAACTTGGGTTAAGAGTTTCCAAACTCCGAATACACGTATTTATTTTATTTAACTCAAAATTCAATTGTTTACAAAAATTTATAATTCGGTTGACTTATATGTATTAATAATAGAGTACTTCATATAATTAATTAAATATTTTCCTTACATAACTAACAGATTATTTCATATAAAAATAAATGAGAATAGTCCCCGCCTACAGCGACAAGCTATAAGAAATTCTAGGTCCGCACCCGGTTTTGCGTACAGCGTTCACCGTGTACTTAGAAGAAGCACAAAGTGAAAAATTCAATATGGGACTCGGTCCCCGCCTACAGCGGCAAGCTGAAGTCTGTCTGTGCCCGGTGTGCAGACAGCGTACGTTCACTGTATGCTTAGAAGAAGCACGAAGTGAAAAATTCAGTGTGGGATTCGGTCCCCGCCGACAGCGGCAAACTGAAGGAAAGTCAAGACTGCGCGCGGTGTGCAGATAGCGTACGTTCACTGTATGCTCAGAAGAAGCACAAATTCAGTGTGGGATTCGGTCCCCGCCTACAGCGGCAAGCTGAAGGAAAGTCAAGTCTGCGCCCGGTGTGCAGATAGCGTATGTTCACTGTATGCTCAGAAGAAGCACGAAGTGAAAAATTCAGTTTGGGATTCGGTCCCCGCCTACAGCGGCAAGCTGAAGGAAAGTCAAGTCTGCGCCCGGTGTGCAGATAGCGTATGTTCACTGTATGCTCAGAAGAAGCACAAAGTGAAAAATTCAGTGTGGGATTCGGTCCCCGCCGACAGCGGCAAGCTGAAGGAAAGTCAAGTCTGCGCCCGGTGTGCAGATAGCGTATGTTCACTGTATGCTCAGAAGAAGCACAAAGTGAAAAATTCAGTGTGGGATTCGGTCCCCGCCGACAGCGGCAAGCTGAAGGAAAGTCAAGTCTGCGCCCGGTGTGCATATAGCGTACGTTCAATGTATGCTTAAGAAGCACAAAGTGAAAAATTCAGTGTGAGATTCGGTCTCCGCTCCTTACAAAATGTCAGAAGAAAGTCAATCGCGGTAAATTAATTTTTAAACGGAGGAGACGCCCCAAAAAAAAAGTAAGAGGTCCATGACCCAAAAATTAAAGCGAAACTTCTGATAACAGCGTGTCTCCATTTGCCAATATCATCTATTCCGTTCCAGAATAGATCTTTATTATTGGTTATGGTTTCCTTCCTTTTGTACACGATATTGGTACAGGCAACGGTAAGGCAGAAGACAAATTTGCATTGAAATCGAACTTCCCTTTATTATATACATGTGCATGTGAACTGAGCAAAACGCAGAAAAATAACGAAGAAGAACAAGAGATTGCATTTATTCACCATCTGGTCTCCTGTGTGTGGTTGTATGTTATCTCATTGACCATGGATGTAGTGGTTGTGTGTAATCACATTGACCATAGGTTCGGTGGTTCGTTAGCGCGGTACGGGGGAGTAAAAATTAAGTTAATGCATGGTTCGGTGAATGATAAAATTAACCCAGGGTTCGGTGCGATTTGGGTTCGGTATATATTATTATTTATTTAAATAAATCGGTTCGGTGCGGTAAGTTAATATTTATTTAATAAATCAGTTCGGTGCAGTTAATTATTATTTATTTAAATAAATCGGTTCGGTGCGGGTAGTTATTTATTTAAATAAATCGGTTCGGTAGGTTGTTATTCGACTGAATAGATCGGTTTGGTAGCTCAGGGGGCTCGGCAGGTAGATGAAAGTGTAACGCTTCGTTACATTCCCCCCTTACTTCGGAAGACGAGAACCTTCTCGTCTTAAGGTTTGTTTACATAATAAACGTTTGGATGAAATCCATTTTTTATCATTTTAATATATATATATATTTTTTTTTTTTTTATGTATATTTTTTTGTATATTTTTTTTTTTTTTTTTTTTTTGTATATATTTATTTTGTATACAAAAATGAAACGAGATCCAACTCAACCAAAAATTTTAATTCATAGCAATAATCTTAATAATAATTATAAACAAAAACGGAATCTTCTTTTTAACTAAAGCATTAGTTAAAATTACCCTACTGCAAATAAAGTTTTTTGCGGTGATGACGGAACTTCAAATCGGCCTGGGACCCTGACTTACTCATCCTTACAGAGATCCGTCCCCAGGGTCTGTAGATAAAAAAGATTCGTTGGTGATTCCCATGGCTCAATGTAATGCCTTCAAAAGGATCAAACGGGGTGGACGGAGTTGGAGGTCTTGGTTTCTTCACCATTGATGCAGTTGGGAGCGGATCCACTGGCCGCTTGGTTCCGGGTGGGCCTACCAACAGGCGCTTAATGCCAGCCACAAGGGTTTTCGTCGAAAGGGATGCCCAATTAGGCACCTCTCCGATAAAAACGGCCCGCGGGGTGCTAGTACCTGCAGTGTCCGTCTGGTCCCCGGTTTTATTGTCAACGGTGAGCATGGGTAGAACATCTAGAACTTTGGTCGAAATGAATGGCTCGGATGACTCTACTGCCGCCGCCGGCTGGTTTCGGATCAGCCACTTCTCATCAGCTGCCTTTTTCGCTTGTCTAGCGATGGCCAGCCTTTTATCTTCCGGGATTCTGGGTTTAATCGGCAAAGTTGCTTCAGGATTGTGCTCAGCAACGCCCTTGCCGATAAGTCGTTTGGTGCTGATTTCCAAAAATAACGGTTTATAAGATCGTGGGGGTGCCAATACTTTCAAGGGTGCCGTTTTTTTTGTCGTATAAAAGGATTTAGACAGTCGCCAGATAATTTGCGACCACCTTTTAGAGCTGTGCTTGTCCGCGGTGGTTTCCTCGCGACTGTTGATTTTGGTTTCGACGTGGACGGCAAAGGGCGCTCAGACGCTAAACGGTCGAACCTCGGACTCTTGTGGTTGGGTATGCTTCCTGGACGGGGTTCCGTTTTGAAATAACTGCTTGGGTTGGTGGTCGGCGAACAACTGGCTCTCTGGTCGGAATAATTAATGTTATTTAAAGTTTCATGATTAATATAATATTTCTGCGCGTACCCAGGACGTCTATCTTGGTGGAAAGCTGGCGAGCGACTGGCGGGATTATGAAATTTATTTCTATTTTTATTATTTCCTTTTCGGATTCTAATTTCGGGGGACTGGAGACACTAAAGACGTTTACTCGGCACCGAGGTGGGCGTTTGAATGACTAAAGCTGCGGTTTGTTCTTCTTTATTGGATTCTGAGTAAAAACCTTTTAAATCTCGGACGTGTGCTCGGCAACGGTGTTCTTTGTGTTTCTGCTTCCCCTTGCCTTGTAGTAGCACAATTACTGGAGAAATAAATTTGAGGACCTCATAAGGGCCATCGTAACGAGGCGCCAGTTTTTCTGCGAAGTAGTTTACCCCTGAGGAAAGGACTCTTGACCTCTTATACACCTTTTAAATAGGGCTTGCATACGCTCTCGACGAACGTTGATGTTTTCCGCAGGCTCCTCTGGAGGTAAAGACGTCAAGAATTCATGTGGTACACGTAACTCCCTACCATAGTTAAGCATAGCCGGAGAATAACCGGTAGATTCATGCTGACTGGTATTCAGGGCGAAAGTTAGTTCTGGCAAATGTTCGTCCCAAGTGCGCTGGTTGTCTTGCACGTACTGGGCTATCATAGTTTTGAGGACTCGGATAACCCTCTCCGTGGGGTTTTCTTGCGGGGTATAAGGAGCGGTTAGTCGCTGCTGAATTCCCAAATCAGACAAAAATTCTTGAAATTGCCGACTGGTAAACTGTGATCCGTTGTCGGTTAAAAACACCCGTGGCACTCCAAAGCGAGTGATTATCCTTTCTCGGACGGCTTTAATCAAGCCTGGAGTTGTCGCGGCTTTCATTGGAACGGCCTCCACCCATTTGGTGAATTTGGTATACCATGACAAGTAACGAATTGTTGCCTTTCATAGATGACGGCAAGGGTCCCACAAAATCCGCACAAACTATCTCCCATGGTTCTTCAGCAGGTGTTGTGAACATTAGACCACTTGGTTTTTATTGAGAGACTTTAAAACGGTTACAAATCTGACAACTCCGGACGTACTTACTTATATCCCGAGACATTCCTGGCCAGTAATACCGTTTAGCCATTCGGGCAATAGTTTTGGCAATACCCAAGTGTCCGGATGTGACGGCGTCATGATTCTCATGTAACAATTGACTTCGGTCGGCTAAAGGCACACAAAGTTTCCATTCAAACTCTTGTGCAGGGGCTAACGGCTTGGCGGTGTCGAAACGGCGGTACAGTTGGTTATCTACTATTTTATAGTCAGGAAAATTAGTAGGATTCTTCTCGATTTCAAAAATTTTCTTTCGAATCCAATCTGGTGTTGCGTCGCAGGCGGATGCTATTTTATCGCATTCGGTAATCGGTAAAGGGTCTCGTGACAATGCATCGGCAACAACATTCATAGCCCCTTTGCGATATTGGATATCAAAATCGTACTGCTGTAGCTCAAGGGCCCAGCGTGCCAATCTGCCTGACGGGTTTTCCAGGGAATGCAGCCACTTAAGGGAGTGATGGTCAGTTATGACAAAGAAATGGTAACCTTCCAAGTAAGGCCGCATCTTACGAATGCCCCATAATATGGCCAGACACTCCTTTTCTGTAGCAGCATACTTTTCCTCCAGGTCGGTGAGGGTACGGCTGGCATAAGCTATCACCTTTTCGCTCCCTTCCATCATCTGAGTCAATACGATCCCTAGGCCGAAATTACTAGCATCAGTTCGCAGCGTGAAGGGTAGATCAAAATTTGGACAAGCCAACACCGTTGCTTCGGTTAGTCTGGTTTTAAGAGTATCGAATGCTGCCTGTTGTGGGTCCTCCCAATGCCATTTTACACTTTTCTTTAATAATCCGGTTAGAGGCGTGGCGACACTCGAAAAGTCTTTGATGAAACGACGATACCATGAATAAATCCCCAAGATTCGGCGTAACTCTTTGACATAAGTGGGAGCTTTTAGTTCCTGAACGGCTGATATTTTATCGGGGTCAGTATGGATTCCTGCCTTGCTCACTACATCGCCCAAAAACTTTAAACTCTCCCTGCAAAAATTGCATTTTGCGACATTTATTTTGAGGTTGGCTTCGCGAAGTTTGGAGAATACCTCTGAAAGGTGCTGGATATGCTGGTCGAACGTGCTGCTTATGACTATTATATCGTCCAGACAGGCCCGAAAATTGAGTCCATCGCTCTTTGAAAGGTCGCCCCCGCTGAATGTAATCCGCAAGGCATTACATTCCATTCGTAGAGTCCCCTTCCCGGGACAGTGAAGGCGGTGTAGGGGCGACATGATGGCTCTAAAGCGATATGCCAATAGCCTTGCTTTAAATCGATGGTCGTTATAAACTTGGCTCCTCTTAATTTGTCCAATATAGCCACTATATATGGCAATGGATAAGCGTCTTTTTAGGAGACTTCATTTAACTGACGGAAATCCACACACACTCTCCAGGATGCTTCGTTTTTTGTTACCAGAACAATGGGTGAACTGTAGGGACTTTTTGATGGGCTTATTTTCCCTGTTTTCAGCAAATCGTCGACCTCCTCATCAATGATCTTTTGCATGGCCGGGTTGCGTGGGTAATACCGCTGTTTGAAGGGTTCCTCCACCTTTAGCCGAATACGGTGCGGTGGGACTTTCGCTATTCCCTTAAGCTGATCAAACTTTGGTAGCTCTTTTCCTAAAAAATCATCTAATATGCGTTGGTCGGTTGTGGAAAGGTGCGACGCTGCCATGCAATGAGAACTGCTTGCTTCTCCATCCACCTTGCCATTTACTATTTTGCCTCCCATAAATATTTGGAGCCCAGGCTGACCCAATAAATCCATCGCACGTATAGCATCCCCGTCGAGTGAAGGCAAATACGTAATTTCACCTGTAAGCGGGACTTCTCCTAAGTTGAGTGTAACAGTGTAGTGTTCTGACGTGACTACGGGCGCCCCATTTCCTAAATGAATGTTCTGAGTATCACTTCGCATCGGCAGGTCCAACTTTCTGAATCTTTCCCTCAATCTCTGCCCCACAAAAGTCTTCGTTGAACCTGTATCTAGTAAAGCGTGGTAATCCTCATTGTCCAATTTGATTGGTATGAAATAGCGGGGGTCGGTAGCGGGTGGTGAATTAACAACGGCTACTGGGTTTCGTTGGCAAGTACAATCTTTAGATAAACGTCCGTCCTCACCACAGAAGGAACAGAAGAGCCTTAAAGGCCTGCGGCAGGTTTCCTTGCGATGACCTCGCTGTTTGCAGTTCCAGCAATGTGTGAGGCAGTCGTATGGTGTGTCAACTACGGGAGCACGGGCTGAAGAGGTATATGGTGAACTGGTGGGTGGCGTAGGACGCAGGTTTCGTTCGTCAATTTTGACTGCTTCGAATTCTTCGGATAATAAGGCTTATTCATCGACCGTCTCGAAGTCCTTACGCCGCCGTATATAATATATAATATCTATATTCAGGTCTTAAACTTTCGAATATGCGGTCGATTCGGTCGGCGACGGTCATACCGGGATGCTGGCTAATCAAGTATTGCGTAGCTAAGAGGTAATCTTTTGCTTTTTCACGAGGGCCCTGACGTCTGCGAAAGATTTCTTCTTCCAACCTAGAGACATAACGGGCCGGTAGGAACTGTTGGATAAAGTCATCCCAGGAAGAAAAACTGCCTTTGACGCGTAACCACTCCAGGGCAGTTCCTCGGAGTATTTCAGGTAAGGCTCTCAACATATCTCTCTGGGGTATTTTATAGCAATGCATTTGTTCCTTCATCCTTTTAAGGAATTCTAATGGGCTGCCAGTGGCATTGAAACTCAAATTCCACCTGCGGATGGTATTCATGGCGTGGCGTGAAGCTGCCTATCGGCATTTTGGTCCACCAGGAGTGTGTCAGGGGATAAAGTTGGTGCGCACGGTGCGTGTGTTTGCACTGCTCCCATTGGGTTCGCGCACCCGTCCGTTTGAGTAGCAGTTGGAGCAAATGGTAACGTTGAGAACGAGGGAACAGGTATCGTAATTTGCTCGAATTCAACGGTCTTGGCCTCGGATCCAGCATTTATTGTGGCTGGCATGTGTGGCTCCGTATTGCTAGTAGGAGGGGGTTTCGGTGGAACAGGTTTACTGGAAAGCGTTTCAGTTTCAGGGTCTTCGTTGTTCCTTTTTTCTATGACGCCTCCCCAATGTTCGCATAGATTTTGCGTCGAACCATGTTCTCGAACTTTTTTACGATGACGGCTTAGGCGTTGTCGCAAGACTTGCATGTTTCCGGTTGCATCTAAATTTCGAGTAGACAGCATCTCAATCAGTTCGACTTTCTTTTTGTACGGGTTCAGGAAAGGATCGTCTTGATCTTCAACGTCGGACATGATGTGGCGGTTTAATCCTGTAATCGGCGGAAAAATAAATAATTGTGATTTGATGTAGGTGTTTGGTTACTGGTAATCGGTGTACGGCGGTCGGTGGTACCTTTAGAAGAATCTCGGTCTATCAGCAGTCGGAGTTCGGTAGAAACTTCTTAGCGTCCCTGCTCGGGCGCCATTTTGTGATGCTTTTTTGCTGATGCTGAGGTAGACTCGTCGGTGTCCAGGGTTTTACCCAAAGAAAGTACAAAACTTGGGTTAAGAGTTTCCAAACTCCGAATACACGTATTTATTTTATTTAACTCAAAATTCAATTGTTTACAAAAATTTATAATTCGGTTGACTTATATGTATAAATAATAGAGTACTTCATATAATTAATTAAATATTTTCCTTACATAACTAACAGATTATTTCATATAAAAATAAATGGGAATAGTCCCCGCCTACAGCGACAAGCTATAGGAAATTCTAGGTCCGCACCCGGTTTTGCATACAGCGGTCACCGTGTACTTAGAAGAAGCACAAAGTGAAAAATTCAATATGGGACTCGGTCCCCGCCTACAGTGGCAAGCTGAAGTCTGTCTGTGCCCGGTGTGCAGATAGCGTACGTTCACTGTATGCTTAGCACGAAGTGAAAAATTCAGTGTGGGATTCGGTCCCCGCCGACAGCGGCAAGCTGAAGGAAAGTCAAGTCTGCGGCCGGTGTGCAGATAGCGTACGTTCAATGTATGCTTAGAAGAAGCACAAAGTGAAAAATTGAGTGCGAGATTCGGTCTCCGCTCCTAACAAAATGTCAGAAGAAAGTCAATCGCGGTAAATTAATTTTTAAACGGAGGAGACGCCCCCAAAAAAAAAGTTAGAGGTCCATGACTCAAAAATTAAAGCGAAACTTCTGATAACAGCGTGTCTCCATTTGCCAATATCATCTATTCCGTTCCAGAATAGAACTTTATTATTGGTTATGGTTTCCTTCCTTTTTTACACGATATTGGTACAGGCAACGGTAAGGCAGAAGACAAATTTGCATTGAAATCGAACTTCCCTTTATTATATATTTCAGCCAAACGTGCATGTGAACTGAGAAAAACGCAGAAAAACAACGAAGAAGAACAAGAGATTGCATTTATTCACCATCTGGTCTCCTGTATGTGGTTGTATGTTATCTCATTGACCATGGATGCAGTGGTTGTGTGTAATCACATTGACCATAGGTTCGGTGGTTCGTTAGCGCGGTATGGGGGAGTAAAAATTAAGTTAATGCATGGTTCGGTGAATGATAAAATTAACCCAGGGTTCGGTGCGATTTGGGTTCGGTATATATTATTATTTATTTAAATAAATCGGTTCGGTGCGGTAAGTTAATATTTATTTAATAAATCAGTTCGGTGCAGTTAATTATTATTTATTTAAATAAATCGGTTCGGTAGGTTGTTATTCGACTGAATAGATCGGTTTGGTAGCTCAGGGGGCTCGGCAGGTAGATGAAAGTGTAACGCTTCGTTACATTCCCCCCTTACTTCGGAAGACGAGAACCTTCTCGTCTTAAGGTTTGTTTACATAATAAACGTTTGGATGAAATCCATTTTTTATCATTTTAATATATATATATATTTTTTTTTTTATGTATATTTTTTTGTATATTTTTTTTTTTTTTTGTATATATTTATTTTGTATACAAAAATGAAACGAGATCCAACTCAACCAAAAATTTTAATTCATAGCAATAATCTTAATAATAATTATAAACAAAAACGGAATCTTCTTTTTAACTAAAGCATTAGTTAAAATTACCCTACTGCAAATAAAGTTTTTTGCGGTGATGACGGAACTTCAAATCGGCCTGGGACCCTGACTTACTCATCCTTACAGAGATCCGTCCCCAGGGTCTGTAGATAAAAAAGATTCGTTGGTGATTCCCACGGCTCAATGTAATGCCTTCAAAAGGTTCAAACGGGGTGGACGGAGTTGGAGGTCTTGATTTCTTCACCATTGATGCAGTTGGGAGCGTATCCACTGGCCGCTTAGTTCCGGGTGGGCCTACCAACGGGCGCTTAATGGCAGCCCCAAGGGTTTTCATCGAAAGGGATGCCCAATTAGGCACCTCTCCGATAAAAACGGCCCGCGGGGTGCTAGTACCTACAGAGTCCGTCTGGTCCCCGGTTTTATTGTCAACGGTGAGCATGGGTAGAACATCTAGAACTTGACTGGTTTCGGATCAGCCACTTCTCATCAGCTGCCTTTTTCGCTTGTCTAGCGATGGCCAGCCTTTTATCTTCCGGGATTCTGGGTTTAATCGGCAAAGTTGCTTCAGGATTGTGCTCAGCAACGCCCTTGCCGATAAGTCGTTTGGTGCTGATTTCCAAAAATAACGGTTTATAAGATCGTGGGGGTGCCAATACTTTCAAGGGTGCCGTTTTTTTTGTCGTATAAAAGGATTTAGACAGTCGCCAGATAATTTGCGACCACCTTTTAGAGCTGTGCTTGTCCGCGGTGGTTTCCTCGCGACTGTTGATTTTGGTTTCGACGTGGACGGCAAAGGGCGCTCAGACGCTAAACGGTCGAACCTCGGACTCTTGTGGTTGGGTATGCTTCCTGGACGGGGTTCCGTTTTGAAATAACTGCTTGGGTTGGTGGTCGGCGAACAACTGGCTCTCTGGTCGGAATAATTAATGTTATTTAAAGTTTCATGATTAATATAATATTTCTGCGCGTACCCAGGACGTCTATCTTGGTGGAAAGCTGGCGAGCGACTGGCGGGATTATGAAATTTATTTCTATTTTTATTATTTCCTTTTCGGATTCTAATTTCGGGGGACTGGAGACACTGAAGACGTTTACTCGGCACCGAGGTGGGCGTTTGAATGACTAAAGCTGCGGTTTGTTCTTCTTTATTGGATTCTGAGTAAAAACCTTTTAAATCTCAGACGTGTGCTCGGCAACGGTGTTCTTTGTGTTTCTGCTTCCCCTTGCCTTGTAGTAGCACAATTACTGGAGAAATAAATTTGAGGACCTCATAAGGGCCATCGTAACGAGGCGCCAGTTTTTCTGCGAAGTAGTTTACCCCTGAGGAAAGGACCTGTGACCTCTTATACACCTGTTCACCGATGCTGGGGCGCCAAGGGCGCCTTCGGAGATTATAGTAATGAGCTTGTGTTTGACTGGCCTTTTGTAAATTTAACCGCACCATTTCAAATAGGGCTTGCATACGCTCTCGACGAACGTTGATGTTTTCCGCAGGCTCCTCTGGAGGTAAAGACGTCAAGAATTCATGTGGTACACGTAACTCCCTACCATAGTTAAGCACAGCCGGAGAATAACCGGTAGATTCATGCTGACTGGTATTCAGGGCGAAAGTTAGTTCTGGCAAATGTTCGTCCCAAGTGCGCTGGTTGTCTTGCACGTACTGGGCTATCATAGTTTTCAGGACTCGGATAACCCTCTCCGTGGGGTTTTCTTGCGGGGTATAAGGAGCGGTTAGTCGCTGCTGAATTCCCAAATCAGACAAAAATTCTTGAAATTGCCGACTGGTAAACTGTGATCCGTTGTCGGTTAAAAACACCCGTGGCACTCCAAAGCGAGTGATGATCCTTTCTCGGACGGCTTTAATCAAGCCTGAAGTTGTCGCGGCTTTCATTGGAACGGCCTCCACCCATTTGGTGAATTTGGTATACCATGACAAGTAACGAATTGTTGCCTTTCATAGATCGCGGCAAGGGTCCCACAAAATCCGCACATACTATCTCCCATGGTTCTTCAGCAGGTGTTGTGAACATTAGACCACTTGGTTTTTTTTGAGAGACTTTAAAGCAGTTACAAATCTGACAACTCCGGACGTTCTTACTTATATCCCGAGATATTCCTGGCCAGTAATACCGTTTAGCCATTCGGGCAATAGTTTTGGCAATACCCAAGTGTCCGGATGTGACGGCGTCATGATTCTCATGTAACAATTGACTTCGGTCGGCTAAAGGCACACAAAGTTTCCATTCAAACTCTTGTGCAGGGGCTAACGGCTTGGCGGTGTCGAAACGGCGGTACAGTTGGTTATCTACTATTTTATAGTCAGGGAAATTAGTAGGATTCCTCTCGATTTCAAAAATACTCTTTCGAATCCAATCTGGTGTTGCGTCTCGGGCGGATGCTATTTTATCGCATTCGGTAATCGG
Source organism: Melangyna quadrimaculata (assembly GCA_949320155.1). Classification (NCBI taxonomy): domain Eukaryota; kingdom Metazoa; phylum Arthropoda; class Insecta; order Diptera; family Syrphidae; genus Melangyna; species Melangyna quadrimaculata. The sequence goes on along the minus strand of OX439483.1, from coordinate 305,822,472 downwards.
TAAAGGGTCTCGTGAAAATGCATCGGCAACAACATTCATAGCCCCTTTGCGATATTGGATATCAAAATCGTACTGCTGTAGCTCAAGGGCCCAGCGTGCCAATCTGCCTGACGGGTTTTCCAGGGAATGCAGCCACTTAAGGGAGTGATGGTCAGTTATGACAAGGAAATGGTAACCTTCCAAGTAAGGCCGCATCTTACGAATGCCCCATAATATGGCCAGACACTCCTTTTCTGTAGCAGCATACTTTTGCTCCAGGTCGGTGAGGGTACGGCTGGCATAAGCTATCACCTTTTCGCTCCCTTCTATCATCTGAGTCAATACGATCCCTAGGCCGAAATTACTAGCATCAGTTCGCAGCGTGAAGGGTAGATCAAAATTTGGACAAGCCAACACCGTTGCTTCGGTTAGTCTGGTTTTAAGAGTATCGAATGCTGCCTGTTGTGGGTCCTCCCAATGCCATTTTGCACTTTTCTTTAATAATCCGGTTAGAGGCGTGGTGACACTCGAAAAGTCTTTGATGAAACGACGATACCATGAACAAATCCCCAAAATTCGGCGTAACTCTTTGACATAAGTGGGAGCTTTTAGTTCCTGAACGGCTGATATTTTATCGGGGTCAGTATGGATTCCTTCCTTGCTCACTACATGGCCCAAAAACTTTAAACTCTCCCTGCAAAAATTGCATTTTGCGACATTTATTTTGAGGTTGGCTTCGCGAAGTTTGGAGAATACCTCTGAAAGGTGCTGGATATGCTGGTCGAACGGGCTGCTTATGACTATTATATCGTCCAGATAGGCCCGAAAATTGAGTCCATCGCTCTTTGAAAGGTCGCCCCCGCTGAATGTAATCCGCAAGGCATTACATTCCATTCGTAGAGTCCCCTTCCCGGGACAGTGAAGGCGGTGTAGGGGCGACATGATGGCTCTAAAGCGATTTGCCAATAGCCTTGCTTTAAATCGATGGTCGTTATAAACTTGGCTCCTCTTAATTTGTCCAATATAGCCACTATATATGGCAATGGATAAGCGTCTTTGTAGGAGACTTCATTTAACTGATGGAAATCCACACACAAACTCCAGGATCCTTCCTTTTTGTTACCAGAACAATGGGTGAACTGTAGGGACTTTTTGATGGGCTTATTTTCCCTGTTTTCAGCAAATCGTCGACCTCCTCATCAATGATCTTTTGCATGGCCGGGTTGCGTGGGTAATACCGCTGTTTGAAGGGTTCCTCCACCTTTAGCCGAATACGGTAAGGTGGGACTTTCGCTATTTCCTTAAGCTGATCAAACTTTGGTAGCTCTTTTCCTAAAAAATCATCTAATATGCATTGGTCGGTTGTGGAAAGGTGCGACGCTGCCATGCAATGAGCTTGCTTCTCCATCCACCATTCCATTTACCATTTTGCCTCCCATAAATATTTGGAGTCCAGACTGACCCAATAAATCCATCCCACGTATAGCATCCCCGTCGAGTGAAGGCAAATACGTGATTTCACCTGTAAGCGGGACTTCTCCTAAGTTGAGTGTAACAGTGTAGTGTTCTGACGTGACTACGGGCGCCCCATTTGCTAAATGAATGTTCTGAGTATCACTTCGCATCGGCAGGTCCAACTTTCTTAATCTTTCCCTTAATCTCTGCCCCACAAAAGTCTTCGTTGAACCTGTATCTAGTAAAGCGTGGTAATCCTCATTGTCCAATTTGATTGGTATGAAATAGCGGGGGTCGGTTTTTGCTCCAGGTCGGTGAGGGTACGGCTGGCATAAGCTATCACCTTTTCGCTCCCTTCTATCATCTGAGTCAATACGATCCCTAGGCCGAAATTACTAGCATCAGTTCGCAGCGTGAAGGGTAGATCAAAATTTGGACAAGCCAACACCGTTGCTTCGGTTAGTCTGGTTTTAAGAGTATCGAATGCTGCCTGTTGTGGGTCCTCCCAATGCCATTTTGCACTTTTCTTTAATAATCCGGTTAGAGGCGTGGTGACACTCGAAAAGTCTTTGATGAAACGACGATACCATGAACAAATCCCCAAAATTCGGCGTAACTCTTTGACATAAGTGGGAGCTTTTAGTTCCTGAACGGCTGATATTTTATCGGGGTCAGTATGGATTCCTTCCTTGCTCACTACATGGCCCAAAAACTTTAAACTCTCCCTGCAAAAATTGCATTTTGCGACATTTATTTTGAGGTTGGCTTCGCGAAGTTTGGAGAATACCTCTGAAAGGTGCTGGATATGCTGGTCGAACGGGCTGCTTATGACTATTATATCGTCCAGATAGGCCCGAAAATTGAGTCCATCGCTCTTTGAAAGGTCGCCCCCGCTGAATGTAATCCGCAAGGCATTACATTCCATTCGTAGAGTCCCCTTCCCGGGACAGTGAAGGCGGTGTAGGGGCGACATGATGGCTCTAAAGCGATTTGCCAATAGCCTTGCTTTAAATCGATGGTCGTTATAAACTTGGCTCCTCTTAATTTGTCCAATATAGCCACTATATATGGCAATGGATAAGCGTCTTTGTAGGAGACTTCATTTAACTGATGGAAATCCACACACAATCTCCAGGATCCTTCCTTTTTGTTACCAGAACAATGGGTGAACTGTAGGGACTTTTTGATGGGCTTATTTTCCCTGTTTTCAGCAAATCGTCGACCTCCTCATCAATGATCTTTTGCATGGCCGGGTTGCGTGAGTAATACCGCTGTTTGAAGGGTTCCTCCACCTTTAGCCGAATACGGTAAGGTGGGACTTTCGCTATTCCCTTAAGCTGATCAAACTTTGGTAGCTCTTTTCCTAAAAAATCATCTAATATGCATTGGTCGGTTGTGGAAAGGTGCGACACTGCCATGCAATGAGCTTGCTTCTCCATCCACCATTCCATTTACCATTTTGCCTCCCATAAATATTTGGAGTCCAGACTGACCCAATAAATCCATCCCACGTATAGCATCCCCGTCGAGTGAAGGCAAATACGTGATTTCACCTGTAAGCGGGACTTCTCCTAAGTTGAGTGTAACAGTGTAGTGTTCTGACGTGACTACGGGCGCCCCATTTGCTAAATGAATGTTCTGAGTATCACTTCGCATCGGCAGGTCCAACTTTCTTAATCTTTCCCTTAATCTCTGCCCCACAAAAGTCTTCGTTGAACCTGTATCTAGTAAAGCGTGGTAATCCTCATTGTCCAATTTGATTGGTATGAAATAGCGGGGGTCGGTAGCGGGTGGTGAATTAACAACGGCTACTGGGTTTCGTTGGCAAGTACAATCTTTAGATAAACGTCCGTCCTCACCACAGAAGGAACAGAAGAGCCTTAAAGGCCTGCGGCAGGTTTCCTTGCGATGACCTCGCTGTTTGCAGTTCCAGCAATGTGTGAGGCGGTCGTATGGTGTGTCAACTACGGGAGCACGGGCTGAAGAGGTATATGGTGAACTGGTGGGTGGCGTAGGACGCAGATTTCGTTCGTCAATTTTGACTGCTTCGAATTCTTCGGATAATAAGGCTAATTCATCGACCGTCTCGAAGTCCTTACGCCGCCGTATATAATATCTATATTCAGGTCTTAAACTATCGAATATGCGGTCGATTCGGTCGATTCGGTCGGCGACGGTCAACCGGGATGCTGGCTAATCAAGTATTGCGTAGCTTAGAGGTAATCTTTTGCTTTTTCACGAGGGCCCTGACGTCTGCGAAAGATTTCGTCTTCCAACCTAGATACATAACAGGCCGGTAAGAACTGTTGGATAAAAGTCTGGTGAAACTCATCCCAGGTAGAAAAACTGCCTTTGACGCGTAACCACTCCAGGGCAGTTCCTCGGAGTATTTCAGGTAAGGCTCTCAACATATCTCTCTGGGGTATTTTATAGCAATGCATTTGTTCCTTCATCCTTTGGCATTGAAATTCAAATTCCACCTGCGGATGGTATTCATAACTTCTGCCTTACAACTTACGGTTAATCTCGGGGCGTAAAGCTGCCTATCGGCATTTTGGTCCACCAGGAGTGTGTCAGGGTATAAAGTTGGTGCGCACGGTGCGTGTGTTTGCACTGCTCCCATTGGGTTCGCGCACCCGTCCGTTTGAGTAGCAGTTGGAGCGAATGGTAACGTTGAGAACGAGGGAACAGGTATCGTAATTTGCTCGAATTCAACGGTCTTGGCCTCGGATCCAGCATTTATTGGGGCTGGCATGTGTGGCTCCGTATTGCTAGTAGGAGGGGTTATCGGTGGAACAGGTTTAGTGCAAAGCGATTCAGTTTCAGGGTCTTCGTTGTTCCTTTCTTCTATGACACCTTCCAATGTTCGCATAGGTATTGCGTCGAACCATGTTCTCGAACTTCTTTACGATGACGGCTTAGGCGTTGTCGCAAGACTTGCATGTTTCCGGTTGCATCTAAATTTCGAGTAGACAGCATCTCAATCAGTTCGACTTTCTTAAGAAAATAGATGAAACCCAAATTTTTGTACGGGTTCAGGAAAGGATCGTCTTAATCTTCAACGTCGAACATGATGTGGCGGTTTAGTCTTGTATTCGGCGGAAAAATAAATAATTGTGATTTGATGTAGATGTTTGGTTACTGGTAATCGGTGTACGGCGGTCGGTGGTACCTTTAGAAGAATTTCGGTCGGTCAGCGGTCGGAGTTCGGTAGAAACTTCTTAGCGTCCCTGCTCGGGCGCCATTTCGAGATGCTTTTTTGCTGATGCTGAGGTAGACTCGTCGGTGTCCAGGGTTTTACACAAAGAAAGTACAAAACTTGGGTTAAGAGTTTCCAAACTCCGAATCAACGTATTTATTTTATTTAACTCAAAATTCAATTGTTTACAAAAATTTATAATTCGGTTTACTTATATGTATAAATAATAGAGTACTTCATATAATTAATTAAATATTTTCCTTACATAAATAACAGATTATTTCATATACAAATAAATGGGAATAGTCCCCGCCTACAGCGACAAGCTATAGGAAATTCTAGGCCCGCACCCGGTTTTGCGTACAGCGTTCACCGTCTACTTAGAAGAAGCAAAAAGTGAAAAATTCAAGTCTGCGCCCGGTGTGCAGATAGCGTACGTTCACTGTATGCTTAGAAGAAGCACGAAGTGAAAAATTCAGTGTGGGATTCGGTCCCCGCCGACAGCGGCAAGCTGAAGGAAAGTCAAGTCTGCGCCCGGTGTGCAGATAGCGTACCGTTCACTGTATGCTTAGAAGAAGCACAAAGTGAAAAATTCAGTCTGGGATTCGGTCCCCGCCTACAGCGGCAAGCTGAATGAAAGTCAAGTCTGCGCCCGGTGTGCAGATAGCGTACGTTCACTGTATTGCATAGAAGAAGCACAAAGTGAAAAATTCAGTGTGGGATTCGGTCCCCGCCGACAGCGGCAAGCTGAAGGAAAGTCAAGTCTGCGCACGGTGTGCAGATAGCGTACGTTCGATGTATGCTTAGAAGAAGCACAAAGTGAAAAATTCAGTATGAGATTCGGTCTCCACTCCTAACAAAATGTCAGAAGAAAGTCAATCGCGGTAAATTAATTTTTAAACGGAGGAGACGCCCCAAAAAAAAGTTAGAGGTCAAAGACCCAAAAATTAAAGCGAAACTTCTGATAACAGCGTGTCTCCATTTGCCAATATCATCTATTCCGTTCCAGAATTGATCTTTATTATTGGTTATGGTTTCCTTCCTTTTGTACACGATATTGGTACAGGCAACGGTAAGGCAGAAGACAAATTTGCATTGAAATCGAACTTCCCTTTATTATATATTTCAGCCAAAAGTGCATGTGAACTGAGAAAAACGCAGAAAAACAACGAAGAAGAACAAGAGATTGCATTTATTCACCATCTGGTCTCCTGTGTGTGGTTGTATGTTATCTCATTGACCATGGATGCAGTGGTTGTGTGTAATCACATTGACCATAGGTTTGGTGGTTCGTTAGCGCGGTAGGGGGGAGTAAAAATAAGTTAATGCATGGTTCGGTGAATGAAAAAATTAACCCAGGGTACGTGCGATTAGGGTTCGGTATATATTATTATTTATTTAAATAAATCGGTTCGGTGCGGTAAGTTAATATTTATTTAAATAAATCAGTTCGGTGCGGTTAATTATTATTTATTTAAATAAATCGGTTCGGTGCGGTTAGTTATTTATTTAAATAAATCGGTTCGGTAGGTTGTTATTCGACTGAATAGATCGGTTTGGTAGCTCGGGGGCCTCGGCAGGTAGATGAAGGTGTAACGCTTCGTTACAAATTAAGTTTTTTGAACTACCTGAATTTTTTTAGAATTTTAAAATTATGTTTAGGGGTCGCAAGCATCAATTTTATGCAAAAAGCAGTTTCTCGAGTATTTAATTTGTAAAAAATACAAATGATGGTTTTTGAATAATGTTATTGATGTCAAAATCATCTCTGGAAAACAACAAACAAACATCGATTTGTATCTCATTTGTCGTAATAAAAATGTGTATTTTTTCAAGGTTTTAAATTACAATTCGTGAAGTTAGAAAAAACAGCCCAAAAAACCACCCACAAAACAACCTTATATACTATTTATTAGGGGTTGATTTTTTTTTAACTTATTCCTTGTTTAGTATCGATGAAATGGTTGTACATTTTGAATGTATAAACATGTACCCATGTATATACGATATGAAGGCCGTTATTCTTATTGGTGCTGGGCCCAATTTGCAAAATGTCCTTTGTTAAGTTCATAATAAAGATTTATTAGTCAAGGTCATTTATTTGGTATTCATTTTGGTGTGAAACAAACAGTATAAGAATGAGTAATGAAAATATATCAGATCTTGATTATATTTTTTGGCAATGTGTTAACGACTTAGTTGACTTTTGTAAAAAAAATCAGATTGATTGGTTGAACCGTTTATTAAAATAATATCAACGTGGCCATAGAAAATTCCATAATTTGTAGAATCACCTATATACATACATTATGTTTACATTGTCAATTAGCTACGAGAGCAAGTTTGTGCGATCCACTCGTGCCCATTTTTTTAAATTTTCAGTACGGATCCATGATCTTACTAAAATACATGCATATTTGTAAAGAAAAGAAATATAGAAATTTAAATTTATTTATTAGGGAAATTCTTTACCTTTTCTTTCAGTTGTATTGAGATCAAATATTCACATACGAAAAATAAATACCTTTATTCATATTTAATGAGTAATTGAATAAATCATTAAGATAAAATAAATAAATAATACAAACTAGGGAATCTCATCACATTATATCTTTTTCTTTTTTCTGGGAGTTTGGATATCCAGTTTGGGTCCTTAAGTAATAAAATTTGATTGTCCTCAAGATCAATTTTATTATTTATAACAAATAATCGAGATAAGTTTAGCTTAAAGGTAAGATATACTTAACTTCAGGGGAACTTCACTTTACGACGACGGCCGGCGACACGGCAAAACATTATTTTTTATGAAATTTTAGGAGCTATATCGTACTAAGCGGCCTCTGAGATCTTATTTTTCTTGAACTAGCCAAATTAACGAGAAACTGTTTTGTTTAAACTTACTGTAGGACAAAAGACAAAGCTGTTCTAAGAAATAACCCGCGGCCCAATTCTGCAAGCCTGAATGTATTTTCGAGTATACGCTGCATACCCACACTTTATATTGATGCCCAAAAAATATGTCGACATATCTGCACGTCACTCTAGAGTCTAGAAGGATTGCCAATATTCACTTACTTTTGTATGATTATCTGAGTGCGCACAGAGAAAACTTATGCTTTTGGAATTTGGCTCCTTGACTAGAGAATTTATATGTAATTACTTAGTCCAAAGATGATTTGTATGTACATGGACCTTTGAATTTTTAAAAACTAAGCCCCAAAATAATCTTAATCCAGCCAAGGCCCCTTGTCTTAAACATTTACATTAAACTTGAAATCCCGTTGTTCTCCAATTGTTTTAGACTCAACTGCATTTCTTTCGTTAAATTAGCTTTGTTTTTAGTGTAAACAGTTGTTGTATTTGACACTTTAATGTTAAGGCCCGACTACTTTTTTATCTCTTTTTACTTATCTCTTCCAGTCTTAGCCCAAATACGAACTTTGAAAGTCCCTAGACCCAAGCCCCCAAAATTCTCTGGAATAAGGTTAGTTTTTTTTTAGAACTTATTATCCCGAAGCTGGTTTCTCCGTCCCAATTGTCTGGGTTTTGTTTTTAGGGAAAAATTGTCGTTGTATGAAACATGTCCATTATTCATAGCCCCCAACTTGGTTTTTGTCCAATTTGCTTCAGGCCTTAGCCCCAATCTTAGGGCTTAAAAAAAAAAGTTACATGTGTATGCAAATAGTTCAGCCCCTACCACGTTATTTTGTCCATCAAATTTAACATCTTAACAATATTTTAGACGGAATATAAAACTCTACACGTTTTAATGTATTGCTTTCTTTCAAATTATTTTAGGAATCGGCTGTGGGGGGGCTTTAGCCCCTATAGCCTTCCCCCTGGATCCGCCACTGTGTGGATGTAACATATAGTATCTTAGATTTGTATGGGATTCGATCAGAAATAATATATAAACAAAGAGAATATGAGGTTGCTCCCGCTTATTTTAATTATATTTCTAGCGACTTTCAGTTCATTTTGAATTAATTAATTGTAAAACTTACACAAAATGCTCAATGGACACAACACATATACTAAAATGTGGGAAAAACGCGGCACAACTGCTAGACGTTCCCCCTGATGATGTCGATCCCAAAGAATATGCGTCGGATGATGCCTTTCTAAAGGAAATTATGATTGAAAGTGACCAATTATTTGAATGCCAATTGAGCGAATACTCCGAATGTGAGAAGACTTAAACAACAAATTTCTTTTGGCTTATGTCGTCCACAACTGGAATCATCCAACATGGATAACGACCCGAAAACACTCATTGACATCAAAAGTAATGGATTTCTTATTAACCCTAGTTCCGATGTTATAAGAATTTGCAAACAAACAGAAAAAGCATTTAAGCAAGAAATTGAAAATTTAAACAAGGCAAACTTCAAGATGAAAGTGCAACTACGTGTTAAAAGAAAGCTAGGAATTTCTATTTTTAACAATGCAGTGATGGATGGGCACGTAATGAAACTTTTTTTTTTTTTCATAAGATGAATATTTCCAAAGTTAAAGAAAAAACAGGAAGTGAATAATGTATTTTCTTGCACGTTTTGATTTTTCCTGCAAATAGCACACAGTTTTGAGCGGAAGCAACCTCACATTCTCGTTGTTTATATAATTTCTGATAGAATACCACAAAAATCTAAGATAGTATATGTTACTTCCATGCCAAAATCTAATTTGCCTGGACTATTTATGAATTTTGCATTTCTTGTATCAAAAATAGGTTTTACTGGTGATTTAATTAAATTAGCCTGCTAAATTTCTGACGAATATATTTTTTTGGTTGGTTAATTTTTTTCGCTTCATGGTTTCTTCGTTATTTTATATATACGGAGGTGATTTCTTCCAGTAACTGCTGCCGGTGATCGTTTAAAAAATCTAGTTCCATTACGTGTCCATCCATCACTGCATTGTTAAAAATAGAAATTCCTAGTTTTTTTTTAACACCTAGTTGCACTTTCTTCTTGAAGTTTGCCTTGTTTAAATTTTCAATTTCTTGCCTAAATGCTTTTTCTGTTTCTTTGCAAATTCTTATAACATCGGAACTAGAGTTAATAAGAAATCCCTTACTTTTGATGTCAATGAGTGATTCCGGGTCGTTATCCATGTTGGATGATTCCAGTTGTGGACGACATAAGCCACAGGAATTTTTTTGTTTAAGTCTTCTCACAATGTACCCGACCATATACTCAAACACCTTTTCTGAGTATTCGCTCAATTGGCATTCAAATAATTAATCACTTTCAATCATAATTTCCTTAAGAAAGGCATCATCATCCGACGCATATTCTTTTGGATTGACATCATCAGGGGCAACGTCTAGCAGTTGTGTCACGCTTTTTCCACATTTTAGTATATGTGTTGTGTCCATTGAACAATTTGTGTTAGTTTTACAATTAACTAATTCAAAATGAACTAAAAGTCGCTTATACGCTGCTTCAAATTGTTTGCATGTAGGATTGTTGTTGAATCCACCCCTGGCTCGAACGGCACTGAAAAAATTTTCGATTGCATCTTGCAGCAACTTATAAGTCAGCAAATATCGCATTCCCCATTTTTTTCAACTGTTCAAAGAGAAAAAAGATGTTTCGTAAGCATATGATGAATCCAATGAAGCCCGCTTTTCGCCCGCTGTCTATTAGAAGCTGTCCAGAAGATACATATCTTAATTTCTTAATGTAACTTATAATTTCTTCAGCTCGAGTTTTCAATTTAACAACAGTTTCATCTCGAAGTGGTACGCAAAAGGATTTATTTGAAAATGGATTTCTGCAGTTCAAAATATCGAATGCATCATCAAAAACTTCGCAGAAATTGGCAGTTCCTTCAGCATTAGTAAAAGCTGAGTTTTGTATATTTTGCAAAAACAGGAGACACGATCTCACGCTGTGACTTAATGTTTGAGCAGCAAGTCTGACGCTCATTTTATTTTCATTGTTATTTATATGTATTAATGTTATTTTATTTGCCGCGTGTAAATTCTCATCTTGCTGTAGTTGATGCAAGTTTTTAATGTATTGCCAGTTTAAAATTCGATTTTGATCATCGTAAAATGGCCCTTTGTCTCCAAAAGCATTTCGAACGTTTTTTAGCATGTGACAGGGATCTGGAAAAATGTAAACCGGATCCTTTGTTGCAGGATGTGGAAACCATGGTTGAAACTTTGAGTTTGCAAAATCTAAATTTGCACCCATTAGGGTGCACATGGTGAAATTGCTACTGACTCCGTCAAATGTCACCGATGCAACTTTAACGCGTATTTCATGGAGCATTTCGAGACAAATAGTCAAAATATTCTTCTTTTGCTGTCCATTAAATGAATTAACTGAAAAGTATCCCAACGGAACTTTCCAGTTGCAGTGAAGAGACACTGCCATTATTACATCAATATGTTTTGCCAAGGACTCAGTATCATCTTTATCCAAAACTGGGACACCAAAGCTGACATAACCAGATGATTTTCCAGTTTTATCATTGAAAAACACAGACTTTCACTGACATTTCATCCTTGACGATATTGCATATAACGTATTCATCCCCAATTAGTTGTGTCATTATTTTTAACGCGCTTAAGGCCTCGCTTGTAAAGCCTGGTTCTCCATTAATAACTGAATACCTGTGTCTGAGTCTGCTGGGATGTGGCAAATTTCGCTTGCCCCACAACTGCCGAAGAAATGAATAGGCTTGTGCCGAGTAGAAATTTACTGAAATAGCTAAATTCTTAATTTCTTCAGGGTATTCTCCACCCTTCGCATTGAGATGTTGCTTTACAATTGCTTCCATTGATGGAGGAAGATTTCCCTAAAATGTGTGAATAAAATTTTATTATGAAAACAAAAACTTTGCAACAAGTTTTGTTAAAATTCTTTAAGGTCCGATGTTTTTCAATGTTTGTATTTTTAAAGACTACTAATAACTTTTATTTTAAATTTACATATTATAAAAGTTCTTAATATTAAATATTTTGTTTATACAATGTGCTGATAAACAAACATCTATCTATCTATCTATCTAAGATTCTTTTAAATCTAAGGCTTAAAAATTATTAAGAAAGTATTTCGTTGTTACTGCAAACGGCAGTTGAACCCAGGACAAGGACAGTGAACTTAAAAATCACGACAGAAGTCTCTTACCAAGATATCAGAGAGTGACCCCTCTGATACAAAATTCTTGTCTGTTAGCTTTTTCAAAGTTTCTTTCACGGTGAAGAGTTTATTTTTGTAAGCGACTATTTTTTTACTTAAAAATATTCGTACTTCGACGGCAACAAGCAAGATATTTCCTTGCGACATCTAAAATTAATTTCGCTTTTTTTGATCTCCCGCATTGTGGTGTATTTATGTCCTTTAAATACCGAGGAAACTTCCGTTTAGGGTTGACGTAGGTGTGTTTGGTTTACTCGGCAAAGATACTGTTGAGGAAAAAAAACAATTACATTTTCGGATTGTATAAGGTAGATTTTTTTACAACCTTTGGATTCGGAAAGCGTCTGGGTTTCAATATTTACACATTCATCGATAAAGTTGATGGTCGATCCCACTTCAGATTGGTTGTTCGGTATATGAGATGAGATACTGAGAGACCCTGAGAAACATGGTTCTTCCAAATTTTCATTTCCAAGAATAGTGCTTAAAAGTTTTTATTCATTTTTAAAATTGGGAATGGTCAACCATATTTTTGCCACAGAAACCAAAATATATTTTTCTTAAGTTTGTACTGAATTCGAATCCAAAGATCAGAATTATTCCATCACGTCAGGTTTTGAGATATTCCCGTTAGAATATTAAAAAAAAAAACAATTTTTTTTATGAATCAGCAAACCGAAACTATTCGGAAAATTATGTTTTGATTTTTGTAACAAACAAATAAATAATTCTTTTGACCAGTGTTATTCAAAAGTAAGTAATTACTTCTCTAATTTATTTAATAAAACCGATGGCACAGCTCCTGGCTTTAAAAGCAAACGTTGATAGTCAGTTATTCGCTCCACGAAATCATTATTCCTATAAGGCTTTATGCACACTTTGTGTAAATTAGCATTAAAATCTTCTTTTTTGAACCCGCAAATATTGATCCATTTTGCTGTTTGCTTGGGGTTATTTATAGGAAACCTGTCAATGTAAATATGTTTTAATATACAAAAAATGACAAATAAGCCTAATTATTTTTCTTAACGAGAATCGAGGAATCTTGGAATTGAGAACACCACATAAGCAACAACAAATGTACTCCTTTTTGTTCGTGCTTTTCACTTGATTGTTAATTTGGGTTGGTCCGCTGTAATTATAAAAAAGAATGATAATAAACGTAAATTATATTCAAAGAAAATTTTTAATGTTTTTGTATACACTCGCGAGCAAAAAAACGGAATCACTCAAGCTTACCTTCTAAAAACAACAATCGCGATTTATACAATATCTATACCTAATTAATTGTTAAAGGGCTCGTTTTAAAGCTTGAACTTAAAACTTTAAATTAAGGTTAAAATCTTAAAAATCCGTTGGTTAGTTTTCGCGCTACCCGCCATAATAACAAAAATAACAAATTATACTTGTTAAATTTGGCAAGACTTTGAAACATTGATACGCAATAAATGCGCCCATAGTTGGTCTTTGGTGTTGATTGTGCTGTTAACACTACAATCCATTTCTTGTTTCACTAACCTATTTGGGGTGTTTCCGAACCCCCAGAACTTTCAAATGGTATTGTGACAAATTAAAGAAACAAAATATATATATATATTTTTTTTTATTCATTATCAACTTATTTTTAACAAGAATATAGAAAAATTGAGCTTTATAATTGAAACTAAAGTGATAAAAATTCTTTGTAGAGAAAAGCCTAAAAAGTATGAAAATTTGTATGAGCCTTCAGAAAAAAAATGTGTTTGACGCCGGAATTCACCAAAAAAGGACATATGTTTCAATAAAAAATTGCATATAAAACTAATTTTTTCAAAATATTACCAGTATATTTTTAAGCATCTTTTTTAACCAAAAAATTGCAACTGCTGCATATTTCCATTCGATGTTCAGCGCAAATGTGTCTATCGCATGTGCTGCAGGTTGTCTTTGTCTTTTTATCTTTTATTCTCGGATACAAAAAACATCTTCCTTGTTTTGCCTTTTTTGTAGAAGGTTCTTGGATTGAGACATCATCGATATGATCGCTGTTTTCGTCCATTGCACTCCGCAGAACTTTTTCGATGTTGGTTCTCAAATGAAGGCTTATTTTTTGTTCTAATCGTTTTTCCATATATGGTTTTGCCAAAGAGAAACCCAGATTATGCAAGAAAATACTTCGTTTTTCTTTTTAGTTTTTGTAGTTGTTCCCACGGTTATATAACACCATAGAATTTATGCCTGCCTGGTCAAGCATGCCGAAAAAATATCTAAACGGCCATCTCCGTGTTTTTCTTGCTACACTATAAGTGTTGATCGAAAGTATCAACACCTACCTCCTTTTGTGCTGTTATAAAAATTTATAATTTTTGGTTATTTTTTGTGGATCAATTACCTTGTCCTTATGTAACGAAGAGAAATGCAGCACTCCTTTTCCTTTTTTTGACACCAATGTCTTTTCATCCTTGAAAGCGAACTGGGACGAAAAAACTTCTTTTTTTCTATTCGGCAAAAATTATGGTGGAACCTCAACCTTGTTTTTGCGTAGTGTTCCTACAACAGAGAGCTAATGTCGAGAAAGCATTTCTTCAACCAATTGAATTGAAGTAAACCAATTATCCTTGGTAAAATTTCTACCAGTTCCATGAAACTCTCGCTTATTTTTCTTAGAAGTTGGAGCGGCATAGGATCATTACAATTTCTTGTTTCTTTTCCAATATATGGAATTGCTGAGACCATATAATATGTTCGTGAATCGCACATTGTTATTATTTTTATTCCATACTTATCTGGTTTAGATGGAATGTAAATACGAAAAGGACAATTCCCTCGGAATCCTAACAGCTGTTCATCGATTGTGCAGTACTCATGCGGCGTATAATATTTGGAGCAGTTAAAACAAAATTTTTCCCATATTAGTCTTACTGGCGATAGCTTGTCTGCTCGATCTCTTATTTTTCGGTCGTTAAATCGTATGCAGTTAATAAGGAACTCAAACCTGTTCTGTCCCATAATTGCTTGAAAAATAGATGAGCAATTGACTGACAACATATATTTTATGTCTCTCCGAGACTGTTTTTGAACACCAGTAATATACAGCAGACCTATAAGCGCCCGAATTTCTGTAATATTTGTGTCACCGGTGAATTTTGAAGTTGGAGCTGACGTTGAAGTGGATGTGGAAGCCGAAGTGGATGTTGACGCAGCATTTTGCTTTTGAATACCAATCTCAATATTGGTATTGCAAACTATTACTTCCAATATCGAAGAATCAAAGAGGAGGTTCCAAGCTTCAACCTCGGATCCCACAAATTTTGCAGCCTCTTTGCAACCTGGAACTTTTAGGACAACGTTTCGTGAAGCCGTTCTGCCACTCGATGAAGGGGGTTGTGTTGTCCACCTAAAACCTTTTTTGCCTAATAGCATCCCTTCGTGATGTCTTATTTCTGCACTTTCCTCGGCTTCACAATCACTGGCAGAAATTTCATCATCTTCTTCAGAACCAGCTTCCATGAAGTCTTCCAAGGCTTCGAAATTTTCATCATATGAGTAAACATAATCATAAGCTCATTTTCGAAATCAGACATTATTTTGGACGTTTTTCACTTATTTTAGTTGATTTCAATAATTTTACTTTCCAAATCTTAAAAAAAAGCACTTTTTTACATTTGAAAACCACCAAATTACTTTTAACAAAATCCTTTCGTTTGAAAAAAAAACTTTCGTAAACCTATTTGGGGTACTTCTTCACCCCACTGATCAAGATAATGACGCAATGGAGAGTGCTAACCAACTAAATTGCTTTGGGTTATACAGAAACAATAAAAAAAATAAAACTCATGCCAGTCCGTTATAATTACGGCTGTTACACACAAAAAAAGGCAATACAAATTTTAAGTAGGGTTCCTATGCACCCCGTATGTGTTCTAGGGTTAAAAGTAAATTTCAACATATCCTGACTTATTAGGCCACCTAATCTTAGAAAATAATGCGCCACGAGACCAAAATTAACTGCAACTCATCGACAAGTTTAAACCTTCTACCGGTCTTTGCCACTGATGTCTTAAAGGCGGATGCATGAAAGTGTAATGAGCACAATTGATGACTTATTTTGAAGTCCTCGCATTCTATTCTGCAGATGGCAATCAATTGATTTTTTAAAATATCATTTTTTGGGTAACTGCAAAAATTATAAGTTTAATGTAGGTATTGTATGAATTTTTTGCACAAAACTAACCAGAAAAGTGTGGTGAGCTTCCCACTTCGTCTGTCACAAATTATACATTCTCTCATAATAGAGAATAATTATAAGAATAATAAAAAGCACGAACACGTGAATTTTATTTTTGTTATCTTATTAACAAGTACGTCTTTCTTTTTATAAAACAATAATTTATCTATGATGCGAACACCGGCCGCAGCTGTCAAAAAACCCTCTCTATATTGAAATCGCGCCACCTATGATGATTACGTTTTTTGAATGTAAACGAGCACTCCATATAATATAAAGTCAAAGCCGTGAATCCGTGTGAGTGGTGGATTAAAAAACAAAGTGGCGAAATTTGCTCAAACTGACAGGTACGTTTTTTTGTTGTTTTGTCAAAAATGACAGTTCTCAAATTACGTGAAATCATGTAAATTTTTTGGTTTAATTTAAACTAAAGTATTATTCACTTTCATAAATATAATATTACCAATGTGAGGGTCTGCTTAGAAGATATATTTCTTTAGGTATTTTGGAACCATTCATTTGTAGATACACTCTCTTAAATAATTTAGAAACTCGAACTAATGAACGTTTAAAACACACTCACATTTTTGAAATAATTTCTCATTTTCAGATTTGATGTCATCGCCATAAGCAATTGAACTTTGTTTATAAAGACGTCAGCCTCCATTGAAAATGACTATTTATCAATTTTCATCAAACACCGAAACCGCCAGCAGCATTTACTGCAGAGGTAACAGCAGCAAGCCGCATACGCTCAACTTTAATTCAATGCGATTCCGAGTCGGTGGATTCACCAAAAAAACCGCTACCATCGACAGCGGTTCAGAGGCGTCAATAAACGCAGACACAAATGACAAGGCCCCGAAAGTAAGTATTGCAACACTTTCCAAAAATAATCTTTTTTAGAATAAGAAATTGTTATAAATTTCAGGTCGAATTGTCGCAGCAGCCTTTGAATCATTAACGTAAGATGATTCTAAACTATCCGATCAATTTGCAACAATCTCCTAGCTCAGCCAAACTCAACCATATCGATGAACGAATACTTAATGCAAAAACAGTCAATGAACTGATATCCGTGTCTGAGAATGGAGTTCGGCATGTTCTATTCGATGTTCTATTCGCTATGACTAGTTTCAATTTTCAGGACTCTGGACATCCAGGCGGTGCTCCCGAAGACTGACAAATCAGCTGTTGGTTCGGTGCTGACAAACTTGGGAATATTGAAGTGCAGATATTTGCCTGAGTGTTTATAAGCTTTACATATCGATGAAACGTCTATAAGGATTTGGGAAATCATTTCATAGTTATTACAGATGTCCTGGAAGTCCTCACTCAATGGGTGAAATATGCCAACCACAGGACTTAAGTGTGTACTACTTTATCACATCAGCGATCTTGAACTTAAAAAGCACTGCAGCCGATGAAATTCGCTCAAAACTTCTTACAAGTTATTCATTTGCCGGTGGTTCAGTGTATCCAGCAGGACAAGCTAAAGCCGATCATCAATTGCAATACACAAAAGCCGTCAGTAAGTTTTTGAAGTCGTTTTTAGAAATGATTGCTGTACATATGTACATACATACCCACATTTAATTATAGTTTCAAAACAAGCGCCCAGTTTTTAGGGAACTGCTGTAGTTAATGGAGAGATAACTAATCCAGCCCTATCTAGTTACTTGGGAAAATATGTCGTACTATTTTTCTACCTTAAAAAGGGTCTTATGTAGGTCGGAAAAGGGGGTTATTGACAGATAAATGTGCTTGCCAGACGCACTTTAACTTTTCTCAAATGCATCTTTGAGAAAAGTTAAAGTGCGTCTGGCAAGCACAAGGCTGAAACCAAGACATCTTGGACACACATTTTATAATCAAGAGAGTGTTTCTCATTTTTTTGGTCTACCATTCTTTCGGTTATACCTCATAGGAAAAAATTTATTAAGGTTTTAAATTCAAAAATGCATTTGAGAAATGTTAAAGTGCGTGGCAAGCAGAAGGCTGAAACCAAAACGTCTTGAGCACACATTTTTATAATTAGGAGAATTTTTCTGATTTTTTGATATATCACTCTTGTGGTTATCACTTCGACCCCAAAAGTTAATTTTCGCGCATTTTGGTGGGCGTCTGGCAAGCACAAGGCTGAAACCAAAACGTCTTGGACACACCTTTTTGTAATCAGGGGGATATTTCTGTTTTTTTTTTTTTGGTGTGGCATTCATGTGGTTATCACCTCCACCCCAAAAGTTGATTTTCCTGCATTTTGGTGGGCGTCTGGCAAGGGGAAGGCTGCAAGTAAAACGTCTTGGACCGACTTTTTTGCCATCAGAACACCATCCTCTATGATTTATATATTAATTTAAGTGGTCATCACTTCGACCAAAAATTGGAAAAATTACCGTTTTCCCCCCGCCCCCGGCTGAAAAAGAAATTTGCCAGACGGTTGAATTTAGCATAATACTGCGTATATCTACACATACATGTATATAAGTTTTGGTTATCACTCCAATCCACAAATTTGCTGCCGGCTCTTAGACTATTAGTATAACTTTAAAAACAAGTACTCTTATAAATCGTAAATTATATTTATTTCTAGCACTTTTGCCTGTCATACTGAAATCCTTGCCTTCTCCGATCGCATTGACGAATTCCATAAAATCAACACCGAAGTTATAGCTCGCAATGTCGACTCACCTTTACTCATTTAACCTAGATAAATACACCCTGTAAGGCAGGTGGTCTGGGTACAATCTAAATTCCACTACCGAGCGATTTGACACATCAAATTTCAAAGGACTATGGTATCTATCTTGATGATTTGCGCCACACTTTACGTGGACCCTTTATCATTGACCAACACGGTGTTCTAAGACAAATCACAATGAACGATTTGCCTGTTGGACGATCGGTCGATGAAAATCTAAGATTGGTACAGGCTTTTCAATATACCGATACCCATGGTGAAGGTTGCCCTGCTGGATGGAAACCAGGAAGTGATACGGTAAGTTGGTTAAATATTCCTCAGAAAAACAATTTTTAAATGGAATATTTTTACAGATTTTCCCAAATCCCAAGGAGAAGAAAAAGTACTTTGAAAGAAACAATAATTAAACTAATTTAGAATTAGATTTGTGTTTTTTTTTAATAAAAATAATTCATCCCTTTTACGGTTGTCGTGTCACTAAAACGACAACAAAACGACACGTCCCTGGAGGCGGCAATTGATATTTTATTAAAACTAATTTCGCATAATGATGAGATCGTTGGAGATTGGAGAGAATGTTGAAGATTTGGGTTTATTTAAACGCCAACTGTTGCCTCTAGAGCCTTGTCGTTTTACTGTCGTTTTAGTGACACGACAACCGTAATAGGGGTGATTTCTTAGTCATTCAACGAAAACTCCGAAAGCTCATTTTTCCCTAAACTAGCAAATGAACACCTCGTAAATACGCCATACGTAACCAAATTTCAAAATCTAAGTCCTCTTAAAGCTTCCTATGTTGCTCTATTTCCAAGTTAAAAAAACCTGAAATTCAAACGTTTTCAAATACTAACCAATGCTACTCTAGGGAGTTTTCACTAATTATTGACGGAGATTTGATTTGTTTTTCGTATAAAATGACAAAAAAAAAATTATTATAAAGAGAAATAGAATAAAATAAAAAGATCGAGTCCATTTTGTGAACAATTTCGTTTTAATTGAAATTAAATAAAATCAAAATATACAATATTATGTCTAGTAGATTAATGCATCGTTGTAATAAAATAAAAAATTCTTTAATTGAAATAATTGCATTTACAAAACTCACTTATTTTAGTTTTTTTAGATGAACATTGACATATATTTGGTCTTTAATTTTAACAAACCATATTTAATATTAGATTTAAGAGAAAAAGAAATTGACCAAGGTAATGATTACAATCTTTTTTGCACACTAAATTTGCATTGTAATAGAATCAATATGGTTAGAAGGCCACACCTGAGACATGTACTTATACACTGTGGGTCAAATTTGATTTACACTGCCGATCACTTTGCATATTTAGGGTGAGTGGAACGTTCGTCTCCAGTTGAACGTTTTTAAATTAACTTATGTCGTGGTTTTACGAATAGCAAACTGCAACGTTCGAATAGAGCAACATCTCAATCATATTTCTGACATTTTAGCCAAATATAGTTAGGTGAGCAATAAACAGTAAAGCCTTAAGTCTTATTCAACAAATATTTCTTGCGACTCGCGGTTTATATTTTTGGTACCTACAAAATTTTCAAACAAATTGTTTGACTCTAGAGTGAGTCATTAATAGGGTTTGTTCGTCAAATATCGGCCATTGGGCGAAACTATTCTAAATAATTAAGACAAAAAAATATTCGGCACGTGATATTGGACATTTTTTGTTGTCGAAGGTCCGACTCGCTATAGTTAGTAGTTAGTGACCATTAGATAGATATCGACAAAGTTTCTGTAAAAATCAATCAGTCCCAAACATGAAACTAAAAATGTTTGGAAAATTAGCTGCTGCTCTAACTTTCAAAGCATCAGCGGTCTGACGGATTCGGCCCAAAGTTGGTGTGAAGCTTTCCTTATAATTCCCCAGAGTAGAAATAATCAGCCCTATTGTGAGTTCCGCTTGAAAGAAAATCAACTCGGAAAAATTACACAAAATCATTAAACACAATCCCTTATTGTTAGTTTCGGGCGAAAAATGTTCCCTTTTCGTACAAATTATTGGCACTATTGACAGCATTTTTTCGTGTGAAATTTGTCATGTCATTTACAGAAAGATTTCCATTTGATTTCTGGTGACAAACGAGGCCACACTTGTTGTAAAATAGAGGATAAAACTCGCAATAGCTTTTAAAAATCCGAGCGAATAAAACATTTTCGGGCGAAATGTTTAAATCTAGATTAAGTAGAAGCAGCTGGCGCGTTTTCTTTGACGAAGACTGACTACGATTTGCGTTTGTTTAAAGGATTCCTTGGATCATAGTTGTCGTACCAGGTATCATTTTTTTTGGAGGCATCCTTGGCAAAAGTTGGAGCTGTTTGTTCAAATCGAAGTCGGAAGGGGTGTTGCCGCTTTCAATGCGCTCGACTTCTCTACTTATTTCGGACTATCACCAACATCATGCAGAGATTTAGCTCTGCCAGAATTATTCTGTGCGAATGTGATACTTTCTTCCTCATCTTCTTCGGCTTCTTCACCGAAAGACAACAAACCAAAATTTCTAAAATGTTTTCAATTTTAAAAAGAATCTTGATTATGTTGCAATAATAATTGCATTTTTGAGAGACATATACTTTTTGTATGAATTAAATTAAATTTTACATTAAACTGAAGAAATACTTCTTTTTGAAACACCCTTATACATCTGTTGGAGAATGTCAGTTATTTTTTTTCAATAATATTGTTCAAGTTTAGGAGAATGGCTTTTCTGAGAGTCTCGCTTCAGACACTTTTTGTATGATTTACATAAAATTTTACCTTAAATTGAACAAATGATTCTTTTTGAAACACACTTATATTTCTGTTGGAGAATATAAGTCAATTTTTTCAATAATATCGTTTATGTTTAGGTAAATGGCTTTCCTGAGAGGCACCCTATATTGAAAATATATAATTTAACAATTATTATCTAGAAGAATGCACGCTTCAGATACTTTTTGTATGATTTACATAAAATTTTACGGTGAAGCCATACGTGATAAATTGGACGAAGATGGTGTACCTGTACATATGGTGCATTTCACCATTTCAATAGTAAATCGTACATGGTATGACCTAATATTTAAGTAAACACTAAATATTGGACTTTTGATGAATTGAGATTCTTTTTTTTTTATGTGTTGGTTCATTATTTAAAGACATCTCCAAATTATACTATCGGTAATGCCAATTGTATTTAAAAGTTTTATTTTATCAGCACTATAGTGTGAGTTTCATTCTAACTACTCTAAATTGAATATTAAAGACAGTATTGTAATATTTTACTAAGGGTTCGCAAATAAAACTTATTTCCTTTATTCAAACTGAAACTGCAATTAATTCACAAAATAAAACGCTTTGTATTTCAAATACTTTTCTTCCGTTACTTTTATTATAACCACGCACAAGTATGCAACTCTTTATTCACACTGACATTTATTCATTCACTTCCAAAATCAAAACTGCCCTTTCGGACTGGTGAGCCTGTATTTAGACCCGAATAAAGGGTTCTAGAATTTTCTAGGGTCTACAAGTAGGTGCTTTCCAAAAAGGTTTCGTCAATATTCCAGTACGAACGAGGCTGGACACCAACCGTGATGGATTTAATTATTTATTTCACTCAAAGATGGCGCGGAAAGTTGTACTAATGTGTGGTTGTTTACATAACTGGGCATATTCACCACATTGCCTCCCTCTTAGGACTGATCGTCCCGATTTAATCCATTATTCCCACCGTTATAACGATGTAAACGGTCGCAGTGTACTACTTTAAGCTTACCCCTTACTCCTCTCTGAATGCGGTAAACCACATCATTGATTCGCTTCACAACGGTATATGGGCCTTCCCAGTTTTCTTGTAGTTTTGGTGACAGTCCCTTTTGTCGGTGAGGATTGTAAAACCACACCAGGTCTCCTTCTTGGGAATCCCATCGTGGTTGCACGGGCGTCGTACCGTGTTTTCATCCTATCACTAGCAGTTTTTATGTTTTTCCTTGTCCGTTGATGAATGTCAATGAGTCTTTCTTTGAGGTTATCCACATATTCATCTGACCTTTCCGGTTCCATGGTTTGGCATCCAAATTTGACTTCACTGGGCAGTCGTATTGTTGTGCCAAACAGGATCTCCTGTTGAACTATGAACCGCACTTCGATAGGCCATCAAAAACAATGGAATATGGCGGTCCCAGTCTCGTTGGTAGTCACCTTCAACCTTGGACAGATGTTCTTTAAGAGTCCTGTTGAATCGTTCTACCATCCCATCAGATTGTGGATGAAGCGGTGTTGTCCTCGTCTTCTTGATGCCAAGGAAAGAGCAAACCTCCTGAAAGATGTTAGATTCGAAGTTCCTTCCTTGGTCAGAATGCAGTTCCAAAGGTACGCCGAACCTGCTCACCCAATTGAAAATAATCTGATCAACAACTGTTTTCGTTTCTTGATTTGGGATGGCAAATGCCTCAGGCCACTTGCTGAAGTAATCCATGACTACAAGGATGTATCGGCTTCCGGTGTTGGTCTCCGGAAATGGACCTGCGACATCTACTGCTATTCTTTCGAAAGGTGTGCCCATATTGTACTGTTGCATTTTACTTTGAAGCTTTCTACCTGGTCCCTTGGTAGCAGCACAAGTATCACATTTTCGGCACCACTTTTCGACATCATATCTTGCATGTAGCCAGTAGAACCGTTGTCGTATCTTCTCCAGCGTTTTATTGACTCCCAAATGACCTCCAGATGCTCCATCATGCATCTCTCGAAGAACGTAATTAACCTTTGACCTAGGCACTATCAACTGCATCAGATAAGACTTGCCATCTGCAGATACCCATTTGCGCCTTAGTACTCCTTCTTGCACATGAAGTGAGTCCCACTGTGCCCAATATGCTTTGAAAGCTGGAATTTTTTCGCAGATGTCACCCCATTCTGGTTTTTCTCCGTGTTCCTTCCATGCAAGAATGGGTTCTATATCCGAGTCTTCTTGTTGGGCAGTCCTCAGTTCTCCATTGCTCCATTGCTCCAATCGTAAATGGGATCGGCTCTAATTCGTTGGATGGCAACCGCTCCCTTTTCTTCTTGACCCGTGCAATGCTTACAGTCTTGTTTACACGGTCGTCGAGACAATACATCTGCGTTTGAGTGCAGATTTCCTCTTCGATGTTGAATTTCGTAGTCGTATGTCTGCAGTCTCTCGATCTATCTTGCTACTTGACCTTCTGG
The DNA here is from genome assembly GCA_949320155.1 of Melangyna quadrimaculata. NCBI lineage: Eukaryota > Metazoa > Arthropoda > Insecta > Diptera > Syrphidae > Melangyna > Melangyna quadrimaculata. The sequence goes on along the minus strand of OX439483.1, from coordinate 305,798,561 downwards.
ATTTTTGAAGTTCAGAAGCCAATTAAGCGCACCATGATCTATTCGAAGGAGGAACTTCTGTCCATACATGTACTTATGGAAGTGCTTTATTGCCAAAATCAAAGCTAGAAGTTCCCTTCTGGTGACGCAATAATTGCGCTCTGGCCTCGATAGCACCTTACTTTAGTAGGCGACAACTTTTTCTTCTCCTTCATGGATTTGCGACAGTACAGCTCTAATTCCGACGTTACTGGCATCGGCATCGATGATAAAAGGTTTTCCAGGAGACGGATAGGTCAGCACAGGAGCATTACACAAACGTAGCTTGAGTTCCTGAAAACTTTTCTCGCACTCACCTGACCATTTGAACGGCTTCCCCTTTTCACTAAGTTGATGCAAGCTCTTAGCGATTCCAGCAAAGTCCTTCACAAAGCGCCGATAATATGTAGCTAGACCAAGAAAGCTACGGAGCTGATGTTTATCCTGTGGTGTTGGCCAATTTTTCACAGTGCCAACTTTCTCAGGATCAATCTTTACTCCTTGGGATGAGATGATATGTCCCAGGTATTTAACTTCGGTCTTATCTGGATTTAATTTTAAGTGTGCTTCTCGAAGCCTCTGAAATACAGCCTTAAGGTTTTCACAATGCTCGTCAAAAGTTTTTCCATAAACGATGACATCGTCCAAATATACAAGGCATGATTTCCAAGTAAAGCCTTGAAGAACACACTCCATCAGACGCTCAAGTGTTGCCCGAGCGTTGCACAGTCCGAATAGCATCACTTTAAACTGCCACAGACCATTTTCGGTTGAGAAAGCTGTGTTTTTTCGATCTTCTGGATGGATTTCTACCTGCCAGTAGCCACTCTTCAAGTCTAACGTCGAAAACCATTGAGCTCCATTGCATCCAATGTATCGCAGATTCTTGGCAGTGGGTAGCTGTCTTTCTTTGTCACATCGCCTACGGTAGTCCACAAAAAATCGGGTGCTTCCATCTTTCTTTTTGACAAGAACAACTGGTGACGCCCAAGGGCTTTTTGAATTTTCGATTAGACCATCTTTCTTCATTGTCGATATCATTTGTTGAAAAGACGTCTTGCTGGTTGTCGAATTGGTCTTGAATCACCTGTGTCGATTTGATGCTGTACCAGTTGTGTTCGACCATACTGCCCACTCGGTGAAGAAAATATATCAGCGTACTCATGGAGAAGGCTTCCAGCAAAACTAAGCTGATGTTGACTTAGATTGGATGGCTTGAGAATTTTGCCTTTCTTGGAGCTGAATTTTCCGGGGTCCATTGGTTCTTCTGCGTTCATTTCTGTGATTTTTGTTATTGCGGTCACAGATTCGCATTTTCAAATTACTTATCCTTTCTTGAGCTTGACCTCGTACGGTTTGATGTTCAGAATCCGTACGGGAGTCTTCCCTAAGGTGATCTTTTGGGAAGATTGCTCAGACTCTGGTTCCACCATGAGGTATCGATGACTACCTAGATGGCCCTCTATTTTCGTCCAAACGAACACTTCTGAAGAGGCAGGCAAGCATATGCCTTTTTTGATGACAGTTCTTAGAGTTGATGAGTTTTCGTTGCCATAAACCATAGGAATCTCCACATTTTGGTACTTCAACACTTGCTTACCGATATCCAGAATCACTCCGTGCTCTTTCATGAAGTTGATTCCAATTATGCACTCATCACATATATCTGCTACCAAAAATAGATGCGAAAACTCCAATTCTGCCAAACGGATTTTAAGACGAACTCCTTCATATACTCTTGCTGCCTCACCTGTCGCAGTTTTAAGACGGTAGCTTTTGGTGTTATAAAGCCACGTCATCTTGACCAAGTCTCTCCGCACAATGGAGGCTGTGGCACCGGTGTCAATTGTAGAAACGTGTTTCTTGCCATTTAATGTTGCGTCCACTGTCAGACTCTTATTGTTTCGTTTAGTCTGCGAGACTTGGATTGTGGTTCTGGGCCCATCGATACCAGGGCGAGCAGGATCGATGATGTTATTGCTTACCTGTTCGCGGGTATGATTCCTGTTTCCACAATGTTGACAGGCGACTCTTCTTGGTGCCAATCTGCACTGGCGCTGGAGATGTCCGGTTTTGTTGCAATTCCAGCATCGAGAAGGTCCTTCTCGCTGACTTCTATGGAATTCAGCTCTCTGGCAAGAACATTCCTCAACTTCAAATTCTCTTACCCGATGGACTCCTAAGGAAGCCTGTTCTGATGCTTCCATAGTCAGAGCGAACGCTAATGCTTCAGAAAGCGTGCGTTTTCCAGCAGTTCGAATTGCTCGCTGTAGGTTGATGTCGGAAACTGCATGGACAAAAGCCTCCGTTGCTAGCTGGTTGGTAATTTCATCTCCTGCAGTCGGGTATGCTAGGTGTGGCAACCCTTCAATGTCTGCTTGGAGTTGTTGCAGACTTTCACCTCTTTTCTGGACTCTGGTATTTAGCTGGACGCGAAAGACTTCTTGCATATGGCTATCGCCGAAGCGTTTGTCAATGGCCTGAACAAGAACACTGAAGTTGCCGTTCTGGTCTGCTGGTATGGTTTGCAAAAGTTCAGCAGCAGAACCTCTAAGGGCAAGTGTCAGGGCAATAAACTTGTCTTCGTCATCCCAGCCGTTTGTCGTTGCGGCTGCCTCAAACTGCTTCTTGTAGATTGACCAAGAATTTTGTCCATCAAAGGTTGGTGGATGCATTTTCTTTTCCCTTGAGCATTCACCAGAACTTTCTCGAACCTTTATTTTTCGAACTTTTTCTAACTCAATGGCAAAGTTTTGCATTTTGTCTTCAAATTTTTCGAACCTTGTGTCAACTTTCGAGAACTGTTTTTCGACGTTTTCAACACGTTCATCAAGAGCCATGAATTTATTTTCAAATGAGTTTAGCTTACTCTCGATTAGTTTTTTCTGGTCGTCTAGAAGGTTCCTTTGCTCGTTGCGTTGTTCTTCCAATCGTACAAGCAGATTCTCTTGGTCATTCTTCTGTTCATTTCGTTGTTCTTCAAATCTCTCAAGAAGATTCTCTTGTTCACTACGTTGCTCTTCTAGAAGATTCTTTTGCTCCTTTCGTTGGTCTTCAAACTGGGCGAGCAGCTGAGCCATCATATTGCTAATGTCTATCGTTGTACTTACTTGCTCTTCCGGCATTTCAATTTCAAATAGAAACGTGTCTAGATTTTCATCGTGTTGGCTTAAATCTTCGTGCAGACGAATAATGATGTCATTTTTCGTTCCAGCAGTAGGAAGACCTCGTCTGTTAAGTTCTGCTTTAAGTTCAACACAATTCAATGCATTCACAATTTTACCCATTTTTTTTTTTTTATCTTTTATTTTTGTATGTCTCTTTTCAGAAGCACCTTTCTTATTTGTTTACTAATCCACACACTTTATAAATTTTTCACGATCAATTATCTGAATTCACAGATTAAATAAGTTTTATTCCACTTTTTCTGACACCAATGTAATAATATTTTACTAAGGGTACGCAAATAAAACTTATTTCCTTTATTGAAACTGAAACTGCAATTAATTCACAAAATAAAACGATTTTTATTTCAAATACTTTTCTTCCGTTACTTTTATTATAACCAAGCACAAGTATACTTACTTACTTACTTAGGTCCTCGGACCTATTACATCCGTGATATTTCCCTTACGGGACATAGGGCCTCCACTACACCTACGCGCCATCGTGTACGATTTCTTGAAATATATTTCAGCTCTCTCCAACTTTTCCCCAGTCGTGCCGATTCCTGTTCCACCGTTCTTCGCCATGTACTTCTAGGCCGGCCCACTTGTCTTCCCTCCTGCGTGAGCGGGTTCCACTGCATTGCTTGAGATGCAATGCACCGATCGCCTTTACGAAGCGTATGGCCAATCTACTGCCACTTTCTTCTTCGTATAATAGAGTCTATGGGCTCCTGACCCGTTCTCGTATGAAGTTCGGCATTGGAGATACGGTTGGGACAGAAAATCCTCAAGATGTTTCGTAGACATCTATTAACGAAGGTTTGTAGCTTTCTAGTGACAGTGTCAGTGACTTTCCAAGTGCTGCAGCCGTAAAGCAGAACGGATTCAACATTGGAGCGGAACAGTCGTAGCTTGGTCTTTAAGCTAAAAGAGTTGTTTCTCCATATTTTGGACAGCATTCCGAACGCAGCCTTTGCTTTTCTGATTCGGCTGTTTACGTCCAGTTCAGTTCCGCCACCCGTAGAGACAATACTCCCAAGATATTGGAAATCCTCTACCATCTCTACCGGTTATCCAGAAATATTTACTTGGATTGATGAGGAAGTTCCAAGGCTGATCCTTTTAGTTTTTGCCGAGTTGATCTTAAGCCCTACGATTTCTGCTTCTCTCTCCACCCTTGTTGTCATTTGATGGAGATCCATGATCCTATGAGAGAGTAAGCATACGTCTTCCGCGTAGTCCAGATGTTTGAGGTGAGATTGCAGAGTCCACTGAATTCCTCCATTTCCATTTGACAAAGCTGCGTGCAGCCTAACTCCACTTTGGATTTCAAACTCCTCTGACAGCCTACCTTTGTGCAAAACGTGACACTTGGATCCATCATATGTAGCCTTAATAATAGCAATCAATTTATCTGGGATGCCCCTCCTGCGCAAAGCAAGCCAAATAAATTCTTAAATTCTCTATTGACACTGTCGAACGCCTTTTCAAAATCGATGAACAGCAGGTGAAGTGGTGATCGATATTCAACGCACTGTTCGATGATGATCCGCAAGGTGTTGATGTGATCCCCACAGGAAGATCTAGTGCGGTAACCTGCTTGTTCGGCGTCGAGTGTGTCTTCGAGGTGGTCTTTAATTCGGTCCAATACTATCCTCGCTATTATCTTGGCTACTGCAGGCAGAACGCATATTCCTCTCCAGTTTTCGCACTGTGTGAGATCTCCTTTCTTTGGGAGCTTGACAACCATTCCTTTTTTCCACTCTTCAGGAAAGCTCTCTGTTTCCCAATCTTAAATGATAAGTATGAATACTTCTCGTAATTACTGTAATGAAATGTGTCTCTCTTAGCTATAAGTTATTCTTCTTTAAGGTTTAATAAATTAGTCGTAAACTGAGCTTTGTGCGTTTCCTTTCGATCGTTGGTCTATTGCTCCCTAAAGTTAAATATATGAAAGTGGCGACGAGGAAAAAGAAAATTGGTTATCTTGTCAAAATTGAAATTCAATCAGAACTGTAAATTAAAAATACTACCTAAGTAACAAAAAAAAAATCACCCCTTGACATTGTGTAAACAAAAAAAATAAAACGAAATAAGATATAAAAAAAAATAATCGGTAAATAAACTTAACAATAAATTCGTTAAAGTGGTTGGTGAATAACATAGATTTTAAATGTGTGCTAAAATAGGGAAATTTCATTAAAAGTTTTTAAAATTAGAAACTCAATATAAATTTCTTATGAATAAAATCGATTTTAAAGTACACATAAAATTAAATCATACATCACATGATTCCAAAAGTGCAAACCGTAAAAAAAAATAGTACATAGCTACATATTTAAAATATTAAAAAAAGGATATTAGGTAATGGACTCTCTTGTTAAAACAGAAGAGCAAACAAATAGCCAAGACAAAAATAAGAGCGCAGTGAAAATAGAAACAGTTAAAATGACAAGTTTTAAAGGTAGAATCGAATTTTTCAAAATTGGAGATGATTTTACTTCATATATTGAAAGAATGTCCCATTTACTAAAACTCAATAAAGTGACTACAGATGAGGATAAGGTTTCTTTTTTAATTGGCATGGGAGGCGCGGAATTATATAAAATTGCAAAGACTTTAGTTGCGCCAGTGAAGCCCGAAACATTAAAATTTAATGATTTGATAGATAAATTAAAAGCTCATTTTAGTCCAAAAAAAAAAATACAACGGCCGAGAGATTTAAATTTTTAGAAAGAAACCAGGGAGCAGAAGAGAACATATCGGATTTTATTGTTGCAATCAAATGCTTAGCAGATAATTGCAACTATGGTGAATTCTTGTCAGAAGCTTTAAAAGACCGGTTATTGATGGGTCTGAGAGACAAGAAAATACAAAGCAAATTAATTGATACGGGGGATTTGACATTTGATAAGGCCTGTGATACTGCATTGAATATGGAGCTTATTCAAGCAGAGATGAGGGTTTTGAGTGGTACAAGTGGGGCAGCGAGTTTTTCTGTGAATTTTGTAAGTCCACGAGAAGTCGAAGGTGAAAAGCTTCAGCATCAGCAAAACTCGAAGCAACAACATAGGGGTCGAAGTCCAGCAAGGAATACACCAAAGGCGAATATCCAGTGTCATTTTTGTGAAAAATGGGGCATATAGGTCGAAAAGTAGAAGTAGAAAAATTAGAAGTAGAAATAAATTTAATAATAATAAACACAGTTATAATAAAAATAACAAAAATATAAATAAATGTGAAACCGAAGATATAGTTGATGATATGTCTTATTTAGATATAGGCTATTTAAATAATGTAAAAGCTGGAAAAAAACCCCTATGTACTCCTGTAGAGTGTAATGGTAAGCAGTTAAAAGTGGAAGTTGACACGGGCGCTTGCATTTCAATTTTACATGTCAACACATACCGCGAGTTGTTTAAACATCTGGAAATTTTTAAGTCGCCTAAGAGAGACACATTTCATTACAGTAATTACGAGAAGTATTCATACTTATCACTCCTCTTCACTTAGATAAAAATTATATAAACATAAGTATAATTTTCAATTAAATGATATATCGATTATAAAAAAGTAAATATAATAAATATTATACCAAATTAGAATAACCGGTAATATTAAGCTAGAGAGTTGCATGTAGTAAACGGGATAGAGCGCCCCGTATTATTCGCTTCTAGTTCTTTAAGCCAGGCTGAGAAAAATTATTCTTAACTGCATCGGGAAGCTCTGGCAATTATATTTTCTGTGAAAAAATTCCATAAATATATTTATGGAAAGCCATTTACGATTTTTTCAGACCATCAACCCCTAAGGGATATTTTCAATTCAAATAAATCATCACCTGCTATTGCTGCCGGTAGGATACATAGATGGGGAGTTTTGTTAGGTATGTATGAGTACAACATTGTGTACAAGAAAGCATCCCAGATGACAAATGCAGATGCTTTGTCAAGGGTTCCTTTGCCGGCTTCTACTGGCTTAGAGAATGATGCTATCAGGTCATTGAAGGAAAGTGTTTATCCAGATATAGATATTAAAGATGTGGAGTTTGAGACAGGTCAAGATTGGATTCTTAGAAGCGTTATGAATATGGTGAAAAGTGGTTGGCCAAGTTCAGTAAATGAACAATTTTTAAAATATTTTCATAAGCGAAGTGAGTTAGACGTGGAAGATAGTTGTATTTTTTATGGTAACCGTTTGGTTATCCCAGAGGTGTTGAAAAAAAAAGTTTTAAAAATCCTACATGAAGGACATATTGGCATAGTCAGTATTTTTAGTGGCCAGGAATCGATACTTATGTGGAAAATTATGTCAGCGTTTGTGAAGTTTGTGTTAGTTCACACAATTTTTTTGAAAGGATTCATATAGATTTTTTTTATTTTTTTGGTTTTGGTGGATAGCTTCAGCAAATGGTTGGATGTAAAGCTTATGAAAAACACAAGAGTTGAAAATGTTATTTCTACCTTGAGGACAATTTTCTCTTATTTTGGTTTACCAAAGGTCCTAGTCTCGCATAACGAAACTCCTTTTAATTCAGAGGATTATCAAAAATGTTGTACTGCTAATCATTTTAAATGTATGAAAAGCCCACCTTATCATCCACAGTCAAACGGAGCAGCAGAAAGGGCTGTGCAGACTGTTAAATCAGGATTTAAAAAAATGCTGTCGGATTCTGAAAACGAAACCATTCCAATTCAAACACTGATAGATAAGTTTTTGTTAAAATATCGTTCAACCACTATCTCAAATTCTCAGAAGTCCCCAAATGAAATCGTATTCAAAAGTAGGCCAAAAACATTGCTTGATTTTATAAATCCAAATCGCGACAAAAAGATTATCGCTCAAAACATTTCTCGGAAAGGTGAGAAAACTAATTCCCGAGTAAGTCAGAAACCTTCACTTCAAACTGTGAACCAGTTTAATTTTATTTTAAAAAAAGGGGATAGAATATTGTATAAATCAAAAAAGAATTTTGAATATAAATGGAATCGTAGTAAATAAAATGGGGAATGTTATGTATCTCATAAACATTGATGGATTGCATCGTACTGCACATATTTCGCAGTTGAAAAAAAGTTGTCTTAAGACGGTATGTTTTGCTCCAAATGTTTTGGGAAATCATAACAAACCACCAAATAGACAACGTAAAAGATACATTTTTGGAAATGATAAAGAATCTTTACGAAGATCAAAAAGATTAAAAAATTATATTGTAAATTATAAACAGTAAAAAGTGAAACTTTAAAATAATTTTTTGTTTGATTATTTTGCAAACCATAAACATGAATTATTGTAATATATTTGAAAAATTAAAATATTAACATTAATGAATTTTTATAATTGCTTAATATTACCGGTTATTCTAATTTGGTATAATATTTATTATATTTACTTTTTTATAATCGATATATCATTTAATCGAAAATTATACTTATGTTTATATAATTTTTATCTAAGTGAAGAGGAGGGATAAGTATGAATACTTCTCGTAATTACTGTTATGAAATGTGTCTCTCTTAGCTATAAGTTATTCTTCTTTAAGGTTTAATAAATTAGTCGTAAACTGAGCTTTGTGCGTTTCCTTTCGATCGTTGGTCTATTGCTCCCTAAAGTTAAATATATGAAATTAATAAGTGGGTGCAGTAGCTCGCTCGATGTCGTTGGGGCTGCTCCTAAGAGCTCTGCAGGAATACCGTCAAGTCCAACCACTTTGTTGTTCTTCAGTGCTTTGATGGCGGTGATAATTTCTTCTTTACTGGGGGGTAAGATGCGTATTCGGGAAATTGTTACTTCGGGTAGCTCAGTGGGAATATGGTTCACTTCACTGGCGGAAACGCGGTTTAAAACCTCAGAAAAGTGTTCCCTCCACCTTATGAGCTGGTCCTCATCCGAAATTAGTAGGGATCCGTTTGTGTCTTTAACCAGGTGTTGTTTAGAGCTCTGGACACCAGTGAGCTCATTGGTAATTCTGTAGACGGTCCTACTGTCACACCTACTAGCGGCTTCTTCTACTTCTGTAGCCAATGCGTTGATGTAGTTACGCTTAGCACGTCGCACACTACGGTGAACTTCCCTCATCTTCATGCGGTACGTAGACTCAAGCTCGTTTCTCCCTGCTGCTGGGGTATTTGCGATGCAAGCTTTAAGGTATTTTCTTTCTTCGATCCTTGCCCAAGTTTCGTCGGAAAGCCAAGCACTATTTCTCCCTTGCGCCCGGCCGACTATACTTTCAGCACCGGATATGAACACATTTTTCACAGCACACCAATGATTTTCGATGGATGTGGTTTCCGTGCTGCTGATTGCGTTCAATCCTTGTGAAAGGTGGTCCCCTAGTTGTTGGCGCACTGCGGGATCCTTTAGTCTATCTGTATTATACTTGGGCATTCGAGTGTTTCCTTGGGATCTCCGAACTGCAGCTGTACGCAATCTTACGGTAGCAACCATCAGATGGTGGTCCCGGACCATTTCCATGTTAGCACCTCTTCTGTTACGGACGTCCTGGAGACTGCTTCTAAAACGCCGGCTGATCGCGAAGTGGTCAATTTGGTTGGAAGTTGCTTGTCTGTTAGTCGACACCCAACTGGCTTTGTGGCACGTCTTATGCTCGAACATGGTCCCTCCAATAACAAGGCCGTTGGCGTTGCAGAAATCGACAAATCGTTCGCCATTGTCGTTTCGGTTACCAACACCATGTTTTCCCATGACATGCCTTAGCCCAGTGTTGTCATTGCCAACCTTGGCATTTAAGTCTCCCATCACCATAATTATATCACCTCGTGGAACGCTATCATAAGCAGCCGGTTATAAAATGCCTCCTTCTCCTCGTCAGAAGAGAGCAAAGTTGGGGCATAATACTGTATGATGGTGACGCGACGTACTCTAGTCCGGAACCTGGTTTTCAGGATCCTGTCACCTAAAGGCTCCCAGGAAATTAAGCTTTTGAGAGCTGTTTTGGAAAGCAGCAATCCAACGCCAGATTCCCGAGCGCTTCCAGCTGTTTTTCCGGAATAGAATAGTACAGTGTTACGGGTTGGTGACTTAAACTTCCCCGAGCCCAGCCATCTAACTTCACTTATCCCTAAGATGTCCATCCTATACCGCATGAATTCCTTCTCTAGTTGCAGGAATCTGGCATTCTGAGGACATTCTATTCCATTGTCAAGAAGCGTCTTCACATTCCAGAAACCAATCTTTGTCCGGGTACAATAGCCAAAAGTCGTCAATGAGTTATCATTAATTATCCGAGGCGTAGTGTTGGTTTCGGTAGCGGGTTGATTTCAGTTACGGAGAATGCTAACCTCCGTAACCTATCCTAGAAAGCTAGGCCTTTTCGCACTTGTAATATTGGCCTATTTATGTATATTGGGATACACACATAGTTGCCCGGGGACCACCACGAGGAGGTAAAACAAGCACTTCATCGTGACTGATTGTTGCGCTACTGGCCCAGACCAAGTTCTGAGCATACAATAGTTTCCCGATCAGGCACGATGCAGGTCGCAACTCTTTATTCACACTGACATTTATTCATTCACTTCCAAAATCAAAACTGCCCTTTTGGACTGGTGCGCCCGTATTTATACCCGAATAAAGGGTTCTAGAATTTTCTAGGGTCTACTAGAAGGTGCTTTCCAAAAAGGATTCGTCAATATTCCAGTACAAACGAGGCTGGACACCAACCGTGATGGATTTAATTATTTATTTCACTCAAAGATGGCGCGGAAAGTTGTACTTATGTGTGGTTGTTTACATAACTGGGCATATTCACCACAGTATTAAAGATCAGGCATCCCAAAAATAAAAAAAAAATTCACTCAAAATAAAATAAAATTATTGAAGAAAAAAAGAATTCATATGTTAAATAAAAACGGTTTGTAATAATATGCAATAATATTTTTAACATTGTTGATCGTGAAATTGTTTCATTTTTACAATTTATTTTTTCTGATGAAAAATCATCATCAATTTCTTGGATAAAGTGCCTTTGGTGGCCTGCATTTGGAAGGCCACCCATCAAAGGTTCAAGAAAATGTTAGCGTTGGCACCTTCCTGACAATTAAACATCATCTTAGCAGAGCAATGACCCAAAAAACAGTTAAGAATTTGGAGCGCACAACGCGGTTCACTTTATGTACTGGTGTCCAACAAAAACTGTTGAAAAACGTCTAAAATGAATAATGAATACGAAAAATTTAATCATCATTAACTAATGTCCATCTCTTAATCCAAACTATTGGGAATAGCTCCAACATTTCCATGTTAACCCTATTTTTTGCATTTTAATTGTTTTTTGTTGCACTGTTTTAAATTTTTGAAAATTAATAATAAGCCTGTTCATTCCCTGCATCCAAGCTCTCGTAGATGATTTTTCATCAGACGAAATTAACGGGAACCATTTATTCCAATTTCAAAAAATGCTGCTGCTAAAAAAGAAATTAAATCCTTTACCCATATTTCAGGGCCGTCAACTTCAGCTGCAGCAAAGAAAGTGATTTAAATGACAATGATTAAATGAAACTTTGATTTTTTCTTTTGTAGGGGTTGGAAACATTTTATTTTCATAAATTATTCCGGGCATTTTTAATTTTTTTCGTGGACAGAATTACCTTTTGGTGACCTGCATTTAGTAGGCTGTCCACCAAATGTTCAAGTAAATGTTAACATTGGCACCTTTCTGACGATTAAACATACTCTAAGCAGTGCAACGACCCAAAAGAGAGTTAATAGTCTCAGAACCCACGAATCATGATACTTAATGCACTGGTGTCCAACAAAAACTGTTGAAAAACGTCTAAAATGAATCATGAATACGAAACATTTAATCTTCATTAACTAATGTCCATCTCATAGACTAAACTATTGGGTATAGCTCCAACATTTTCATAAAACCCTATTAGCCTATTTCATTCCCTTCATCAAAGCTCTCTATCCACAAATTTTCATTCCAATCATTTCAGTATTTTCTTAGATAAAGTGGAACAAACAGACACATAAACATTCCTTCACATTTATAATATTATTAAGATTAAGATATTAAGATTAAGGAAATTAAGATTAAGATAACTTTTATCATATTGATAATAATTTATGAAATAGAAAAAAACTTACCTGGTTTGCACAAATAAAATTTCAATAATTGCATTAAGCATATCTAAAACAGAACACATTGTTGGTGGCAGACCAGTTGTTAGCTTGCCATTGGAGTAGATGTCGTTCATTTTCCTCTGTAGGAACACGGCTTGTTGTGTTCACAGCCGCAGGCACTGTGATGATTCCTGAGTCATTTCGTGATCACGAATTTAATTACATACACATAAAGGATGCAGATGTGTTGAGATTAATTATTTGATTTGGTAACATTGTTCATGATTTATAAAGTTGAAATTCTGTTTTTGTCTCTTTTCATATTTAATTTTGTCTCTTATTAATTTTTTCAAATAATTGTTCAACTGTCTTGTCTCGTCTCTTCTCTGAGTTGCTTGCTGCAAATATTATAAAAGTAAAAATCAAGATATTAACCAAAAGAAATTTTCTAAAGTAAATTTTATTAGTACAGAGACTATATTATTTTGTACCTAACTATTAAATAAAGACTTTATTAACTCAAGATATAAATCTATTAATCTATAATTAACCAGCAGGTTATGGGCCCAGAAGCGCTGTATTGAATGTAAACGATTATTGAGAGATTGCGAAGTCCGAACTGTTTCTGCCAACAATTAGTATTTCGCAAGTCAACCCGTCAGCCACCAGTCTCAGAATCGTCATGGACACCGTCAAGTCTCATCTGGAAACCCTGTCTGAAAACTCGCAAGGCAATGTAAATTATGTTTCATGGAAGTTGAAGTTATATTTAACATTGACATCGAAGGATCTGTTTCCAGTTGCAACCGGAGTGAAAGTCAAACCCGAAGGAGTAGACACAAATGCTACAGTCCAAGTATGGGTAAAACAAGATCTTGAAGCACAAACTCTTATTGGACTGAATGTAAGTAGTAACATTGCTATTAAAATTTCTAATTGTCAGACAGCATATCAAATGTTATGTAAATTAGAATTACTGTATGGTAAGAAGTCAGATCTTACTATTGAGGGTCTGCAAAGACAATTACTTAACTTCAAATACGATAGCAATAAATCAGCGATTGAAAACTGTATGAGAAATACAACAATAGGCCGAGGATCTAGCTGCCGAAGGTGAAGAAATAAAAGAGAGTTGGATTATGACCAGAATCTTGGGTATTTTGCCACCCAAACTCCATCATTTTTGTACTGCTTGGGACAATGTCAATGGTGCTGACAAAAGTCTGACAACAATGTTCGAACGCCTGAGACTCGAAGAAGACAGATTAACTGAGTCCAAAGTATGCGATGAGTCGTTTGCCCAAAATGCTCTTATGTCAAAGCAAAGTTCCAAATCTTCGAGAACAAAATCTTCGGGTTGCTCATCGTCGTCAGTTGAATGCTTTAAGTGCGGTATAAAAGGGCATGTCAAGAAATATTGCAGAAACAGGCCATGTGCAAAATGTTTGGATTATTGCTAAAAGAATTTTTCTTGCAACAAGTGTAATACTAAAGGACACTTTGCCAAAGACTGTCCAAGAGAAAATTTGAGTAACAGCAAAGTTATATCTACAAATTTTAATCGACGTGCATTCATAACTCTTGGTCTTACGACTGCAAATGTACATAAAATTAATTAAAAGCATGACAGAAGTGAACTATGGTATCAAGAATGTGCTGCAACCCAACACATGACTTCACGAAGAGATTGGTTGATAGACTTTGTTGCATTTGAAAATCCGGCTGTTGTTATATTTGGAAAATTAGAAGGTATTGGCAGTGGTGATGTTAAGTTGGAAGCCTTTGATGGAAATAAGTGGTACAAAATTCTTCTAAAAAACGTTCTCTATGTACCAAGGATGACCTTCAACCTTTTTTCGATTACTCTAATGCTGGACAAGGGTTATATGCAGGCTGCTGATTCAAATGGATCTATATTTAAGACGTCAGATCAGGGCGTGATGGAAATTTGTTTAGGATAATGTTTCGTCAGGAACTAGATGAAAAGTGTATGGTGAGAGTTTCAATTAAGACTTGGCATGAAAGACTTGCCCATCAAAACATTAAGTACGTCCGAGAGATTTTAAAAAAGCATAAAATAAAATATGTTGATGATTAGAATGACAATGTTTGTACAGGTTGCGTATATGGAAAGCAACATCAAATTTCACATCCAATAAATCCAAAGGTTGCTGAAAATGTTTTAGACATGATTTATGTTGACTTATGTGAAATGAATATGTACTCATTGGGAGGAGCCAAATATTTTCTTTTGCTGAAGGATGATTTTTCTCACTATCGAACAGTTTATTTCTTGAAAACTAAAAATGAGGCAACTGAAAAATTAAATGCTTTCATGAATATGGTAGAAAATCAATTGGACAGGAAAGTAAAGTGCTTAAGGTCTGACCACGGGACATAAATTAAAAATGCTGACATGAGACGATTGCTGAACGAGCTTGGTGTGTTTCACACAAAATCGAATGCTTACACCCCTCGACAAAATGGGAGGATCGAAAGAGAGATGCGTACCGTTGTAGAATCATCCAGATTAGCTATACACGCACGTGATTTAAATGAAAATCTATGGGCTGAAGCAGTAAATTATGCTGTGTTCACCATCAGGGCCGGCCCCAGCCAAACTTACGCCCTGTGCAAGATTTGTAGAAAGCGCCCCTTTTTATATTTTCAAACCTATCATATATGTTTTGCTCATGATTCGTTGTTTCGTTCTTTTTGTGATAAAAACAACCTCCATACAGCCTTACTTCTTGGGGGGGGGGGTCACGCCGAAAAAAAAATAACACAGACTTATACAGTGCTTTGCATAAGTATAAACGCACCTGTAAAAATGCATTTTATAGAAAACAGGAAATGTTCCAAATCTTCGAGAACAAAATCTTCAGGTTGCTCATCGTCGTCAGTTGAATGCTTTAAGTGCGGTATAAAAGGGCATGTCAAGAAATATTGCAGAAACAGGCCATGTGCAAAATGTTTGGATTATTGCTAAAAGAATTTTTCTTGCAACAAGTGTAATACTAAAGGACACTTTGCCAAAGACTGTCCAAGAGAAAATTTGAGTAACAGCAAAGTTATATCTACAAATTTTAATCGACGTGCATTCATAACTCTTGGTCTTACGACTGCAAATGTACATAAAATTAATTAAAAGCATGACAGAAGTGAACTATGGTATCAAGAATGTGCTGCAACCCAACACATGACTTCACGAAGAGATTGGTTGATAGACTTTGTTGCATTTGAAAATCCGGCTGTTGTTATATTTGGAAAATTAGAAGGTATTGGCAGTGGTGATGTTAAGTTGGAAGCCTTTGATGGAAATAAGTGGTACAAAATTCTTCTAAGAAACGTTCTCTATGTACCAAGGATGACCTTCAACCTTTTTTCGATTACTCTAATGCTGGACAAGGGTTATATGCAGGCTGCTGATTCAAATGGATCTATATTTAAGACGTCAGATCAAGGCGTGATGGAAATTTGTTTAGGATAATGTTTCGTCAGGAACTAGATGAAAAGTGTATGGTGAGAGTTTCAATTAAGACTTGGCATGAAAGACTTGCCCATCAAAACATTAAGTACGTCCGAGAGATTTTAAAAAAGCATAAAATAAAATATGTTGATGATTAGAATGACAATGTTTGTACAGGTTGCGTATATGGAAAGCAACATCAAATTTCACATCCAATAAATCCAAAGGTTGCTGAAAATGTTTTAGACATGATTTATGTTGACTTATGTGAAATGAATATGTACTCATTGGGAGGAGCCAAATATTTTCTTTTGCTGAAGGATGATTTTTCTCACTATCGAACAGTTTATTTCTTGAAAACTAAAAATGAGGCAACTGAAAAATTAAATGCTTTCATGAATATGGTAGAAAATCAATTGGACAGGAAAGTAAAGTGCTTAAGGTCTGACCACGGGACATAAATTAAAAATGCTGACATGAGACGATTGCTGAACGAGCTTGGTGTGTTTCACACAAAATCGAATGCTTACACCCCTCAACAAAATGGGAGGATCGAAAGAGAGATGCGTACCGTTGTAGAATCATCCAGATTAGCTATACACGCACGTGATTTAAATGAAAATCTATGGGCTGAAGCAGTAAATTATGCTGTGTTCACCATCAGGGCCGGCCCCAGCCAAACTTACGCCCTGTGCAAGATTTGTAGAAAGCGCCCCTTTTTATATTTTCAAACCTATCATATATGTTTTGCTCATGATTCGTTGTTTCGTTCTTTTTGTGATAAAAACAACCTCCATACAGCCTTACTTCTTGGGGGGGAGTCACGCCGAAAAAAAAATAACACAGACTTATACAGTGCTTTGCATAAGTATAAACGCACCTGTAAAAATGCATTTTATAGAAAACAGGAAATGGAAGCGACACCTTACTATTTTTTTATTTAATGTCATCAGTAAACAAGTGAATTGAGCAAAAAAAAAGTCCCGTTATTTTCCCTAGCGTTGTTTAGAAAATAAAAACAGATTTTTTCGTATTGCAGAAGTATAAACGCACTATGCAAATCTCAATTAAGCTTCATTTAATTATGAGTTTCGAGATGACAAACAACGTAGCCGCGTGGTATACATTTAAGAAATACGGAAAAGGCCAAAATTTAAGACTTTCGTTCAAGTATTCTTAGGAAAATTTCGAAATTGGGTAGTTTTTCCGAATTTTTCATACCAGATCCAGAATCTTATGAAACGAAAATAAGGTCCGGGGGTCCGCACGTTGCGATAATAGCCGAACAATCAATGTTGCATCTAATGGGGTGCAATTTTTGAGTGCAATTCGTTACGAATTGGGGTTAGGCGTTTCATTTTGACGGTTTTTCGTACTTTGCAGTGGAGTGATTGTTAGGGGCAAAATGGCGCCAGCTCCAAATCTGACAACAGCCCACAAACAAAAGATGTTGGAATTTATCCGTCAAAATATGGACCGCTATTGGAAAACCGTACTTAACATTTTATTATTTAACGCTTTAACTCTTTTTATTTCAAAAATTAATTTAATACCACAATCTAGTGCATTTTTTTTTACAAAGATTGTTTTCAGTGACAACAAGTAGTTAAGCCTTGATGGGACAGATGGTTTTCACGGTTATTGGCACAAAAAATGCATTAAATTGTGGTATTAATATATTTTTAAAATAAGAAGAGTTAAAGCTTTAAATAATAAAATGTTAAGTACGGTTTTCCAATAGCGGTCCATATTTTGACGGGTAAATTCCAATATCTTTTGTTTGTGGGCGTTTGTCAGATTTGGAGCTGGCGCCATTTTGCCCCGAACAATCACTCCACTGCTTCTTAAAGTACGAAAAACTGTCGAAAATGAAACGCCTAACCCCAATTCGTAACGAATTTCACTCAAAAAATGCACCGAATTATATGTAACATTGATTGTTCGGTTATTATCGCGACGTGTCAGCATCTGCGGACCCCCGGGTTTTATTTTCGTTCCATAAGATTCTGGATCTTGTATAAAATTAGGGAAAAACGACCCAATCTCGAAATTTTCCTAAGAATAGGCCTACATCTAAGGATACTTGCACGAAAGTCTTGAATTTTGGCCTTTTCCGTATCGCTTAAATGTAAACCACGCGGCTTCGTTGTTTGTGATCTCGAAACTCATAAGTAAATTAAGCTTAAACGAAATTTGCATAGTGCGTTTATACTTCTGCAATACGAAAAAATCTGTTTTTATTTTCTAAACAACGCTAGGGAAAATAACGGTCCTTTTTTTTTGTGCTCAATTCACTTATTTACTGATCCCATAAAATAAAAAAAATAGTTAGGTGTCGCTTCCATTTCCAGTTTTCTATAAAATGCATATTTACAGGTGCGTTTATACTTATGCAAAGCACTATTTATAAAAAGTCAAGTGCCATATATTTTACTGTGGGTATAAACAAGAAAAGGGAAAAAGTCTTAATTAACTATACTATAATACATTTATATAAAAAATAAATTGGGTGGCACAACGGCTCGTGAGGAACCAGGCCTAGTGACTAAAAACTCGCAAACATTCCTGTGTGCACGTGTCGACAGGAATGAGAGGGACCTACAATTTAATGCCGAATCCGAACGGTTAGATGAGAAGCACTTATTCATGACAAGCGATAACTCTTGGAGGATTTGTCAATGCATCCAAAGAGACAGTAGCCCTGAAGTTTTTAGTTTTTAGGTGGACGAGGCTGGGAAGTGAACCTAGATCTCTAGCGTGAAAGTCCAACGCACTAACCATTACGCTATTGGTTGAAAGTAGCTCACTTGGAAATAAGAATTTGTATGGGAAATGATGTAATTTCGGATCTCATTTGGAAATTTCAAACGAAATTACCTCATTTGGCCCAGTGAAAACGTATAGTATTAGTATAACGTGCTATTCGTTTCTATACCTTAATGTTACATTTTTTTAGGGCTGGCCACGGGACTAGAAAAGTCTCGGTCTCGATCTCGCATGACGAGACCGAGACTAGACGAGGCGAGACTGCCTTTAAAGCAACCGAGACGAGACTGTATATTTGGACCGACATTTACAGAGAGTCTAATAAATTACATATTCAAACGATAATTGAAAATATTTCGTTCCAATAATCAACAGTTTGTCCGGAAATCGGAGACGAGACCGAGACGAGACTTAATTATACGAGACCGACACTAGACCGAGACGAGACAGAAAATTTTCGATTTTAACGAGACCGAGACTTACAAAAGTCTCTCAGAGTCTCGTCTCGTGGCCAGCCCTACATTTTTTGTTTTGGAGGACCTCAGCAACAGCATACAGCAGTCTCCAGTTGCCTGAACAACAAATCTGATTTTGGCAATCAAAATACTGAGGAAAAAATATTGGATTCGCTGGGTCATTTGTTTTGAATTTTGTTCAGAATTAATTTTATTTCAGCTAGTTCTAATTTGAATTGAAGTTGCAGGAAATATTAGTAAAATAACATAAGGTACTCTCTTTTCTGTTTCTGAAATTTAAGTAAACAGTTAAATATAAATATTCACTACTGAAAATGAAAACAATAGTTTTGATTTTCAAAAATGACCACTTGGGCAAATTGCTTATACAATAACAATAGTGGACAAATTAAAATACATTACAAATTCGTATTTTAATTGAATACAAAGATTCGTTTTCATTGCTTTTCAATAAAAGTGTGAAAAAAGTTCAGGAGTGATTTGTATATGCTTCTGATTTGAAAAAAAAAAAAAATTTTGTTTCTAAGCTGGCCATACGTGACCGAACCAACGAGCCGAACGGCCCGGAGGTGAACCAAAATTGCCCGTGAGTGGGAAAACTCAGATGGCTTCGTTTGGTTCGGCCGAAGAATTTGGATTTTCAGCCAGTCCAAAATCCACGAACATGAACCTTCGAATGTTCGGCTCTATCGTCTGCGGGGAATCAGCAAGCCTAGCAGTTATGTTTGCTTCCAACTTTCCAATCGCTCCACCGCACCGTTACTAAATAATAAAATCCTACTTTCTCACTCTTCTCATTAAATTGTAGAATACAATTTTCACAAAAAACATCTAACTGTCTCATTTTTTCCATGAGAGACCGGAACCAAATAGCTCCGAGCTGTTCGGCTCGGTCGTGTATGGCCAGCTTAAGACTGCCAGGATGGCAAAGTGAAAGGCAAAATAAATATGTACAACAAATATACCTAACCTTTCTTACCAGTAAAGCCTTTCTGATAAAAATAATTGACAAAGTTGTTAAATTCTGTGAACCTTGACGCGTTTTTGTCAAGGATTCCATTTGACTGGTTAAACGGTCACCAAGGAGGAGTTCCAATAAATCGCCTTTACCATAGCTATAAACTTATGCATTACGGGATTCATAGGTTCCTTTGTAAAAATAATCCACATTCATATTAACAACATTATTTTTCGATCATAAATGTTGAATAAGTGCAAACAAAATCCTATCATAATAGGTTTTCATCATAGTTTTATATATTTATGACTATTTCTCGTTCACATTAACATTTTTTGGTAAGAATAACAATAAATCGAAAGTTGTCACTCACATTATGTAGATATTTTTGTTTACTTTTAAAAATAATCTACTCTGTCATACAGACATCAAATAAAACAATTTCTATATGGTGTTCTATAATGTGTTTAAAGATTTTATTTTCAGAAATATAAAATGTTCTTTTTCAAAATCCTATTGGTTTTACTTTACTGAGTGAACATAAAGAAACAACTACAGTCTTTAATTTCTGTTTTTTATGCATATATTTTAAGATTTGAATGTATTATCATACGAGAAGTTTGTTGTTATCTTAAATTTGAGGTACGAGGAAGAAAATCTAAGTTGCATCAATTGAATACAAAATATGGTAGGTAAATATTTCATTGCCATGAAAATTAAATTCCTTATTGAAATCCAAGTTACCAACATTCAAATTTTCTATTGAATTCTGAATTTACCAATCGAAAATCATATTAGCTTTCTAGGTAACCAACTTGCTTTTTTTTGAATGTGGTTACTAAATAATTATTTCAGATCAAGAAAATTATCTTGAGTTCTCGGGGGGGGGGGGCAAGACCCCGTGACCCCCCCCTGTATACGCCGTTGCATTGAGCTCTAAGAAGGTAGGGAATTGTTTTGTAGTCTAGGTCTTTTCTAATGTTTGATGATAGTCCTTTCGAGAAAGAAAATCTGCCTCACGTTTGCTCAATTGCTCAATTATCTTTCATGTTCCTTTTTTTTTGTTTTAGCTGTTAAACAAGAAAATAAAAAATAAAATAAATTACGATTAATTTTCAACTACAAAATTTTAAATTCAAGCTCATCATGATAATCTTATGTTACTCTTAGATTCAAAACTTAATAAAACTTCACGTGTCTCTTTAGTATGAATTCATGTCTTTTCTTGGTTTCTAAAGAGAAAAATGGGGTGCTAAGAGCTAAACGCCAGGGGTGTGGATAGTAGCGAAGACACTACATTGAAAATGGTATGACTTGAAACCGATCTTCCACCATCTTTCGGGGAATTCAAAAATGGCCACGAATCCTTAGGTTGGGTTTGTAATGGCCACACTGCGACACCATCTGCAGTGCCCTGATGTGGCAAAAGTCCGTCCGTGCTCATAACTAGTCCGTTACTTATTGTTTTTCCTAGTTTTCCTCAGGCCTGATTTATGTTATTGTTTGCAGGCGAGGTCAAGTTTTCGGGGTAAGATCCCCCCCCACCGACGAGCTGACGCCGTGCATATGCAAGCAGGCCGCGTCCCCGCTACTTGACATTCCTTCATTTTTCCTAACCTTTTCTTTTGCTAGCTTCCTACCCTTAACTTCTCCCATCCTACTTCCTTACCAACTCCTCACCTCCTCTCGCCTCGCAACAAATGGAATGAAAATACTATGCCGACAAATTATTTTTTTAAATTTCTATTAAAAACGATTTTAAAACCTTTAGAATAGACGTTTAATTGTAAATTGCCTTTTTGACATGAAGGCGTCCTCGGATCATTCAAACTTTGTTCCTTCTGCTTTTATTTTATTCTCATAGTTGTTGTAGATCATCTAAAAAAAAACAAAGACAACAATTTATTTTCGTCCGAGATTTTGTTTTGGTTGATTGAATTCTGAGTCTGAGTCTTAAATTAAGTCGTGGTAAATATTTCAAAAAAAATTCATATGCGACACTTTAAAAAAAAATCGAATGAAATTTTTCAAACGTGTTTTATATGAATTCTTGTTTAAATATTTATCTGTATTAAAAATGATTATAATAGGCGTGTTTTATTGCAAAAGACATCCATAGTACAGTTCGATTTTACATGCATAATAAATACAATATCGCTAGTAGCTCTACAGCCGATAAGAAGCTAAAGCAGAATCCTACTGTGGATAGATTTTTGGCGTTTATTCGAGCCTCTATTCTTGTCACTCCTTTTTGTGGCCATTAACAAAATTAAAACCACCGATTTTAAACTTTATGTTAATGTCTTATTTAGTGATTAATATCAAGGGAATAGATAGATAGATAGTTTAGATAGGTAGTTTTAAAATTACAGTATTTTCTTATAAAAATCAAAGTTAATCAAATGTATATCTCAATCTGAATAAGTAAACATTTCTCGACGAGTAATTTCAAGATGCCAATCAACCAAAGTACGAAAGATAGATGAGTAAGTATCTTAACGTAGCTCGTTCAATGAGAAAAAATAAGATACGTAGAAATAGGTTTGTTCGGTTGGACAGTAGCCAGGCCGATAAGATGAGCTTAGATTTCTTAGAGTGTATGTAAACTAGTTGGTGGTTTTCTGACATTCTCCTCCCCGGTACATTGATCCAGTGCTTTGCTTAAATGTACATCTTCACATGTGTTCAACTTGGCTAGTTTAACAGCTGGTCGGTCGTAAATTCCATCTGCCGTTTTAACTGTAGCACTTCTAACTTGATCATCTTTAGACACATGAACTTTGAGTATTCTACCCTTAGGCCAGGATTTGCGGGGATATCTCTCACCGATAACCAAAACTATGCCTCCTTCTTGAAGGGGTTTAGCATGCTTAGTCCACTTCTCTCTTGTGGTCAATTGTGGTAAGTATTCTAGGACCCATCTTTTCCAATAGTGGTTCACGTACAGTTGAGACATCAGTGCGTTTGTTTTATACAGCTTTACGTTCTCATTTTTTTCTTAAAGGGAATTGGTGACGAACCTCCAGCTAACTGCCGCAGGAAATGGTTAAGAGTCAGAGATTCGGATTCTTCAATGTCCAAAGGTAAGTAAGTTAAGGGTCTTGAGTTGATCATGTCCTCAACTTCCATCAAATAACTTCGAAACAGCTCATCGTTAGGTTTGTAAGTGGTGGTGTCGCTTACAGCATACAAAGCAACTTTCACTGATTTAATTAAACGTTCGACGCACCCGTTCATGTGTGGTGACCCCGGAGGGTGGAAATACCATTCGGGATTTGCGCTAACAAACTTAGAGGCTATAATTTGTGAGTCGATTTGCTTTAAGTCTTTTCGTAGAATTTTTTCGGCCCCACGAAATTCGTTCCCCGATCAGTGAATATTTTTTTTACGGGTCCTCTGCGACTTAGAAAATTTTGATAACACAAAATAAAGGAATCGGTGCTGCAACTATAGGCAATTTCTATATGAACCGCTCGTACAACCAAGCATGTGAATAGGCAAATGCAACGTTTTTTCTACTTTCGTCCATTGACCTCTTCGAAAGGTCCACCATAGTCCACTGCTGTGTAGGTAAATGGAGGGGTGTAAAGTGTCATACGAACAACTGGTAATGCAGCCATTTCCGGGTTTACTGGTTTACTCGAAGTATTTTGCAACGATTGCAAGTCTTTCGATTTCGCTTCAGGAACTGCCGCAGTCTAGGAATGTAGAATTTTTTTCTTATCTCGTTCACTACTGTATCGTGATTTACGTGTCGAAACCTTTCATGATAATCAGTAACAAGCAACTTTGTGCCATGATGATGCTGCGAGAGTATTATGGGTCGATTTCTTCAATTTTTTTATCAATCTTTCTCATGGATCTGAGTACACCATCGTCATCTAAGTATGGTTTTAGAGAAATTATTTCGTTGTTGAATTGTTTTTTATTACCATATAGATTAACATATTGTTTCAAACACTATATTTCATTTTCGTAACACTGATTTTGAATTAGTTTAAATAATGAGATCTCAGCACGTTTATATTCATATGACATTAGGAATTTCGAATTAAATTTTGGTTTTCTATTTAATAGTACGTATATACCCCGATGTACAAAGGCTGTGAATCGTAACAATTAAACCAACTTGAAAACTTTTCAAAATTAATAGTTGGTTCGCAAACATGGTGAACTGCCTCAAAAATTTCAACATCTGGATTTGGTTGCTGAGATCATGTTGAGGGATGGTCCCTTTTTCCTCTTAGTCGCATCATCAGCCAGATTCAGATCCGAAGGTACATATCGCCAATTTCCTATGTTGCTTATTTCTTGTATTTCAGCAATTCTAAATGCAACAAATTGGCTCTTCGTTACTTTAGCATCCGATCTCAACCATCTTAATACAGTAACCGAATCCAACCAGTAGAAGATTTTGATAATTGGATTGCTTAGTGATTGTCGAATACTGCAGGCAAGTCTAGGTCCAATCAATACTGCAATCAGTTCCAACTTCGGAATGGATGTAAGTTTGATCGGTGCAACCTTTGTTTTGGAGGCCAAAAGTGTGCATGATACTTTACCCTCAGACTGGATTCTCATATATGCAACTGCTGCACTGGTGTCTGTGCTGGCGTCGACGAATATATGAATTTGTATGTTCTCTTCATCCTATATAGATGGTTTGATGGTGTAGCTTCATGAAGTTGTTGAAGCCACTTCAGCCATTGGTCGTGTTGCTCATCTGCAATCTCATCATCCCAATCTATTTTAGAGAACCATATTTGTTGTAGCAAGACTTTTAAATAACACGTTAAGTGATTAATTAACCGTAAAGGGTCAAAAATTGACATCAAAATTCTCAAAACTTAACATCTGGTCGGTTTATGTTCGCCATTCAAAACACTTTTGCTACCTTTGTTCAGTTTCAATGAGAATGTGAATGAATCTGATTGTATGTCCCACAACATACCCAAAACCTTTTCAGTATTTTGTTCTGGTTCTTTATTAAGATTGACAAGCTCAGTCATCTCTTCATGTGAACTTTCTAGCGCCAACAACACTTCACGAGAATTCGATTTCCACTTATGTATATGAAACCCACTTGCCGAGTGGATTTTCTTAATCTGTTCAGCTAGTATGACTGCTTCTTCCTCTGTGGCGACGCTGTCGAGTAAGTCGTCGACGTAGTGGTTGTCCACAATTGCCTTAACCGCTCTAGGATACTCACTTTAAAACTGTTTAACATTCAGATTTTTCACATATTGAGCACTACTTGGCGAACACGTGGCTCCAAATGTCATGACTTGGGTTACATATACGCTTGGCTCCTCATCTTTTCGATCGTTTCATAGAAATCTGCAAGCTTGTTGATCTTCTTCAATTAATTTGTTTTGGTGGACCATTTTGGAAATATCACCACATATTGCTATAGAATTTTCTCTAAATTGAAAGAAAATTCCAAGCAAAGATAAAAGCTGATCAGGTCCTTTAAAAAGGAAAGAAATTAAAAAAGCACCTTTAACCTTTTCGGCAGCATCCCAAACAAATCGCACTCTTCCTGCCTTTTTTGGACTAATTACGGGAAAAAGAGGAAGGTACCATATACGCTTGTGCTGGTTTTCTAACTCGCTTTGTTTCAATTTCCGAATGTAGCCTTTATTTAAACAGGCAGCTATTTGGTTCTTCATCTCAAGTCTTAGCTGTTGATTTTTCTCTAACCGTCGATTAAGCATCTTCAATCTGTATTAAGCCATTGGATAGCTATTGGGTAAGTCCACATCATCACAACGCCATAGCAAACCTGTTTCATATCTTTTTCCTACAAGCTTTGTCGTAATTTGCATAATGGATGTAGCTCGGCGATCTTCTTGGGACGACAAATCGTCTTTGGGCACTCTGACCCCTAGAGTCTCGATGGAGAAAAACCTTTTCATACTTTCATGCAGATCCTCATCATTAGGATCGCGATGTTCTTCGACATGGTAGTTCACACTTTCGTAGTCGGATGTTCGCTTTGACCCAAAAACTGACTATCCTAATTTACACTTCGTCGCGACAGGATCCTTATCTCCAGCCAATCGTGTTTTGATGGGAACTGCCAAGTGCCAATCACTGATTCCAATCATTATCTTGGGTTTGCATTGATTTGTATGAACAAACTGGAAGGCCTCGTAAATGGTTATATTTTTTCACCAGCTCTTCATAACGCAAGGTTTGTTTCGGCAAGTTGAGCTCTTTTATTGTATGCGATTCAGGAATTATATATTTCTTAGCGCCCTCGTGCACACCGGAGATATGCACCGAAACCTTAGTTGACTCTTCTTGACGTGTCACATTGGCCATCCACTTCAAATTTAGAATCACCTTCGGGCCTGTTAATCCCAACTGCTCAGCCACATCTTCTTCAATTCGGGTGCCACTGGAACCGCCATCTAAAAACGCCATCACCTGTTGCTTTTTGTTTCCGTGCTGCAATATTACAGGTAAATATTGGAACTGAAATACATCACCCAATCTCGTATGGCTGTTCTGCATAGATTCTACTACGGGTACATTATTTTGCGGGTTAACTTCTAAATGCATAAGTGGATGGTGTTTACGACTACAACCGCTACATTACATTTAACCGCCTTCTTACAAATGTACGGGTATTTCATCCTATGGACGGTTAAACATTGTCGGCATAGCTTAAGCTCTTTGACCTTTTCCCACCTGTCAGCTGAATGAAAACTGTTAAAAACTGCACAAGATTCTACTGATTTACATTTATTTGAACAAACTATACATTTATGGGATGAATCATTTATGACGTGAACATTAATTCTACTTTCTTTTTTAGATGGCTGCTTCTCGACTCTCTCAGATGATGGTAATAAGGAATATACTTTTTTTGCTTCTATTTTCAACCAAGACCCGAATGCTAAAACCCCTGAGACGTTACTTTCGTAAGCATATGAAGCCCATTCCATTTTCATATCATTATTCAATTTCTTCAACAATTCTTTAAGCAATAAAGTATTGTTATATTGACTTTCTAAAGACGATGCCTTCATAACTGCATTCATGTTAGTGACTGCTGTCGAAAATTGGATTATGGACTCTAAT
This sequence comes from Melangyna quadrimaculata, assembly GCA_949320155.1. NCBI lineage: Eukaryota > Metazoa > Arthropoda > Insecta > Diptera > Syrphidae > Melangyna > Melangyna quadrimaculata. The sequence goes on along the minus strand of OX439483.1, from coordinate 305,771,534 downwards.
TTGTCACCCCTCACAGGTGGAAATTTACTTATTGTATCATTCTGGGCGTTGAGAATGACTGTGGGCTGTTCAAATGCTAGCATAAGACATTCCATACTGTCTGGTATGCATGATGGTTCGCATAGTTGACTTGACACCTCGTTTCTAGCTCTGCCTTTGAGGGATTGTTGGAGACGCATTAAGTTTTCTTCGTTGGAATAGCCGCATTCTTTTGTTGATTGTTCAAACATTCATTTAAACACGGGCCATACTTCTAACTCGCCTCTGAATGTGGGGAGTGCTCTATAGATTTTTCGAGCCGCAATTTGCCTCTGGTTGAATGGTGGTTTATATTCACCGCTGATGGTTGGTTCATATGTATTTGGATTCAACTGTTTGGGTGTCTTGTCGCTCGGATTGAATTCACGTGCTCGAGGATTCAGTGTAATGTTGTTGACGCAGTCTGTGATGTCCTCTACTCGGTTATTTTCATCATCATCAAATTCGAGATCACAGACAGATGCTTGGTCCACTAGATCCTCCTGCTGTTTAAGGACATCGTGCTCTAATAGAAGATTTAGACGCTGTTCCTTCACAGCCTTCGCAAACCCATCTACACAAATCATCGGCCTGACCACTACTTAAACCTACACACATAAAGTGAACCATTTTATACATACCCCATCACATAGGATCATCTCTTCATTGTAGGGCTCCTGGCATACTTTGCACGTGGCTCGTCTTCGCTGCGGTTGCGCCTGCTGTTGTTGTTCTGGAGGATTCTGCTGGCCGCCTACTTCATTCTGGTCCGGAGATCGTGTCACCGCCATATTGATCATTTATAGATACAGATGTAATTTTAAAAAATGTCACTCCTTTTTGTGACCATTAATAAAATTAAAAGCGCCGATTTTAAACTTCATCTTTAATGTCTTATTTAATGATTAATATCAAGGGAATAGATAGAAAGATAGTTTAGATAGGTAGTTTTAAGGACCATTCACATGGGAGCGACCAACGACCGACGCATAAACAAACAAAAGGGAATTAAAAAATTAATAAACCTTAATATTTCACAAAATGGTTGAATTTGATTTAAGATTAATTTTAAAATTATAAAATCTGAATTTTTATTTGCTTAAATATGAGAAATTAAATTGGTCGTAACGAATTGCGGCTATTCGCGACGAACAAATTGTTTTCTTAAAATTCTCTTGTTTTAGCAAATAAAATTAAAACTTTAGTATCTTAAAAAAATCCTCAATTATAATTCTTCCATTTTGTCTACATTTTGTAAAGAATTTAGGTTTATTAATGTTTTAAACCCCATTTGTTCATTCGTTCGTCGGTCGTTAGTCGCTCTCATGTGTATAGTCTTTTAAAATTACAGTATTTTCTTATAAAAATAAAAGTTAATCAAATGTATCTCAATCTGAATAAGTATCTGCCGTTGCCTCGTTAAATTTTAAAACATGTCTCGACGCGTAATTTCAAGATGTTAATCAACAAAAGCAAGAAAGAAAGATGAGTAAGACCCCTTTCACACAAGGAAACTGAGTTGCCGGCGATTTTAAGTTTCTGGGCGAGAAGGGCTTAAAAGGAAGACGAAAAATTTCCCCTCACACCCTTCTCACCAACAAACTAGCCAGTTTCTGGCAACTCAGTTTCCTTGTGTGAAAGCCGTCAAAGTATCTTAACGAAGCTCGTTCAATGAGAAAAAATGAGACACGTAGAAATAGGTTTGTTCGGTTCGGCAGTAGCCAGACCGATAAGATCAATTTAGATTTCTTAGGGTGTATGTAAACTAGTTGGTGGTTTTCTGACAATTCTACTTTATAGCCTCTTCACACCAAACCCAAAACCAGGTTTTCGGCAATTGGTTAACGAAAACTTGAAATGCGTTCACATCAAAAATTTACAAGTTTTCATTTGACATTTCATTTGTTTTGCTTAAGTAGCAGCCCGTAGCGTAATGGTTAGTGCGTTCGACTGTCACGCTGGAGGTCCTGGGTTCGCTTCCCAGCCTCGTCCACCTAAAAACTAAAAAAGTTTTTTTTCAGGGCTACTGCCTCTTGCGAGGAATTGACAAATCCTCCAAGAGTATCACTTGTCACGAATAAGTGCTTCTCGTCTAGCCGTTCGGATTCGGCATAAAATTGTAGGTCCCTTCCATTCCTGTCGACAGGCGCACACAGGAATGGTTGCGAGTTGTTAGTCACTAGGCCCTGGTTCTTCATGAGCCGTTGTGTCACCCGATTTATTTATTTTTATTTTTTGTTTTGCTTAAACACAATGGCTTCGAGGAAGGGCCACGCCGCTTTCAAAATTGTCAGTGCCACAGAAAAGGGAAAAATCAAATGTTTTATGTGCAATTAAAAGACAATTTATTAATATTGGAATTTAATAATGGAAATACAATCAACTTTGATTCAATTAATTTATTTCTTACCCGATCTATTTCACGTAGTAGTTAGGATGCGCGATACTGCGTCGCGCTGTCTTGTGTTCCAGAAGAAAAAATATTTTTTCCTGGCAGCAACCCATCAGCTATTTATATGACATTTAATTGAGCGCTGAATGTTTCAAAAGGTGTGTTTGTTTAGTTCATCCTGCAAATCCAACATGTTTTGGACAGGCTTTATTTAAAACTTGTGTTTCATCAAAACTTTTGGTTTAGCATAAATGTATGGGAAAACTTGTGTTTTCGATCTAGGTTTTCAGCCAAAACCGATATTTTCGCGAAAACCGGGTTTTGGGTTTGGTGTGAAAAGGTTATTATTAGCTTCTTATCTTATCTTCTAGCGATGTTGTATTTGTAATGCATGTAAAATTGTACTGTACTGTGGATGGCTTTTGCAATAAAACACGGCTAATGATCAATACGAGTACTTAAATTAAGACTGAGAACAGTTTCAATCCACCAAATCAAGATAGTGGTTTTGAGATAAAAGCGTTTTATAACTAGCAGTTACAAGTATTTTGTATGATTTTTTCTTGAAATTCTTAAAAGTGTTTTGATAAAATGCTGTTATTTCCAAACCACTATCTTGATTTAGTAGATTGAAATGGTTTGTACTTACTTTATCTGATACGAAGGACTACACCTTTGTTGTTTCCCAATTCGGATTGGCCGGACTAAGATTCACAAAAATGTTTCCTCTTTCAGTTTACCTTGACTAGCTCGATGTTTCTCTTTTAAACGTTCAACTTCCTTGACAACATACGATGACCGTGAACCGGCGTTATTGTTTGTCACAGAGAAACTGGCGTTCTCGTCATGTTTCTTGCGTTGTTGGTTGCCCGTGAATATTACTGAATGTGAGTGGAGCAGCTTATCTTTGTGTTCAGAAACCACCAAATCCAGTTGTGGGTTGCGTGTTCAAACTCCAGTTGAAACAACGAACCGACTTGGTTGGTCTGGAAGTTGCTGGAGCCAGTGGTCGGAGCAGGTGTTCCAAACACAGAAGTGTTCCCAAATGCTGGAGCAGGCTTTTGTCCAAATAGTCCCCCACCTGCGGTGCTGGTATTGACATTAGTATACCAAATCCTCCGAATCCTGTATTGGCTGTAGATGCTTCCAGACCAAGGGCTGGCTTATTTTTTTGTTGAAGGTGCCCCAAAGACAGAGTTTTGTTGAACTGAAGCACCAAAACCACCAGGTGCTGCTGTATTCTGAGCTGCCGGCTGAAAAAAATGAGAAATTAATTATAAACTGTAAGAGTTTCTTACGTTCATTAGGTCGAGTTTCTAAATTATTAAAGAGAGTGTACCTCCCAAATATATAAAGAATTATATCTTCTAATGTGACTCTAACAAAGGCACAGCATTTAATATTATAAAAAATATACATAAATAATATCCTGAACAGAATATTGTAGGTAGTTTAATTACTTTTTACTTACGGCTGTCTATATTTGGATTTTTTTCCCTTTTTGTGGTCTCCAGCTAATGATTTTTCAAAGCACTGCAATGAAAAATAAAGAAAGTATATTAATAAACACATCTAAGTATTTTGTTTAAAACAAAATCAATTTTTATTAAAAAATAAATTATTTTACATGATAGTAAATACAGGTATCCCTTATGGCTGTCACTGGTTAGTGTATACATCATAGAGTAAGTATACTACCTAGAGGCCCGACTCGTAAGCCCCTTGCATTATATTTCTTATAGGTATTATATATTTCTTTAGGTATTTTGGAACCATTCATTTGTAGATACACTCTCTTAAATAATTTAGAAACTCGACCTAATGAACGTTTAAAATTTTTCAATTTTCATCAAACACCAAAACCGCCAGGAGCAGTTACTGCAGAGGTAACAGCAGCAAGCCGCATACGCTCATCTTCAATTCAATGCGATTCTGAGTCGGTGGATTCACCAAAAAAACCGCTACCATCGACTTCACTAAGTTAAGTTAAATGGTACTTTATTACTTCTTGAAATTATATAATTTTACAAAGGATTGTACATGGCAAAGCCGGCTGCCGAGAATTGACAACAAGTTTAAACAATTATTTTTTTTACAAGTCAAAAAAAAGAAAATGTAGCTGAGATATACATATTTATATAAATATGCATTGTTATATATTCAAAAATTTTCATTTATTATTCTTTGCCTATATTTAAGTGCAGTTTTGCAATATGCCACCAAGCTGCAGTCTTCGAGTAGTAGTACATTAGTACCAAAGTGATTTCGCCTGATTTCTTTCAGTATGGGACAGGATCCAAGGAAGTGTAAAACGTTTACATCTTCTCCGGTATCGCACAAGCTGCAACGAGTTGGGAGGTCTTCGCGATAATGCATCCAGTTTAAATTGAGCAGTTCTCCTCGCGCTCGTATAAGGATCGATATTTGTTTAGTACTGAGGTTCGAGTTCATGTAGTCAAGATCGTGATGGTTAAGGCTTCGATAAAGTGTTTGCGAACTTCAGCTTTCCTCTTGGCTGATATTTATTGTTCTCATTCAATTCAAAACTGATGTTATATCTATTGGCTATGTTTTCCCAATCCTTGTAGAACAGTGTTTTTGCCCGTAGTGCCCTTTTGTAAGAACTTTGGTAAGCCGTGTGTTATCTTCTGCATTTAACACTTTTTGAATATAGCACACGTTGAGTTTGAGGGTAAATATAAGCAGTGGTGATATGCCAGTCTCAGTTTGTAGTACGTAGTTGGGTGTGTTTGATGGAAGCTGAAATAACGTTTTTAAAAAGAAACGTAGCAGTTTTTCGACATCTTCATAGTGTTTCCCTCCCCAAACTTGGGCTTCGTAGCACATTATCGATCGCATAACAGCTTCAAACAACTTAATTTTTGCCGGAATTGCAACCCTTGCATTGGACATGAGGTTGCACGTGCAATTTATTGCTTTTTTTGCTTCGGCAAGTTTGATGGCATAGTGCTTTTTCATTGAAAGATCATGGCTTGTGTTATTCCAAGATATTTATATGTTTTAACGATCTCTAGGTCCTCTCCACCATACTTCCATTTTTCGTTCCTTGCAAACCGACCAGATCCTTTCCTGAATACTAAAACTTTCGATTTGTCTGTGTTTATTTGCAGACTGTTATGCTTGCAGTATATTTCCAGCTTATTTATCATAAGCTGTAGTGAGTTTGGTGATTCGGTTAGGATTAAAATGTCGTCTGCGAAGAGCAGAGTTCTAATCCTTACTCCTTCTACTATGATGCCAGCAGGAAGATATATCATCCAGAAATAGCGAAAATATTAAGGGGCTGAGGAGGCATCCCTGCCTTACTCCAGCTGATACTTCAAACGATTCTAAAAGTGCACTCCTATTCCATATCATTGATTCATTATTTTCGTAAAGGCTTTTTAAGGTTCTTAAAAACTTCGACGAGATTCCGATCTGCGATAGTTTGTAAAACAGGCAGCTAAGATTTACTTTATCGAATGCAGCTCGGAAGTCCACAAAAAAAGAATATAGTTTTTTGCTTTTATTTAAGTAGCCTTCGGCGAGACTTGTAAGGGTGAAAATTTGATCCACTGTGGAATATCCCTCTCTGAATCCTGCTTGGAACTGACTAAGCTTGTTGTTTTCCCTTACCCACTTTGATAGCCTTGCATTCATAAGTCCGGTGAAGATTTTCGTAGTTGTATTCATAAAAGATATACCTCTATAATTGGCTGCATTATTTGGATCTCCCTTCTTGAAAATAGGGAAAATAATGGACCTTTGGAACTCTTCCGGTACCTTTCCTTGCTCATAGATATAATTGAACGCATTTAAAAGCTTTTCTAGAAAATTGATTGATGCATTGTGGAAAAAATTCATAGGGTATCCTATCTTCATCTGGAGCTTTGTTTGATTTCGCTTTTCTCAGAACTGCAAATAGTTCTTCTATTTCAAATCTTGCGTCCAGATTTTCATCAAACATTTGAAGCATAGCGTAGAGAAACTCAATTTGTGGTCCTTCTGGTTTCAACAAAGTTTGAAAGTGAGTTCTGAGCTCATTTACTCCAACCAGGGTACCAACTTTATGTGCCGTTCCATTTATTTTTTTTTTTGCAGTAGACCAAAACTCTTTGCTGTTAGCAATGCCGGAAATTTCAAAAGCCATATTATTTAAGTATTGCGATTTTTTGAATTCACATAACTCTTTGTATTGGTTATTAGATTCGATATAGATTTTTCTTGTATTTTCTGAACTAAGCTGCCTGAATAAATTCAGAGTTGCCAATGATTTTCTTCGGGCTCTAAATCAATCCTCGTCAAACCATGGTTGTTTTTAATTAAATTGTTTCTGTTTGTCTTCGGTGATGCTAGAAATTGTATGATTCCTGTGAAAACGCTAGAGTATAAGAGGGCATGGTTCCACTCTGATGATAGCAAATGCACGCACTCGTCTAGTGGCCTACGATAATCATTGGCGAACTTTTCTTTCCAAATGATTTTTGGCAGAAGTGACAGCTCTTTTGTAACCGGCGTTTTTCAACACAAAGCACACTCAATACTAAGTGGCATGTGATCCGAAAATATCTGCTTTGCTACTTGCCTGTCTTCAACTATAGTATGCCATTTACCATTTATCAGGGCATAGTCTATGTCGAACATCCTTTCCCTTTACGTATGTAAATTACCTTCAAAATCGCTTTTTGTTCTTCCATTTAGTAGGCACATGTCAAAATTATCGCACATTTCTATTATTTTTTATTGCTTTTGCATCCATAATTTTATCTTTCGATTTCCTTGCAATGTTTGAAAAGCAGTCATCTTCACCTTTAGCGATAGGGGCTACTTGATCACTTCCCACTCTTGCATTAAAATCGCTTACTAGCATAGCATTCTGACATCCTGAGGTAAGAAGGAAATCAAGCAATACTTTGAAATCCATTTTCCAGTTGGAACAGTTTGTGTATAAATGCACAATTTGTAGTTGGTTTCCATTAATATCCATTTGTACTATGTATCTATCCTCTGTCCTGACGAAGCTACAGATTACGTCCGACGAAAATTGTTCTTTAATACCGAACAGCATCCCTCCATTCGCTCTCCCTGCTGTGTGAATTCGCACTGCAGCATCCCACACCAATTCAAATCCTTTAAAACAATTTTTGAAATTATCAAAACAATTTTCCATTAAAAATGTTTCATACAGAAAAAATATCATGACTCTTAACATACTCAAAAAAATTTAGTCTTGTTTTTTACTCCAGCTACATTATATGATAAAATTTTAAAATTTAATTTTGTTTTATTTTTAATAGACTTAATACTAGGGCAGACGGCAACTCTACTAGGATGAATGATTATATTTTGCGATCGCTGCGACGCTATTGTATGTTGAAGATGTAGATGTCTCTGTCATCGTTAGAGGGCTCCTGTCACTATTTGACGTTGTCATTAGCAGCTGATTTAGAATTTTTTCTCCGTCCCCATGTATTAAAGAAAAACAAATGCAATAAATCAACAATCAATTTATTCGTAAAAAAAAAATAAATCGGGTGGCACAACGGCTCATGAAGAACCAGGGCCTAGTGACTAACAACTCGCAACCATTCCTGTGTGCGCCTTTCGACAGGAATGGAAGGGACCTACAATTTTATGCCGAATCCGAACGGTTAGACGAGAAGCACTTATTCGTGACGAGTGATACTCTTGGAGGATTTGTCAATTCCTCGCAAGAGGCAGTAGCCCTGAAAAAAAACTTTTTTAGTTTTTAGGTGGACGAGGCTGGGAAGCGTAAGTAATTTCTAAAACTATAAACAAACATTCATAAACTATACCATTGGTTTCTTTATCTATTTTCCAATCTCAAAAAAATAAAATGAAATTCTAAATACTAACTTCTCTGAACACTTACAGATAAACAAAAGAAAACTGTAGTATCTTTTTAACTACAAGTTAGTCTCATTATCTATAAACAAAAAATAAAAAACAAATAAATTAAAAATTCAACATTTGAACCAATAACTCGTTTCTCAAGCAAAAGACATACAATGTACCTACACTCTGTAAGTAATCAATAATTAGCGCTACTGCGCATTCGTTTCAATCAAAAGAGATAGGTAGTGGCATAGCATACTCGGTATACCAGCCAACTACCTATCCCCTTTTAATATCTACCTAGCTTTAAGATAGTTTTAAGTATTTATTAAGTATTGTATATAATATCCCAGCGGGAAATATCGTCCCCAATGAATTTTATAGCTGAATTCTTCAATCAATTCACTAGCCAAATAATAAAAGGAAACGTCATGCAATGATTTAGTGAGTGAAGAGTCATGCGAGGTTTCCTCAGTTCATAGATTTGAACCCACTTTTTGCTTTGTGTGTCGAAAACAACAAGACAACAGCAATCAATCCACTAGCCAGATAATACAAGGAAACGACATGTAATGATTTAATAAGTGAAGAGTCATGCAAGGTTTCCTCAGTTCATAGATTTGAACCTACTTTCTGCTTTGTGTTTAGAAAACAACCCTTTCTTCCGTTGAATTAAAAATTGCTTTTGATATGGAAAATTATAAGATGAAAAAACCGTTGAAAAGTCATGTAGAAGTTCATCAGTTCATCGTCTATGTCCACTCATATGCTTTGTAAAGTGTGCACCGCCATTGTGTGTTTTGATAGAAGTTGATTTTTTTTTGTGTTCTCTGTGTTGACATTGTCTACTGACAGTAAACATTATAAGAGGACTTATGAATTTCCATTAAAAAGAGGCAGTCTCAGATTTTCTCAAAGCATATGAAGTGGTGATTAACCAACAACCACTGACCTAGTGATTTAACTTTAATTTAAAGTTTTAATTCTATATTTTAAATAACCAAATCACAAATAATTCACAACACAACAGAGTTAATGAATTTACTATTTATTTAATTTTCTTCACATTTTTCATATTGAATTAACTAATTGCTGAATAAACAACTACCTACTTCTATATCTTGTGATTTGATAATTGAATTTTCATTACCATTTTCATCGAAAATATTGAACTGACGAATAAACCACATACATTTATGCAGTGAATTAATAGATTATGCAACCACCATGTTTTTCATCATCTGGGTCGGTGAATAAACAACTTCCAACGAAGTAGTGACTTCGTTGGCGAATTTGCATCGGATTTTCAGCATGTGCTTCCCGCCTAGGACATGCCCATGTTAATTTCATCAAAGGAATCACCTGAAAAGTGGACGGTGCAGCTGCCATTCCTCAAGGAAAAAGCAGATTTTTCCTCAATGAATTTTTGAATTTTTCCCACTGGGATAGATTACAAAAATATATCTAATAGACAAAACTACTCCTGAGCAAGAGTAGATACACTAACACAGTAAAAACAGCCACGAGGCAAGCAAAACGTAATAATAAAGCCGGCAATACATTATAGCCGCAGCTAATCAAGCCATAAGCAAAAGAATCATAAACTCTGTAAATGTATTTGAAAAAGGCTCAATAAATTTCAATTCAATTCATGTAATTCTTTACAAACAATTTTGTCATTTTCATCACAATAAAATGTTTTACCTTCCACTTCAATATACTCGCCCTTGAGAAAAACTTTATCATTTTGTTTAATCTGTAGTATGCCCTTCTTCAAGGTGAAAATTCCCCTTCGTCGATCGCGAACCATTTTTGGATAATCTCTTTGGATGGAGATTCCAGTGTTATGCAGTTTTGCAGCTTTGGAGATTATTTTCTTCTCTTCATCGCTATTGTTGGCTTGTACAAGTACATTTGTCACATTTTGGTTTGCTGAACCTAGTTTTTTGACATCTTTAAATGTATTTTCCTGTAAATTAACATCAAGAAATTCAGAGCATATTTCTTTTGCACGGACGATCGGGTCTACGTTGGATGCAGTTGTTGGTATATGTACGATGACGTTGTTTTCGCATGCCCGTTTTGCCAAAAGTTGCACCTCTCTCTCCCACGTACCACATCTTAGTTGGGTTTTCTGTAACGCATCTTGGGTTTGTTGGTTTTGCGTAGCCAAGAGCTGTTCTTGGAGTTTAACTATTTGTTCTTTATGTTGACTCAAGATTGTATGCAGTTCCAAAACATCATTTTTCGTTGCCAGGTTAACGATTTTTCTATCGAACATTTCCTCAAATTCTTTAACTGACATTTCTCCTACGCCCATTGTACCAAGTTGTTTTTTATTTTGTTGGTGTGTATCGGGTGAAGTCTCACAGACTCTCCGCTTAAACATAGATGTACGAGAATAAATTAACACCCTGTGCTACGATAAGCTTTCACAGACAAATAATATTGTTCTCGGAGAAGAGCACAGTGTGCTAAAAAGACTACCGTTGAACAATAATATCAATATCAAGTGGTAAGCAAGTTACCGTTGCCCACCAGAAAGTTTGCTGTTGAGTTGTTCTCAAATAAAACTCTCATGCTGATGACCGCTGGACCAATTCAGTCTTTGGGTGCGTGACTTGATGGACACTTCGGCCGTGAAGCTAATTGTTTAAAAAATTGTATTTTGTAATTGACAAATTCGAGAACCTTTATAATAAAGAAAATTTATGTTTATGAGTAAAAAACACAAAAACATTTGTTTATATTTACTGGCGCCCAACGTGAGGCAACGCGAGTTTTGCGATTCTTGTAAAAATCCGTATTTAACTACAAAAAAAAAGTATAAAAAAGACAAACAGTTGCTAAATTATGATCCCACCCAAAATTGTGCGTGCTTAGAAAAAAAAACCGTAGCATAAAATGGACAGTTATATAACGCAGCCTAGACATCTATAGCTCTAAGTCCAATCAAGTAAATTATTGACAAGCTAAAAAAAATAAAATATCTTAAATATAATTAACAGACATAAAAAGACATTACAAAATGCAAATATTTAGAGTGATTTTCCTCTAAATTTATACAAATAAAAACAAAATACATACATATAAAAATGTATCCCCAAAATTATTAAAACATTATTAAAATCAATAAGAAAATAATTTTTACTTGCGAGTGGAGTGCCTTTCTATCAAATAAAATAGAATAAATATAGGTAGATACACAGATTAATAAAATAATTTGTACAATATTAAAATTATAAAAAAAACTCATGATTATTGGTTTTGCACGTGGTCATTTAATTGATTATATTATGTACCTAGTAGGAAAGTATTATATTACTTTATAATTATCACAAAAAATAATAAATTTTTGATAAATTCATAACTGTAAAGGGCTAAAAAAAAATATAAAATAAAATGGATGAAGTACAGTTGCGTGCAATAATAAGAGTTGCCGTTCAGACCGCAGTCGAACAAGCGCAACAATCTTTTGAGTCTCGAAACAGTGAACTTACGAATAGACTTACATTTTTAGAAACACCATCAAAGGTTAAGGAATATAAGGCCATCACCATTAAACGCCAAATTAAATGTGAGGAAACATTAGATCTCCTGAAATCTCTTCCAGAGTTTAAAGGCGATCAGTTAAATAATGTCTCTTGGCGTCAAGCTGCATTCGCCGCCCAGAAAATGTTTGAGGGATTTGAAGGGAGTTCAAGGTATTACCAGGCTGTAGCTTTGATTAGGAATAAAGTTGTAGGACCCGCGGATTCAGTTTTATCATACTTTAGTACTGTTCTAAATTTTGCGGCAATAATTAGTCGTTTAGATTTTACTTACGCTGACAAAAGACCAGTTTACCTCATCGAACAGGAAATGTTAACTTTGAAACAGGGAGCACTGTCTATTCTTGAGTTTTACGACATAGTTGAAAAGAAACTGACATTAATCATCAATAAAACCATGATGACACATGAAGGTAACACTGATTTAATCGCGTCTTTTAATCAAAAGTATAGGCAGGATGCTCTAAGGACATTTATTTCTGGGTTGCGAAAACCAATATGTGACATTTTCTTTTCTTCAAGGCCTGCAGATATGCCCACTGCACTAGCGCTTGCACGCGAATCAGAGGCCAATCAAACTCGGTATACTTTCGCTAACTCTTTTTCAAACTACAGTGAACGACCAAACAAAGCACTGGCACAGCAAAGCTTTAAAAATGATTCATTCAACTCTCCTCATTTCAAACGTCAAGTAGACCAATTTCCCAGAGAACAGCCAATGGAAATAGATCCATCAACTTCGCACTATAGATCTTCGACTCAGAACCAAGTAAATTCATTACAAAGACCGGTGAATAATAGTTTCAATAACAATCACACAAACAATAGACAGACTTTAAAAAGATCAGGACCCTAAGACAAATATGTCCACAATAATTATAAACCTTTTGCAAAAAATAACGATTCAACACATCAACCGATTCCAAAAATTCAAAGAGTTAATAACTTGGTTCAGAATCGTCCAAAACAACTAAATGCAGTACAATATTCTGTGGATGATAACTATTTTGACCATGACGAGGAATCACTGTCATGCAATTACGAAAGAAGTGAAAATGAAGACCTTAAATTTATAGATGAAGTTAATTTTTTAGGGATAGGTCCCTCCTACCACACATAAGCAGAACGTTAGGAGGGAAAGTCATTAAATTTTTGATAGATACAGGTGCCGCCAAAAATTATATCAAAAATATTAGTTGTCTAAGAGGAGTTAAGCCAGTAGAGAATTCATTTACTGTCCAATCTTAGGATGGATTGTATGAAATTAAGTTTAAATGTGTAATACATTTATTTAATAAAAACACAACTTTTTTCATTCTCCCTCGCCTTGATAGATTTGATGGCATCATTGGATGCGATTTTTTGCATGAAAAAGGAGTGCATCTTGATTTAAAAAGAGGACTTATTCAATATGATGGTAGAGAGGAAAAGCTTTTATATTTTTTCTGTAGAAATGTTAACCACTTATCCATTGAAAATAAGTTTGAACCACCGGATGTTCGCAAGCAATTTGATTATATAATAACAAACAGTCACAAAGTTTTTGCTGATTCAAATGAATCTTTGCCGTTCAACACCAACGTTGTAGCCACCATCAGAACAACGGATAATGAACCAGTCTACTCAAGAGCTTATCCCTATCCAATGGCAGCTGCGCGATTCGTCAACCAAGAAATTTCCGATCTTCTTAGCGCCGGAATCATAAGACCATCACGGTCGTCTTACAATAACCCGATTTGGGTTGTTGATAAGAAGGGCTTTAACGAGGATGGTAGTAGGAAAATGCGACTTGTAGTGGATTTCAGGAAATTGAATGCAAAAACAACAAGTGATAAATATCCTATTTCGGATACGTCTGTCATTCTTGCAAATTTAAGTCAGTTTGTCTTTTTTTTCAACGTTGGATTTGAAATCTGGATTTCACCAGATTAATCTCTCTGAATCTGACAGAGAAAAGACAGCCTTTTCAATTAATAATGGCAAATTTGAGTTTTGCAGGCTTCCGTTTGGCCTTCAAAATGCACCTAGCATTTTTCAGAGAGCCATTGATGATGTTTTGAGGGAGGATTTCACCGACATTCCACTATAAGCCTGGAAAAGAAAAGCATGTTGCGGATGCTTTATCCAGACAATATATTAACGTTACAGAACACTCGAATGAATCGTTAATGGCCCACAGTGAAGAGTCTTTGACAAAAATTATTCGATCTGTGCAGAATCCCATAAACTGCTTTAGAAATCAGATTGTTGTCATTGAAGGCCACGAGAACAAAATAGTTAGAAAAATATTATTTAAAAACAAACTCAGACATGAAATAACATTTTGCGATAGAAATTACCTACTAAAAATACTTAAAGACGTTATTAATAATAAAGTCATCAATGGAATTCATTGCGAACTAAATGCTTTAGCGTCGATTCAAAATGATTTAGTTAACACCTTCCCATCTACCAAATTTGTTCACACGAAAAAATTTGTGATAGATATTTATAATGAAAATGACCAACAAGAAATTTTCGCTGTTGAACATAATCGAGCACATCGATCCCTGCGCGAGAACACACAAGTTCTACGAGACTATTTTTTTCCTGACATTCGAAAAAAACTTAAAGAAATAATTAAAAACTGCAAAATATGTTACGAAGCGAAATATCAAAGACGCCCCCTAGGGTGGACATAGGGAAAACTCATATACCATCTGGTGTTGGTGAAATATTACATATTGATATTTATTCAAGAGATAATTTGCATTTCCTCACATGCCTTGACAAATTTTCAAAATTCGCAGCTGTGTTCCCTATAAAATCTCGGTCCATAGTTGACATTAAAGAACTGCTAATCGAAATTTTCAATTTTTTCAAAGGTACAAAAACAGTAGTGTGTGACAACGAAAAATCCTTTAATTCACAAATTATCAAAACTTTCCTAAGAGATTAATTTAAAATAGAAATTTATACCATTCCTCCTTTTCACAGTTCTTCTTACGGACAGGTTGAAAGGTTTCATAGCACACTAACAGAAATAGCCAGATGTATTAAATTAGAGCAAGACATCAACGACACAAAAGAACTTATTTTAATATCAACAGTTAAGTACAATAGAACCATTCATTCAATCACAAATCAAAAACCAATAGATATAATACATTCAACCTCATCAGAACTACAAAATAACATACAGACGAAAATTATTCAAACACAAAACAAAGATTTAAGATTCCATAACCAAATTAATCAAATAAGATCATATGCACCTGGCGAAAAGGTGTATGTGCGAACAAATAAGCGAATAGGAAACAAATTTAGAAAGCTTTATGTGGAACAAATAATACAACAAGATCTGAGAACCCAAGTCCTTATTGCCAATCGAAAAGTTCATAAAAGTAACCTTAGATAAAATTGTTTCTTAATTTTACTGATGAAAGATTCGTTACCTACAAAAATATATACATATATATACATACATACATACATACGAATATTTAACAAACTTTTTTTTGGCCTTGAATAATAAATATTACCTATGCATGTAGCTACTTAATTTTATTATCTATTATTAAATAAAATAAAAATTGTTAAAATATCTGAAAAAGAAATATAACCTATGTACATACTAATTTTTTCATAAAAAACATGAAAATAATTTGTATTCTTGTATATTTATATGTACCTACCTACTTAATTTTGCTATCTATTATTAAATAAAATAAAAAATTGTTAAAATATCTTAATAAGAAATATAACCTATGTACCTACCCACTAAATTTTTCATAAAAAAAGAACATGAAAATAAATTTGTGTTCTTATATTTATTCCCTAGTAAGAGAAAATAATGACTACTTTTTTGTATGTAAGTAAAAAATGTTGTAACTACATACTTTAATTTTGTTAGTTTCGTTATGTTTATGTGTAGTTAGTAACTAGTTTTCTTTCTTACTGTATATTTATATTTATTTGAATAAATAACCTAAAAATATATATGTTAAGGCTTGAATATATGAACAAAAAATAGCATACATACATATACCTATGTATTATCATTATTATTTTCATCATTCATATTATTATGTATAATTGTTTCTTTCTTGTACAAATGTAACTAAAAAGATTATGCACTTATGTTATTTAAAATTTCATAATAACCTATGAGTAGGAAAAAAGCTTGCAACAGCTACTGGTACTCCACACTATAATGTAAAATATCTTTATTATAAAAATTATATTAAAAATTTAACGATAAAAAACAATCATTGAGATCTACCGAGGACGGCAGAATTTGAAGCGGGAGCAGTTAACACCCTGTGCCAAGATAAGCTTTCACAGACAAATAATATTGTTCTCGTAGAAGAGCACAGTGTGCTAAAAAGTCTACCGTTGAACAATAATATCAAGTGAAGTGGCAAGCAAGTTACCGTTGCCCACCAGAAAGTTTGCTGTTGAGTTGTTCTCAAGTAAAACTCTCATGCTGATGACCGCTGGACCAATTCAGTCTTGAGGTGCGTGACTTGATGGACACTTCGGCCGTGAAGCTAATTGTTTGAAAAATTGTATTTTGTAATTGACAAATTCGAGAACCTTCATAATAAAGAAAATTTATGTTTATGAGTAAAAAAACACAAAAACATTTGTTTATACTTACTTAGATTATCTCTGGTTATACAAAGACTATCCTTTGGTTTGTTGTATTGTTTTAGCTATAGTAAGTTTCGCATTGAATCATAAATAATAAACATACAAAATGAAACCATTGTGATTATTTTAAATCTATTTCGCAAACAAAATTGTCTTAACTAACAAAATGAGCTTTTATTTTCATTTACATTCATAACACTAATTGACCACCACGAAGTTAGCCGACCGACTTTCGATTTTCAAAAAAAAAAAAAATGTCAGGCGATAGACCTCTTTAGGGTCATACCATTTCTGCAAAAAAATAATGGGTCACTCCCACACTTTTTTTTTTTTTTTAAATATAAACAATTTGCACTTTGTATGGAGCTTTTAAATGCCTATAACTCGGTAACCAAATTGAATACCAAATGCAAAAGGACTTTTATTTGGTGACCCTAAAAAGATTCAAATGTTCATCCAAAAATTTGATTAGAAAACTTCGTAATTTGTTAGTAAATCAATAATTAAAATCTTAACCAACCGAAAAGTTAAAAGTTAATATGTTATGACAAACATTAGCCATAACAATGTAATACTGAACGTAGCTTGATGGATGTGTTACCGCCTCAGTCGATCTTGAACTGTGGAGGTGAGCGAACGTTAAGCGACTTTCCCAGTGTTTTCAAATTAAAATCGTGTGTGCCTTAGTACAAGTTTAGCCAACAGATTTTTGTATAGTGCAATAGCACAGAAGTAGAGTGGCCGATCCCGAAGATAGCCGGTTCAATCCCCAGTCGGGGTCAAATATTTTATCGGCTTTTTTCCACAACAGAGAAGTCGAAAACTTCATAGAGTGGGAAAAACTCATTTGCGTGAAGGAGAAAAGAGTGCGGGGCCATCGAAAGGTGGTGCACCAGCACCAACAACAATGCCAGCAACGGCACCAGCAACTGGAACATCGAAAGATGTCCCAGTAGATAATAAGGCAATAACAACAATAAAGCCGACAACGGCAAGAACAGCAAAGCCAGCAACGGCAGCCAAAGCGGGGACATCCAAATATGCCCTAGCAACAAGCAGCTTCAAAAGGAAAAAACAACAATATGTTCCGAATTTGGTGAAGCGCACTGCACGTCCCACTGACCCTTTTTTTTTTTTTTTTTATTTTTTTTAAATTCATTTTTATTTTAAATTCAACTTAAAACTATCTTAATGCTAGACAAAAATTCATAAAAACTAGCCTACTTATCAATATCTTACAACTAACTTACTGGCCCTGAGCGGGCGCTCTAAGTTAAACAATAACTTAATACTATTGCCTTTCGGCCTAAGAACTAATTACATACTTATATCGATCTGGTTTTATTTTTTACCAAGAAAGATGTTAAAAAAACTTGGTATCAGTATCATTTTTTTATTTTTTATATAAAACTTACATACTACCTAAGAATATCTTTTTTGATGTTTTTATATTTTTTTTTTTTTTTTTTTTTTTTTTTTTGTTGGTGCCACCCCGGCTGTCCCTACTTAAAACTAATAAATCTAAAACTATGTAAGTCGTCCAAGACCAAAAAGCTCAACTTAAGAAATCATTATTTTCATCGTTAAGCCACCAAAACTGGCTCTCCTGCTTCACCCTATCTCTTCGGTCCCTATCAGACACAGTCCTACTGAACCGAAGTCGCTCAGCTCCGCCTTGTGCGATGACGTCTCGACTATAAAGAAGTCGCCTATCCACAGTTCTACGGCAGACGTGGTAGATTAGCGGAACCGCCTCTCTATCCTGTATCAGCCCCCGACTGTCTAAATAGAAGAATGCGTTAGGTGGAATATAACCGCTCAAACGCACACTCTCAAAGTATTCGTTGTTGGGGTAGTAAGCCCCAAGAATTAAGCTATTAGCCGAGGACATCGCTCTTGCAATGTGACCCCGAATCAGCTTGAGTATAAAATTATCGATTCTGTTAATGTTGGCTCCATTGTATAGAACCTCGTTGGCATAATAATGTTTGTACTCCGACTCTGGTGTTCTGTGTAATCCAAGGCAGCGTCGAAGACACTGCCTCTCAAACACCCGAATCTTTTCCATTTGAGATGGGGCAACGTTGAACCACACCGGGCATCCATAGGCAATCATTGGTCCCACTGACCCTTCGGCACAGCTGCCAGCTGATGTTAGGAAGACGGTGCAAGAGGAAAACCAAACAAAATCAGCAAGCAGTGAAATGCATCAGAAAGTTAATTCCTCGTCATCCAAAGTCATCGATGACGAGGAAATAGAAGAGCACCACACGAACGATGACAAAAATGCAACAGACCAGGCATCTGAAGAGGAGGAAAGAGAGGAGCATGCTCTCAATAGCATCGTTGAGGAAAAGCAACGACAGATCGAGCAGCTAAGAGCAGAGGTGCATGAAATAGTTAAGGCCCTCAAATACAAACAAATAGCTCGACGAGAGCGTGAAAAGCAGGAGCGGGAGTTAAAAAAGCCGCTACAGGCTGCACCAAAAGTAGCGCAACAGCAAATTAAAAATGCGGAGTTGCAACCGACAAACGAGCAGCCCCAACAACAGAAACAACAACCAGAGCAGCAACAAAATAGGCTGCAACAACAACAGCCACAGCAGCAGCCTAAACAGCAAAGGCAACAAGAACAGAAGCAGAAACAACAGCAGCAGAACCAGCAGCAGCAGCCGCAGCAGCAGAATCAACAGCAGCAGATACAACAGCAGCAGAGTCAACAGCCACAGCTACCCAAAAACAAAAAAGAAAAGGTGCCACCCATCAACGCATACAAGATGGAGTTAGAGGATACCATAAAATTATGTAAGTCGGCCATAGGCGAAAACATTTTTATTAAACGAATAAGTAAAGACAGGCATTCTATTCAATGTTCCACTTTGCAACAATATAAAAAAATAAAAGATTTATTAAAAGAAACTACAACTACAATTTCCGTCAATCCCCAAATTTCTTACGCCCAAATGGCGTCAGGAAAGGGAAACACGGTACAGTCTGCGCCAAAGGCAGCCCCACAGGCCCTTGTGCCTAAGGCTCCGGACGCACAGGCCGAAATAAGAGGTTTGCTACTGGCCATTCAGAGCCAAATAGCAGGACTTCAAAACCAGATAAGTGAGCAGGCGAAAAGGGTGGACAATATCTACTCTGCTTTGCCGAGCTTAACGCACTTTATAGGTTAAGGGCGCGCTGCCGGAGAGGCCCTTTAAGATCCTTGCTGTGAATGTAAATTCATTGATTAGGACCGAACGTAGAGTAAATCTATTCCAATTGTTGAAAGATCAAAGTCCAGATGTGTTTATGGCCCGCGAAACTAAGCTGAACCAGAAACATAAATTGACTAATAATAATTACAATATCGTACGAAGAGATCGGCCCAACTCGACTTTGGGGGGAGGAGTCGCAATCTTTGTACGAAAAGGCATAAATTATAAAGTTATATATAATAGTGAAGTACGCAGATTTCGGTTGCTTGAGGCGTGTATCGTATGCATTCCTCTCAAACATGGGAAGCGGATGTATGCGATTGCGGCTTATGCACCGGAATCACCTCAGCCAACTGAATTTTTAACAGAGCTCGAAAAACTTTTTCACTGCTTACAACTGAACTCGGAAGAGAATTACTATATCATGGCCGGTGATTTGAATGCCAAACATGTAGATTGGGGAAATCAAATACAAAATCCAAGAGGTAGCCATCTATTTAATTGGATGAATCAATACAACGTTGAATATATGCTCGACCTTCTGGCTACTGATAGGCCTTCGTTTCCAAGAAGCGGTTCCTATCTGGATTTATTGCTGAAAGACTCAAGACTGACAATTACTGACACTGTGGGTCAACGACCAAGAAACTGCTTACGAACGATAGAGTACGACAGTGACCATTGCGGACTTGCTGCCGTAATTCAACTTCCGAACGAGCTCGTGGAGTTGGAGGAGTATGTGCCAGTGCATTCTTACAATTACAGTAAGACTCGCTGGCCACGCTTCACCAGCGCTTTATCGAGTGAACTACGTACGAACAACATATCCCCACCAAATGACAGAAATTTAACAAACACTGAAATTGACGATTACTTGGAAAAGATGGACAGTACAATCCAACGAACAATGGAAAAAACAATACCGAAATACAAAGAACGCGAAGCCACAGACATGTACCGCAACGCGACCATCGACGCACTACACAGACAAAAAAACTTTTGACAAGACTGAAACTCTTGTACAGACGTTTTACCGACATACACGATCTGGAGATTAGGACACTGAAGTCGTCAATTAAAAACATCAACCAATTGATCAAGGAAAATTATTGGTTGTCTATTAATTTGTATTGGGACAACAAAATTCGGGCCGTTAACTCTAGCGGCCCGAGTATGTTTCCTCAAATTAATAAAATATTTAGACGGAATGATCAAAACGAACTTCCGTGTCTTAAGCTTCAGAGAACGACAGAGAACAGAGACGTACTTCTGATAGCAGGCATAGAAAATTCGGGCCGTTAACTCTAGCGGCCCGAGTATGTTTCCTCAAATTAATAAAATATTTAGACGGAATGATCAAAACGAACTTCCGTGTCTTAAGCTTCAGAGAACGACAGAGAACAGAGACGTACTTCTGATAGCAGGCATAGATCCAGAGGAATCCGTCCTGGACGATGACCTCTTTATAATCGAAGATCCTCGTGAGAAAGTGGAGGCTGTGGGGGCTGCTTTCCAGCAAGTGTACAAGGTGAATGCTAGCATTCGCCCGAACCATGACCTGGAAAACAGAGCCTTGCTTCACCACTTCTACCTTCGAAATGAAATGACGCAATGGCGATCAGAGAATCTCGGTTTCACCGGGTTCAATGAAGAACACTTGGCAAACGCCACCATCGCCGAGCGAAACGGGGCTAATTCCCTGTTAATTTCGAAAGTTGAGCTCCAGCTCATCTTCGCTTCATTAAAGAAAAAGAAGTCAGCAGGAATCGATGGTATATCCAACGTTGTACTGCGACATCTGCCTCAGGAAGCAGTTGACATTTATGCCACACTGTTTAACAACGCTCTGAATAATGCATATTATCCAGGGTGGTGGAAGACATCTGTGGTTCATCCTCTCCCGAAAAAGGGTAAGGACAACTCCAATCCGGCGAATCTCCGGTCGATAAGTCTTCTTCCGAGCACCAGTAAGGTATTTGAGAAAGTTATAAATAGAGCTCTGTCCAAGTGGGCGGAGGACAACAATAACATACCGGACAATCAGTTCGGTTTTAAGGCGGGACATGACACCATTCATGCCGCGTCTAAGCTCGTTTCTGATGTCCAATGGAACAAATCTAAAAGACAGTGTACGGGTGCTTGTCTGGTTGACTTGGAGAAAGCTTTCGAAACCGTATGGTTAGAAGGTCTGTATCTAAATCTAGCCAGACTGGGCATAAGTAAACCGCTTTTATATATGCTTTATGATATGCTCAATGGTAGAAAGTTTGTTGTCAAAATTGGCAATGTAACTTCTACCGCAACCTTCGAAATTAAAAATGGTCTTCAACAGGGAGCGGTGAACTCACCGATTCTATTCAGTATTTACACCAGCGATCTGATAGGTAGTCTAGCCCATGCTATAGCGTATGCCGACGATCTAATTGCGTACAGAACAGCTCCAACAGTTGAGGTCATCAGAATTCTCTTACAGCGTGACTTCGACAAGATTCAGCGATATTGCGATGACTGGAAGTTGAAAATCAACTTTCAGAAATCCGAAACCATTCTGTTCAGGACTCCATTGCATGGAGCCCCTACGGATACAAGAAAGAACTGGCGCAAGCTGGTGATCGTAGGGCCACATGGACATCCACTGGCGAATAAAAGTGTGGTAAAGTACCTTGGCATCTGGATGGATCAGTATTTGTATTTCGACAGACATATAAATGCTGCTCTGACCAGAGACAGGGGAGCTTTTGCCCTGACAAAACGGTTGTTTTATAGCAGCCGTCTTGACAGCAGGGTTAAGGTGATTTGCTACATGGCCCTTATCCGGCCAATGATTGCCTATGGATGCCCGGTGTGGTTCAACGTTGCCCCATCTCAAATGGAAAAGATTCGGGTGTTTGAGAGGCAGTGTCTTCGACGCTGCCTTGGATTACACAGAACACAAGAGTCGGAGTACAAACATTATTATTCCAACGAGGTTCTATACAATGGAGCCAACATTAACAGAATCGATAATTTTATAATCAAGCTGATTCGGGGTCACGTTGCTAGAGCGATGTCCTCGGCCAACAGCTTAATTTTTGGGGCTTACTACCCCAACACTGATTACTACGAGAATGTGCGTTTAAGTGGATTTATCCCACCCGATGCTTTCCTCTATTTAGACGGTCGAGGGCTGATACAGGATAGAGCGGCGGTTCCGCTTATCTACCACGTCGGCCGTAGAACTGTAGATAGGCGATTCCTTTATGGTCGAGACGTCCTCGCACAGGACGGAGCAGAGCGCCTTCGGTTAGTAGGACTGTGTCCGATCGGGACCGGAGAGAGAGAGTAAGACAGGAGAACCAGTTTTGGTGGTTGAATTACAATGACACATGATATAATTAAGTTGACTTAGCCTTCTCGTCTTGGCCGACTAACATAGTTTTTATGTGTGTAAATATTAAGAAGGGACAGTCAGGGTGGCACCAAAAAAAAAAAAAAAAAAAAAAAAAAAAAAAAAAAAAATCACAAAAAAATTATAAAATCAAAACAAAAAAAAATTACAAAAAAAAAAAAAAAAAATGCTTGCTGTCGCTGTTCTAGTTTTAAGGTAGTTCTAAGTAGTTTTATAGTAGTTTTAGGTATAGTTTTAAGTAGTTTTAATTAGTTTTAATTAGCTTGTAAGTTTTATAAAAAAATATAAAAAAAATGATAAGAAATCCAAGTTTTTCTTGAAAATCTTTCTTGGAAAAAATAAAACCAAGATAGGATATTATTTAAGTAGTTCATAGGCCGAAAGGCATTAGCATTAAGTTATTGTTTAATTTAGAGCGCCCGTTTAGGGCCAGTAATTTATTTTTAAGATAATGATAAGTAGGCTAGTTTTTCATGAATTTTTGTCTAGCTTAAAGATAGTTACAAGTAAAATGAAAAATAAAAATGAATTAAAAAAAAAAAAAAAAAAAATGTGTTACCGCCTATGGTGCCAGGGGTCCTCGCGATTTACTTTTTTTTTTTTAATAAACTTATGATTTTTTTTGTTTTATGTGTTTAACTTGTAACAAATGTTCTCGGCAGGGGGTAATTCGAAAAAATGGCTTAAGAGCGTCTGGTTGAGCATAAAAATCGTTAAAATTTGAAAATTATTACAATGTATATTTTATTAATATAAAAGAGAAATGTCGTCCGTGTGTGCGTATAACTCGCGAATGAATCGTTCGATTTTCACGATTTTGGGCTTGATGAACTCGTATTGGCTCAAAGAAGGACGTAGGACACTGGAGGAAAATCCCGGAAAATTTCCAGGAAAATTGGAAAACGGGAAACATCCAGTCTTGAATGCAAAACTCGAGAACGGTTGCTTAGATATTTACGATTTTGGGCTTGATGAATTCGTATTGGCTCAAGGAAGGGCATAGGACACTGGAGGAAAATCTTCGAAAATTTTTAGGAAAATTGGTAATCGCGGAACATAGTTTGATTTTTAAGATTTTGGGATTGATGGATTCGTGA
Source organism: Melangyna quadrimaculata (assembly GCA_949320155.1). NCBI lineage: Eukaryota > Metazoa > Arthropoda > Insecta > Diptera > Syrphidae > Melangyna > Melangyna quadrimaculata. The sequence goes on along the minus strand of OX439483.1, from coordinate 305,747,397 downwards.
TGGCCCAAAGGAGGAATATGAGGTGTCCTTTTCGTTTCGGCATTCAAATTGAATTGTATATTTGCTATTGCGTTCGGTCAAATAAAAAAAAAAATTTCAGGCGATGGACCTCTTTTAGGTCATACCATTTCTGCAAAAAAATAATGGGTCACTCCCACTCTTTTTTTTTAAGTATAAACAAGTTGCACTTTGTATGGGGCTTTTTAATGCATATAACTCGGTAACCAAATTGAATTCCAAATGCAAAAGGACTTTTATTTAGTGACCCTAAAAAGGTTCAAATGGTCATCCAAAAATTTGATTAGAAAACCTCGTAATTTGTTAATAAAACAATAATTCAAATCTTAACCAACCGAAAAGTTAACTTTACATACATATGTTATGATAAAAATCAGCCATGAAAATATAATACTGAACGTAGCTTGATAGATGTGTTACCGCCTATGGTGTCAGGGGTCCCAGGTTCGAACCTCACGATTTACTTTTTTTTTTTTAATAAACTTATGTTTTTTTTTTTGTTTTATGTGTTTAACTTGTAACAAATGTTCTCGTCAGGGGGTAATTCGAAAAAAAATGAAAGAAAAGAAATCTAAAGGCTCTCCCAAACCAACGCGAAAGCGGCACATTCGCCGACGCGGCGGCAGTATGCAGAATTCAACCCAATTTTTTGTTAACGCGTTGAGGTAAGAAAAAGTTGAAATCCTTTGTGTAAACCCCAAAATTGAGATTCCTATTATCCCCACAGTCACTAATAATTTAATGTCAAAATCATACACATCTTACAACAAACAAAATATCATACAACACTTCCAATGAAATCTGAGAAACAGAATATTTTATGAAGTGTATGATGTATGAAAACGTTGTATGTTGTATGAAATGTATGTGATGTATTATCCGAGAAATTGGCCCCTGTTTGACATAGTGTTTGACGTCAAACATCACATAGTAGCAAACAAATTTGTAAACAAAGAACGTGTTTATCTAACGTGAACAGATTTGTCATACAGGTTTTATAATGTGTACCCCGCTTAACACAAAAAAAAAGGCATAAATTATAAAGTTATATATAATAGTGAAGTACGCAGATTTCGGTTGCTTGAGGCGTGTATCGTATGCATTCCTCTCAAACATGGGAAGCGGATGTATGCGATTGCGGCTTATGCACCGGAATCACCTCAGCCAACTGAATTTTTAACAGAGCTCGAAAAACTTTTTCACTGCTTACAACTGAACTCGGAAGAGAATTACTATATCATGGCCGGTGATTTGAATGCCAAACATGTAGATTGGGGAAATCAAATACAAAATCCAAGAGGTAGCCATCTATTTAATTGGATGAATCAATACAACGTTGAATATATGCTCGACCTTCTGGCTACTGATAGGCCTTCGTTTCCAAGAAGCGGTTCCTATCTGGATTTATTGCTGAAAGACTCAAGACTGACAATTACTGACACTGTGGGTCAACGACCAAGAAACTGCTTACGAACGATAGAGTACGACAGTGACCATTGCGGACTTGCTGCCGTAATTCAACTTCCGAACGAGCTCGTGGAGTTGGAGGAGTATGTGCCAGTGCATTCTTACAATTACAGTAAGACTCGCTGGCCACGCTTCACCAGCGCTTTATCGAGTGAACTACGTACGAACAACATATCCCCACCAAATGACAGAAATTTAACAAACACTGAAATTGACGATTACTTGGAAAAGATGGACAGTACAATCCAACGAACAATGGAAAAAACAATACCGAAATACAAAGAACGCGAAGCCACAGACATGTACCGCAACGCGACCATCGACGCACTACACAGACAAAAAAGTGGACTTTTGACAAGACTGAAACTCTTGTACAGACGTTTTACCGACATACACGATCTGGAGATTAGGACACTGAAGTCGTCAATTAAAAACATCAACCAATTGATCAAGGAAAATTATTGGTTGTCTATTAATTTGTATTGGGACAACAAAATTCGGGCCGTTAACTCTAGCGGCCCGAGTATGTTTCCTCAAATTAATAAAATATTTAGACGGAATGATCAAAACGAACTTCCGTGTCTTAAGCTTCAGAGAACGACAGAGAACAGAGACGTACTTCTGATAGCAGGCATAGAAAATTCGGGCCGTTAACTCTAGCGGCCCGAGTATGTTTCCTCAAATTAATAAAATATTTAGACGGAATGATCAAAACGAACTTCCGTGTCTTAAGCTTCAGAGAACGACAGAGAACAGAGACGTACTTCTGATAGCAGGCATAGATCCAGAGGAATCCGTCCTGGACGATGACCTCTTTATAATCGAAGATCCTCGTGAGAAAGTGGAGGCTGTGGGGGCTGCTTTCCAGCAAGTGTACAAGGTGAATGCTAGCATTCGCCCGAACCATGACCTGGAAAACAGAGCCTTGCTTCACCACTTCTACCTTCGAAATGAAATGACGCAATGGCGATCAGAGAATCTCGGTTTCACCGGGTTCAATGAAGAACACTTGGCAAACGCCACCATCGCCGAGCGAAACGGGGCTAATTCCCTGTTAATTTCGAAAGTTGAGCTCCAGCTCATCTTCGCTTCATTAAAGAAAAAGAAGTCAGCAGGAATCGATGGTATATCCAACGTTGTACTGCGACATCTGCCTCAGGAAGCAGTTGACATTTATGCCACACTGTTTAACAACGCTCTGAATAATGCATATTATCCAGGGTGGTGGAAGACATCTGTGGTTCATCCTCTCCCGAAAAAGGGTAAGGACAACTCCAATCCGGTGAATCTCCGGTCGATAAGTCTTCTTCCGAGCACCAGTAAGGTATTTGAGAAAGTTATAAATAGAGCTCTGTCCAAGTGGGCGGAGGACAACAATAACATACCGGACAATCAGTTCGGTTTTAAGGCGGGACATGACACCATTCATGCCGCGTCTAAGCTCGTTTCTGATGTCCAATGGAACAAATCTAAAAGACAGTGTACGGGTGCTTGTCTGGTTGACTTGGAGAAAGCTTTCGAAACCGTATGGTTAGAAGGTCTGTATCTAAATCTAGCCAGACTGGGCATAAGTAAACCGCTTTTATATATGCTTTATGATATGCTCAATGGTAGAAAGTTTGTTGTCAAAATTGGCAATGTAACTTCTACCGCAACCTTCGAAATTAAAAATGGTCTTCAACAGGGAGCGGTGAACTCACCGATTCTATTCAGTATTTACACCAGCGATCTGATAGGTAGTCTAGCCCATGCTATAGCGTATGCCGACGATCTAATTGCGTACAGAACAGCTCCAACAGTTGAGGTCATCAGAATTCTCTTACAGCGTGACTTCGACAAGATTCAGCGATATTGCGATGACTGGAAGTTGAAAATCAACTTTCAGAAATCCGAAACCATTCTGTTCAGGACTCCATTGCATGGAGCCCCTACGGATACAAGAAAGAACTGGCGCAAGCTGGTGATCGTAGGGCCACATGGACATCCACTGGCGAATAAAAGTGTGGTAAAGTACCTTGGCATCTGGATGGATCAGTATTTGTATTTCGACAGACATATAAATGCTGCTCTGACCAGAGACAGGGGAGCTTTTGCCCTGACAAAACGGTTGTTTTATAGCAGCCGTCTTGACAGCAGGGTTAAGGTGATTTGCTACATGGCCCTTATCCGGCCAATGATTGCCTATGGATGCCCGGTGTGGTTCAACGTTGCCCCATCTCAAATGGAAAAGATTCGGGTGTTTGAGAGGCAGTGTCTTCGACGCTGCCTTGGATTACACAGAACACAAGAGTCGGAGTACAAACATTATTATTCCAACGAGGTTCTATACAATGGAGCCAACATTAACAGAATCGATAATTTTATAATCAAGCTGATTCGGGGTCACGTTGCTAGAGCGATGTCCTCGGCCAACAGCTTAATTTTTGGGGCTTACTACCCCAACACTGATTACTACGAGAATGTGCGTTTAAGTGGATTTATCCCACCCGATGCTTTCCTCTATTTAGACGGTCGAGGGCTGATACAGGATAGAGCGGCGGTTCCGCTTATCTACCACGTCGGCCGTAGAACTGTAGATAGGCGATTCCTTTATGGTCGAGACGTCCTCGCACAGGACGGAGCAGAGCGCCTTCGGTTAGTAGGACTGTGTCCGATCGGGACCGGAGAGAGAGAGTAAGACAGGAGAACCAGTTTTGGTGGTTGAATTACAATGACACATGATATAATTAAGTTGACTTAGCCTTCTCGTCTTGGCCGACTAACATAGTTTTTATGTGTGTAAATATTAAGAAGGGACAGTCAGGGTGGCACCAAAAAAAAAAAAAAAAAAAAAAAAAAAAAAAAAAAAAAAAATCACAAAAAAATTATAAAATCAAAACAAAAAAAAATTACAAAAAAAAAAAAAAAAAATGCTTGCTGTCGCTGTTCTAGTTTTAAGGTAGTTCTAAGTAGTTTTATAGTAGTTTTAGGTATAGTTTTAAGTAGTTTTAATTAGTTTTAATTAGCTTGTAAGTTTTATAAAAAAATATAAAAAAAATGATAAGAAATCCAAGTTTTTCTTGAAAATCTTTCTTGGAAAAAATAAAACCAAGATAGGATATTATTTAAGTAGTTCATAGGCCGAAAGGCATTAGCATTAAGTTATTGTTTAATTTAGAGCGCCCGTTTAGGGCCAGTAATTTATTTTTAAGATAATGATAAGTAGGCTAGTTTTTCATGAATTTTTGTCTAGCTTAAAGATAGTTACAAGTAAAATGAAAAATAAAAATGAATTAAAAAAAAAAAAAAAAAAAAATGTGTTACCGCCTATGGTGCCAGGGGTCCTCGCGATTTACTTTTTTTTTTTTTAATAAACTTATGATTTTTTTTGTTTTATGTGTTTAACTTGTAACAAATGTTCTCGGCAGGGGGTAATTCGAAAAAATGGCTTAAGAGCGTCTGGTTGAGCATAAAAATCGTTAAAATTTGAAAATTATTACAATGTATATTTTATTAATATAAAAGAGAAATGTCGTCCGTGTGTGCGTATAACTCGCGAATGAATCGTTCGATTTTCACGATTTTGGGCTTGATGAACTCGTATTGGCTCAAAGAAGGACGTAGGACACTGGAGGAAAATCCCGGAAAATTTCCAGGAAAATTGGAAAACGGGAAACATCCAGTCTTGAATGCAAAACTCGAGAACGGTTGCTTAGATATTTACGATTTTGGGCTTGATGAATTCGTATTGGCTCAAGGAAGGGCATAGGACACTGGAGGAAAATCTTCGAAAATTTTTAGGAAAATTGGTAATCGCGGAACATAGTTTGATTTTTAAGATTTTGGGATTGATGGATTCGTGATGGCCCAAAGGAGGAATATGAGGTGTCCTTTTCGTTTCGGCATTCAAATTGAATTGTATATTTGCTATTGCGTTCGGTCAAATAAAAAAAAAAATTTCAGGCGATGGACCTCTTTTAGGTCATACCATTTCTGCAAAAAAATAATGGGTCACTCCCACTCTTTTTTTTTAAGTATAAACAAGTTGCACTTTGTATGGGGCTTTTTAATGCATATAACTCGGTAACCAAATTGAATTCCAAATGCAAAAGGACTTTTATTTAGTGACCCTAAAAAGGTTCAAATGGTCATCCAAAAATTTGATTAGAAAACCTCGTAATTTGTTAATAAAACAATAATTCAAATCTTAACCAACCGAAAAGTTAACTTTACATACATATGTTATGATAAAAATCAGCCATGAAAATATAATACTGAACGTAGCTTGATAGATGTGTTACCGCCTATGGTGTCAGGGGTCCCAGGTTCGAACCTCACGATTTACTTTTTTTTTTTTAATAAACTTATGTTTTTTTTTTTGTTTTATGTGTTTAACTTGTAACAAATGTTCTCGTCAGGGGGTAATTCGAAAAAAAATGAAAGAAAAGAAATCTAAAGGCTCTCCCAAACCAACGCGAAAGCGGCACATTCGCCGACGCGGCGGCAGTATGCAGAATTCAACCCAATTTTTTGTTAACGCGTTGAGGTAAGAAAAAGTTGAAATCCTTTGTGTAAACCCCAAAATTGAGATTCCTATTATCCCCACAGTCACTAATAATTTAATGTCAAAATCATACACATCTTACAACAAACAAAATATCATACAACACTTCCAATGAAATCTGAGAAACAGAATATTTTATGAAGTGTATGATGTATGAAAACGTTGTATGTTGTATGAAATGTATGTGATGTATTATCCGAGAAATTGGCCCCTGTTTGACATAGTGTTTGACGTCAAACATCACATAGTAGCAAACAAATTTGTAAACAAAGAACGTGTTTATCTAACGTGAACAGATTTGTCATACAGGTTTTATAATGTGTACCCCGCTTAACACAAAAAAAAAGTTCTAAATCAACTTTGAGTATATATAATATGGAGTGCTCGTTTATGGTGGGTTTACATGTATCTGCATTTGGTTTCTGCACGAAAAATGGGATGCCAAATACTAAATGTATATTTGTTAGATAGAGAGAAAAGATCAAAATGCAGAAGAACTTCGTTTCTGCATCATAGGAAAATGTTTCTGCATTATAGAAAAGTGCCATAATGCAGAAATGAAGACGAACATTCTGGTGGATTTACATGTATCTTCATCTGCATAATGCAGAGCAGGACAGATGTATACAAAAAATCAGAGCGAGTGAAAGAGATCCATCAAGAAGATGAAAATGTTCTTCAGTTCTGCATTATAGCACTTTCCTATAATGCAGAAACGAAGTTCTTCTGCATTTTGATCTTTTCTCTCTATTTAACAAATATACATTTTGTATTTGGTTTCCCTTTTTTTGTGCAGAAACCAAATGCAGATACATGTAAATCCACCATTCATCTTATTGATGGTTTTCTTTCACTCGCTCGGATTTTTTGTAAACATCTGTCCTGCTCTACTTTTCTGCTTAATGCATTCGCAGATACATGTTAATCCACCATAACATTCCAAAAACGTTCTACATGTTCGTCTTCATATCTGCATTATGACATTTCCTATAATCTGCATGTACGAAGATCTTCTGCATTTTGGTGTTCCCTCTTTACCCAACAAATGTAAATTTTAATTTTGCATCCCCTTTTTTTTTGCAGAAGTCAGAGGAAGATACATGTATATCCACCATAGAGAGCCCATATACCAACGGTGTTTGTTTGACCGCTTTCACACAAGGAAACTGAGTTGCCAGAAACTAGCTAGTTTGTAGACGAGAAGGGTGTGACGGGAGGTTTTTTGTCTTCCTTTTACGTCTTCTCACCAGCAAACTAAAAAATCCCCGGCAACTCAGTTTCCTTGTGTGAATACTTAAAAAAAAAGAGTGGGAGTGACCCATTATTTTTTTGCAGAAATGGTATGACCTAAAAGAGGTCCATCGCCTGACATTTTTTTTTTTAATTTGACCGAACGCAATAGCAAATATACAATTCAATTTGAATGCCGAAACGAAAAGGACACCTCATATTCCTCCTTTGGGCCATCACGACTCCATCAATCCCAAAATCTTAAAAATCAAACTATGTTCCGCGATTACCAATTTTCCTAAAAATTTTCGAAGATTTTCCTCCAGTGTCCTATGCCCTTCCTTGAGCCAATACGAATTCATCAAGCCCAAAATCGTAAATATCTAAGCAACCGTTCTCGAGTCTTGCATTCAAAATTGGATGTTCCCCGTTTTCCAATTTTCCTGGAAATTTTCCGGGATTTTCCTCCAGTGTCCTACGTCCTTCTTTGAGCCAATACGAGTTCATCAAGCCCAAAATCGTGAAAATCGAACGATCCATTCCCGAGTTATACGCACACACGGACGACATTTCTCTTTTATATTAATAAAATATACATTGTAATAATTTTCAAATTTTAACGTTGTTTATGCTCAACCAGACGCTCTTAAGCCATTTTTTCGAATTACCCCCTGCCGAGAACATTTGTTACAAGTTAAACACATAAAACAAAAACAAAACATAAGTTTATTGCGTATTTGGACAATGCTGTTCAATAATTCTTTTCCAATTTTATTACGAATTTTTGTTTTAATTATATTCGTTTGGCGCTCAACCTCAGCGTTTGAAATGGGAAGTGAAAGCAGTCCAATTTCCAATCACAAATCGACATTATTCCTTAAACATATTTTCCCAGCTGCATCTTTAAAAGTTAGTACCTGGCTCCAAAACATCTCAAAGCATATTTCTTAACAGGTTTCTTAAAAATTTTAGCAGCCGATTACCATATTATAATTCATAAAAGATTTTTTGACCGCTCAATCTTTTGTATTGAAATTGATAACAGAACAAAAGACTTCGCCGAATAGGCCCAAATAATTGACTTTCCAGATTCCACACAAACAAATGCTTTAATTAATTCATTCCTATTAGAAAGTCATGAATTTTGTGAACGTATGTGTGAATCTTCGTGATTTGACGTTATTAAGGTTAAATCACAATGCTATGTAATTTTTTTAACAAGATTCGAAATCATTTTTGGCATTCAAGAATGCAAAAAATAAAAACAAGAATGTCAGAAAAGCATTTAGCATGATTTTAAAATTTCATAATGCTTTTTTCTTCTTAGTAATGCTAGATCTAGCATTAATAATGCCGTTATGGGAACACTTCCTAGAGAACCGACTTAAGGGGTCCATGCTCTTTCACCCTACAAGCTGAATTGAGATATTGAAAGGATTAATGCCCTATTCTCTAAGGATGTTGCAGTGCATTTTAAATGGGACAAAACGGGCTTTGTATGTATGCAATGTGCCGGTCTACATTGAACGATTTTTCCAGTGCAGATCTTTTGTTCGACGGTGAAGGGAGTAAAAAGTGAGAGGTAGGGATCAAATCGTTTGTACCAGGAAACTCGAACGATCTTTCCAGTCTGCTTATGTTTTTCTTCACCTTCTTTCCAGTTTTTCGTGTGTGTTCGGTGTCAGTGTGCCGTTCGTTTGATGGTGTGAGTAAATATTAGTGATGGGCGCATTCGAATGATTTAATCGATTATAATCGATTCATGCAACATCTCGAGATATCTCGATTCTTTTTCACCCTAATCATTCACCCAAATCATTCGAATAATTTTCCATACTACCCATTCTACCTACCAATACCAACTTATAAATTTAATGTTATAAATAATTGTAATAGCAGTGTGAGACGAGAAGTCAAATACACATAATTGAGAACTTGAGTGTTGATTGTGTTGTTCGTGTTTGTATAAATGAATTCAACGCGTACTAATCGTAACCGCGTAAGTCGTACACAGACACAGCCATTGAGTGTGTTCTGTCTGCATCTGTATTATTTTATTTATGTTCCTCTTTGTTGTCTTTCATTCTTATTTATTTAATCGGATGTTGGATCTCGAGCCTGCTCTTACTGCAGTGAATGTTCTGTTGGCTCTGTTGAGTCGAGTGGTTGAATACTCGTACACAAGCTCTGGAATATATTCAATCACTCGAGATATAGGTAGGGTACATAGTGTATCTAAGATTTTTGTTTCTATGGAGTGGATTGACCGAATGAAAATGGAGAATCGAATGATTTCTTTTCTTCATTTCGTATGAAAAAATTTTCGAAGATTTTCCTCCAGTGTCCTATGCCCTTCCTTGAGCCAATACGAATTCATCAAGCCCAAAATCGTAAATATCTAAGCAACCGTTCTCGAGTTTTGCATTCAAAACCCCGTTTTCCAATTTTCCTGGAAATTTTCCGGGATTTTCCTCCAGTGTCCTACGTCCTTCTTTGAGCCAATACAAGTTCATCAAGCCCAAAATCGTGAAAATCGAACGATCCATTCCCGAGTTATACGCACACACGGACGACATTTCTCTTTTATATTAATAAAATATACATTGTAATAATTTTCAAATTTTAACGTTTTTTATGCTCAACCAGACGCTCTTAAGCCATTTTTTCGAATTACCCCCTGCCGAGAACATTTGTTACAAGTTAAACACATAAAACAAAAACAAAACATAAGTTTATTAAAAAAAAAAGTAGGTAAATCGCGAGGTTCGAACCTGGGACCCCTGGCACCATAGGCGGTAACACATCCATCAAGCTACGTTCAGTATTACATTTCATGGCTAATGTTTATGATAACATATGTATGTATAGTTAACTTTTCGGTTGGTTAAGATTTTAATTATTGATTTATTAACAAATTACGAGGTTTTCTAATCAAATTTTTGGATGACCATTTGAACCTATACTAAATAAAAGTCCTTTTGCATTTGGTATTCAATTTGGTTACCGAGTTATAGGCATTTAAAAGCTCCATACAAAGTGCAAATTGTTTATATTTTTTTAAAAAAAAGTGTGGGAGTGACCCATTATTTTTTTGCAGAAATGGTATGACCCTAAAGAGGTCTACCGCGTGACATTTTTTTTTTTGGAAAATCGAAAGTCGTCGGCTAACTTCGCGGTGGTCACTAATTGATGTGAAAAATTAACAAATCGAAAACAACAAAAATAAACAGCAAATAAACAGCTGAGTGCTTTATACTGTGGTCTCAGAGCTGAGAGTCATCCGTTGTCATGCGATTCGTCTTAGTTTCTGCATGGTGCAGTCAAAAAAATTTTTATAAGTTATTATTTATGTTATTATAATTTCCTTTAAAACTTAAATTATCAATAAAGGGTTGTTTCAACAGAGTTAGTTGTTTTTGTTATTTCATTTAATATTCATGAATAGATGTGACCTAAGAACACATATACTTACTCAAAATTGTTAATTTTACCAACACATTCACCAAGTCACCTGCGAAAAGCCAGGCGAGTTATCTGACTGTTCAAGCTAGTCACTCCCTTACTCACTTTTACTACGTTAATCGATTTTCGATAAAAAGTGACTCAGCTCACTCACTCGCATAGAGAAAATACTACCTAGAGACAGTGTTGCCATAATCTCAAATTTCATAATGCTAGATTTCAAATTTTGTAATGCTAGATCGTATGGGAGCTTAAAAACCAAAATGCTAGATTTCAAAATCCGTATAAAAACGTCCATATCGATGATTAAAAAACAAACATTAAAAATGTAATATAAATATTTATTTTCTCATAAATACCTAACATACCAACACTCCCTATATAACAAAAAAAAAAAAAAAAGCGAAAGCAAAACAAAATTAATTTAAAAATAACGAAACTTAAAGCTTTATATGTAAATAGGTATTAGTAACTTTTACAGCAAACTATTTTTAAGTAGGAACATGTTTTAGTAGTTATTTATTTAATTTTAAATCAGTCAGACGTATCACATTCTTGTTTTTATGAAATGACATTAGGTTTTAGAAATAAATATCTTATCTATCTTATGGTTTTACTAAAATAATGAGTTAGCCCAAAGTTCTTCATACAAATAATCTTCTTCACCCTTAGGTTTTTCATACTTCGCCGAGGCTCCAATTTCCTCTATAACACTTCTTGAAACCTTATAAGAAAAGCAGCATTTATATTCTATCCTTGGCCCCTTGCGTATTTGGACAATGCTGTTCAATAATTCTTTTCCAATTTTATTACGAATTTTTGTTTTAATTATATTCGTTTGGCGCTCAACCTCAGCGTTTGAAATGGGAAGTGAAAGCAGTCCAATTTCCAATCACAAATCGACATTATTCCTTAAACATATTTTCCCAGCTGCATCTTTAAAAGTTAGTACCTGGCTCCAAAACATCTCAAAGCATATTTCTTAACAGGTTTCTTAAAAATTTTAGCAGCCGATTACCATATTATAATTCATAAAAGATTTTTTGACCGCTCAATCTTTTGTATTGAAATTGATAACAGAATAACAGAACAAAAGACCTCGCCGAATAGGCCCAAATAATTGACTTTCCAGATTCCACACAAACAAATGCTTTAATTAATTCATTCCTATTAGAAAGTCATGAATTTTGTGAACGTATGTGTGAATCTTCGTGATTTGACGTTATTAAGGTTAAATCACAATGCTTTGTAATTTTTTTAACAAGATTCGAAATCATTTTTGGCATTCAAGAATGCAAAAAATAAAAACAAGAATGTCAGAAAAGCATTTAGCATGATTTTAAAATTTCATAATGCTTTTTTCTTCTTAGTAATGCTAGATCTAGCATTAATAATGCCGTTATGGGAACACTGCCTAGAGAACCGACTTAAGGGGTCCATGCTCTTTCACCCTACAAGCTGAATTGAGATATTGAAAGGATTAATGCCCTATTCTCTAAGGATGTTGCAGTGCATTTTAAATGGGACAAAACGGGCTTTGTATGTATGCAATGTGCCGGTCTACATTGAACGATTTTTCCAGTGCAGATCTTTTGTTCGACGGTGAAGGGAGTAAAAAGTGAGAGGTAGGGATCAAATCGTTTGTACCAGGAAACTCGAACGATCTTTCCAGTCTGTTTATGTTTTTCTTCACCTTCTTTCCAGTTTTTCGTGTGTGTTCGGTGTCAGTGTGCCGTTCGTTTGATGGTGTGAGTAAATATTAGTGATGGGCGCATTCGAATGATTAAATCGATTATAATCGATTCATGCAACATCTCGAGATATCTCGATTCTTTTTCACCCTAATCATTCGTCCAAATCATTCGAATAATTTTCCATACTACCCATTCTACCTACCAATACCAACTTATAAATTTAATGTTATAAATAATTGTAATAGCAGTGTGAGACGAGAAGTCAAATACACATAATTGAGAACTTGAGTGTTGATTGTGTTGTTCGTGTTTGTATAAATAAATTCAACGCGTACTAATCGTAACCGCGTAAGTCGTACACAACGATCTTTCCAGTCTGTTTATGTTTTTCTTCACCTTCTTTCCAGTTTTTCGTGTGTGTTCGGTGTCAGTGTGCCGTTCGTTTGATGGTGTGAGTAAATATTAGTGATGGGCGCATTCGAATGATTAAATCGATTATAATCGATTCATGCAACATCTCGAGATATCTCGATTCTTTTTCACCCTAATCATTCACCCAAATCATTCGAATAATTTTCCATACTACCCATTCTACCTACCAATACCAACTTATAAATTTAATGTTATAAATAATTGTAATAGCAGTGTGAGACGAGAAGTCAAATACACATAATTGAGAACTTGAGTGTTGATTGTGTTGTTCGTGTTTGTATAAATAAATTCAACGCGTACTAATCGTAACCGCGTAAGTCGTACACAGACACAGCCATTGAGTGTGTTCTGTCTGCATCTGTATTATTTTATTTATGTTCCTCTTTGTTGTCTTTCATTCTTATTTATTTAATCGGATGTTGGATCTCGAGCCTGCTCTTACTGCAGTGAATGTTCTGTTGGCTCTGTTGAGTCGAGTGGTTGAATACTCGTACACAAGCTCTGGAATATATTCAATCACTCGAGATATAGGTAGGGTACATAGTGTATCTAAGATTTTTGTTTCTATGGAGTGGATTGACCGAATGAAAATGGAGAATCGAATGATTTCTTTTCTTCATTTCGTATGAATGAACAAAAGAAACGAATGCTTTTATAGAATTGGCTGTGGTCATGTTGGGTTTTGGCATTTGTTAAGCATTTTTTAGAATACTTTTTCACTCTTTGTTTTATGTTACTGTTATGTTTACCAATATTTTGGATTGTTTTTGCACGTGGCTTTCGTGTTTTTGACTGGTTTTGTCTTTTACTTTCACTAATTAATTATTTTGTTGCTGTGACTTATTGTAAATAATGAATGGTTGTCAAATAGAAATTTAATTGAACTTCAAATCAAAATGAAACCAGGAGGAAAAGTATCAATTGTGTGGAAGTTTTTTGCAAAAATATATCTTTATTTAGCAAAAGAACCCTCAGGTACTTAAAATTTAAAGGCTTAAGTTTCTATTGTAGACGAGCAAAAAATTGGTGTTCCGATTTTGTTACTATTTTTTAATTCGAATGATCATTCGATTATTTTGATCACTGGAATACTAATATTTCGATTATTGAGATCATTCGTATTAGACGGTTTCAAGTCTGAAATCCACAAAATAAACGCTGGTGTGCCCCAGGGCTCCGTTTTGTCTCCGACTCTCTTCCTTATTTTTATAAATGATCTTTTGTCTGAAACTTCTAATCCATTAAACTGTTTCGCTGACGACAGTACCCTCAGCTTTTCATATTCGTTTACGGAATCACATCCATGTCCTTTGGATGTAGAACTTGAACGGCAGCGTATGATAAGCTCATTAAATTCTGATCTAAACAGCATCGTTCAATGGGGAATCAAAAACCGCGTAGAATTTAATGCTTCAAAAACTCAATGCTGTCTCCTGCCGTTAAAGCGAAACCCACCCCAATGCCGCTACCAATGGACGGCACTTGCATCGAGGAAACCAAACAGCTCTTAGTTCTCGGTATGTGTGTCACAGACCACCTTTTGTGGAATGACCACATATTTGATGTCGCCAAAAACGCTGCTAAGTATTTAGGTTTTCTCCGTAGATGCAAGAAATTATATGTTGAATGCTGTAATGGAAGGTTAAATTAGGGTCGATTATAGTAACATTCGGGGGCTTAGGAAGAATTTCTGTGCTGCATATGTTCATACTGTAAAAAACAGGCCAGCAGTCTTCGCACTAAGCGAAACCCAGGTTGGTGAAAATTCCGATCCCTCGGAATTCAGCCTCCAAGGTTATAATTTAGTGCCGCTATTTTTTCCACATCATGGTCTTGCCGTCTATGTACGTAATAATGTTGCTTATCAGCTCCAACCACAATATGGCCAATGTATAAATACAAATTTTAATTTCATGTGGTTCAAGTTCACCATCCATAAGTGCATTATTCATACATGTTTTATTTACTGCAGCCCAAGTTTGGATGGCAATTCGACTTCCAACGAATTCGATGCGCTATCTGACTCTATCCAGAGAATTGTTTCCCATTATCCGCACAGTGAAATCGTTGTTACGGGCGATTTAAATGTACACAATTCTACGTGGTTGCGCTATTCAGGCCAGACAACACCCGAAGGAAGGTATGTCGAGATTTTTGTTGAGTTAAACCACCTGACTCAGCTTGTTGACGAGCCTACTCGGATCCCTGACGTTACAGGTCAATCCGCCAACACTCTAGATTTGTTTCTTACCTCCGACCCTGGTAAATACACCATTAGTGTATTATCACCTCAAGGCACATCAGACCATTGTATCATATCTGCGAATTTCTCGTGCCACCAAAACACAGTTAAAGACAAAACTCCCAAGAGAACCGTTTGGCAGTACGAGAAAGCCAACTGGGACGGTCTCAATGTTTTCTTCAGGAACTTTAACTGGTCACTATGCTTCCTCAATAGTGACGTAAATTCCAGTGCAGATATGATAACAAACTTAATTCTTTGTGGAATGAGAAATTTTATCCCGAGTAGGGTGAAATCTATTAAACCCAAAGAAAACTCATGGTTTGATTCGAGTTCTAAGGAGGTTATTAGGATTAGAGAAATAAGCTTCCGTTGTTATAAAGCCAACCCTACTGAGGAAAACCGGAAAAAGTTTCAACAAGCTAGAAAGACCTGTAACGTTCATATTCAACGAACCAAATGTTTACATGATCAAAAATTACGGCAAAAAATTCTACAATGTCCCAAAGGTAGTAAACATTTTTGGTCATTTGTAAAAAACATACGAAACACAACCTCGTCCTCGGTTCCAACGCTCGTCTTCAATAACACCCCTTTATTCAGCCCATACTGTAAAAAACAGGCCAGCAGTCTTCGCACTAAGCGAAACCCAGGTTGGTGAAAATTCCGATCCCTCGGAATTCAGCCTCCAAGGTTATAATTTAGTGCCGCTATTTTTTCGACATCATGGTCTTGCCGTCTATGTACGTAATAATGTTGCTTATCAGCTCCAACCACAATATGGCCAATGTATAAATACAAATTTTAATTTCATGTGGTTCAAGTTCACCATCCATAAGCGCATTATTCATACATGTTTTATTTACTGCAGCCCAAGTTTGGATGGCAATTCGACTTCCAACGAATTCGATGCGCTATCTGACTCTATCCAGAGAATTGTTTCCCATTATCCGCACAGTGAAATCGTTGTTACGGGCGATTTAAATGTACACAATTGTACGTGGTTGCGCTATTCAGGCCAGACAACACCCGAAGGAAGGTATGTCGAGATTTTTCTTGAGTTAAACCACCTCACTCAGCTTGTTGACGAGCCTACTCGGATCCCTGACGTTACAGGTCAATCCGCCAACACTCTAGATTTGTTTCTTACCTCCGACCCTGGTAAATACACCATTAGTGTATTATCACCTCTAGGCACATCAGACCATTGTGTCATATCTGCGAATTTCTCGTGCCACCAAAACACAGTTAAAGACAAAACTCCCAAGAGAACCGTTTGGCAGTACGAGAAAGCCAACTGGGACGGTCTCAATGTTTTCTTCAGGAACTTTAACTGGTCACTATGCTTCCTCGATAGTGACGTAAATTCCAGTGCAGATATGATAACCAACTTAATTCTTTGTGGAATGAGAAATTTTATCCCGAGTAGGGTGAAATCTATTAAACCCAAAGAAAACTGATGGTTTGATTCGAGCTGTAAGGAGGTTATTAGGATTAGAGAAATAAGCTTCCGTTGTTATAAAGCCAACCCTACTGAGGAAAACCGGAAAAAGTTTCAACAAGCTAGAAAGACCTGTAACGTTCATATTCGAAGAACCAAATTTTTACATGATCAAAAATTACGGCAAAAAATTCTAAAATGTCCCAAAGGTAGTAAAAATTTTTGGTCATTTGTAAAATCATACGAAACACAACCTCGTCCTCGGTTCCAACGCTCGTCTTCAATAACACCCTTTTTGTCAGCCCGTTAGATCAAGCCAATTTTCTTGCGGCACAGTTTGCTGTTAATTCGACGCTGCCAGAAAGTGTTATGGCTCCTCATGTACTTGAGAGCGTAAATGGTTTTATGGGACAAATCTTCTTTCGCTCTCGTGCAGTTGCTAGAGTTCTAAAAGATCTCGACGTACACAAATCCGCTGGCCCGGATAGTATCCCTCCCATCGTTCTGAAGAGGTGTTCTTCAACGCTGGCAAAACCACTGCGTAAGCTTTTCCATCTGTCCTACTCTACTGGTCTCTTTCCAAGTGGATGGAAAACAGCATTTGTCCAGCCTGTCCCTAAAAAAGGCATATCTTCTTTACTTTCTAACTATCGACCAATTGCACTTACGTCCCTTCTTTCTAAGGTCATGGAAACGCTGATTAACTTTCAGCTCAAGACATATCTCGAGGAACGAAAGCTTCTTAATCATCGGCAGTACGGCTTTCGTAGCAATAGGTCCACTGGTAAATCTCACCGAACAATGGAACAAATCTTTACATCGTTTTGGAGAAAGTAAGATTATTGCACTTGATATTACAACAGCGTTTGATAGAGTTTGGCATCGAGCTCTTTTATCGAAAATGCGCGCATTTGGTTTCGATGAATCTCTTCTTCATTGGATTAGAAATTACCTTTCGGACCGTTCAATACAAGTTGTATTAGACGGTTTCAAGTCTGAAGGGCTGCGTTTTGTCTCCGACTCTCTTCCTTATTTTTATAAATGATCTTTTGTCTGAAACTTCTAATCCATTAAACTGTTTCGCTGACGACAGTACCCTCAGCTTTTCATATTCGTTTACAAAATCACATCCATGTCCTTTGGATGTAGAACTTGAACGGCAGCGTATGATAAGCTCATTAAATTCTGATCTAAACAGCATCGTTCAATGGGGAATCAAAAACCGCGTAGAATTTAATGCTTCAAAAACTCAATGCTGTCTCCTGCCGTTAAAGCGAAACCCACCCCAATTCCGCTATCAATGGACGGCACTTGCATCGAGGAAACCAAACAGCTCTTAGTTCTCGGTATGTGTATCACAGACCACCTTTTGTGGAATGACCACATATTTGATGTCGCCAAAAACGCTGCTAAGTATTTAGGTTTTCTCCGTAGATGCAAGAAATTATTTTCCCCTTCTGATCTGGCTGTGATCTACAAAGCCTTTATTCGTCCAAAACTTGAGTACAATTCTCATGTCTGGGCAGGAGCTCCAAAAACTCACTTAAGTTTGTTGGATAAAATACAAAAGAGAGCTTTAAAAATGATAGGTGAAGGATCTATAACGGAAACAATTACATCTCTCGAACACCGCCGTAATGTTTCATGTCTTTCCCTATTTTACCGTTATTTTTATAAACAGTGTTCTAGTGAAATAGCCAGTTGCATTCCTCCCTTTAAACAATTCAACCGTAATACTCGCGCTTCTAGGAATGCCCATCAGTTTACCCTCGAGCCCAACTTCGGACGTACTGTTAAGTATAGAGATTCTTTCTGTAGTCGAACCACAAGAATGTGGAATACTTTACCTGTGTTTCCCTCTTATTACAGTATTCAGACATTCAAAACAAATGTTCATCGGTATCTCCTTTTTAACCCTTTCCAATTTCCTGAACGCTCGCACTGTGTGTAAATATTTTAAGGGTAATAATAATCCCTTTTGTGCGCGCAAAGTTAAAAAAAAAAAAAAAAATAACAGCGTTAGTAATTTAAATTTGTAAAATGTTAACATTGGTTTATCTTCTAAATTATTCTTATTTATATTACTGTTCATATTCACTTTCAGATATTATCTTGCAGATAAATGCTGTTCTGGCTGATAAAAGCCGTGGAAATTGTGAACAGAATGCAAAATTCGTTAGAGAAATAGCATCACTTCAACAAGACAACGAAGAGCTAGAAGATGAAAACAATATTAGAAAATCGAAACTAGAAGAAATGAAGAATGAATTCCAAACCAAATCCTTAAGGCTCAGCTACATAGAACTACTTTTTCCAAAAAGTACAGAAGTGAGAATGAAATATCTGTGCTAATAAACCTGGTTGCAAAAAAACGTGAAAATGTTTTGACAGTTATATTAAGCCACCATACACAATTTTCAATTTTTTTTTTGCAAGCAGGTGTCTTCAGCATATATATTTATTTTTCACTTTTTTACTTTTTGGTTAAAGAAGGTATATGATTTAGATTAGATTTAGGTTTTATTTCTATAAATTATGATATTCACATATGTACGTATTTAACAATAATAAAGCATGGCTATTTGCCGTCTGCCTGATTGACAACTTTCTCTAAACTTAAAACTACAATTCTTTAATTTTAAAAATTTCCTTTTATGATTCTGTTTCTATAAGATAATGCTATTTTTAAATATTTGTAGAGTATAGGAACTTCAATTTCATTAAGATGATGTATCATAAGCTCTTCTGATAGATTATCACACCCAAAGATATGTCTTCTTGTTTCTCGAAGCACAGGACATCTACCCAAAAAATGAAAAAATTTCTCTCTTTCGCCCATATTACACAATTCGCACAGCAAGGGCAACTCTTCCCGATGCGGAATGAAGTTGAGATTTAGGAGTTCATCTCTTAATCTAAATATCATTGATATTTGATCTATCGTGTAGTCATCACGGAAGTAATTGTTATGGCTTAGGTTGTAGATCAGCTTACTATATGTATTTCTGTAGATGGATTCTTCTGCTTCGGCTGCAAACTCCCATCTTAATCGATCATCTACAATAGAAATCAGCTGATACAGAGAGGGTTTTCACATTAAGTACTCATCCGGTGCAAGATATATACTAGCTTCTTCTGCTAGCTCTATCCAATCTCTTAACCAACTCGATTGATTATTTATCGCCTGAAGTGCTGCTTTTTTTAGAGAGACGCTCATCAGACATTTTGAGAACATTATATATGTAGTCAACTTGCAACTTAAGGGTTTTAACAAATAGAGGCGATATACCGGTTTTAGGTGGAGCATTAGGTGGTAGTCGAAATATCCTTTTGATATAAAATCGTAGAAGTTTTTTTGCAGTTTCATATTTCTTACTACTCCACGCTTGAGACTCAGCTACCGATTCAAATACTTTGTATTTACTGCTGTGGGCTATGTGTTTATTGTTAAACATGTTTCTCCAAGCAATATTAATTGTATTTTTGGCTTTTTGTAATTTTTCGGTGAGATGTCTTTCCATACTGTTATTTTTTGTGATACAGATCCCTAAATATTTGTATTCATTAACTACTTGGATTCTCTCATTGTTGAATGTCCACCGCTCTTGCCCACTTACTCTTCCTCCACCTTTTCGAAAAACCATAACCTTCGACTTCTCTAGACTGACAACTAATTTCCACGTTCTCCAATACTCACTAAGTTTATTAATCATTAGTTGCAGCGACTGGGGTGAGTACGCAAACAAAACTATGTCATCAGCAAAAAGAAGGGCCTTGATGAGAGTTTCAGCATATTCCACTCCTCCCGGCAAACAATCGGTGATATCGTCGATAAATAGTGCAAATAAGCTTGGACTTAACATACAACCTTGCCTTACACCTCGTTTCAAACCATTTCGAAATGTTTTCTCCATCCCATACAGCTGCTTTGGTATCCATATAGATATTTTGCAGTACACGTCCAAACTTATACATGGTGTCCGCTAAACTGGAAAGTCAGGGAAAGTCAGGGAACAAAATTTGGTCAGGGAATGTCAGGGAAAGTCAGGGAATTCGGGAAGCGGTCAGGGAATTTTTTCTATATCAATTTTTAAAAAATTCACTGAACTCCTTTTTCACTTTCTCTCATGAGAAACTTTTTTCTGATCAAAAATTTCGTTCTGATTACATCTATGTTTAAAATTATTCATTTCGTATCTTTTGCCATACCTGTGAATGTGTCAAAAAAATGAGTGAAACACAACTAACTTCACTTCATTGTATTGTGTTATTTCGTACAGTAAAGGCCGCGATCGGAAACCTATGTAGAGCTATCCAGCTTTTGCTGTTGGATAGCTATCCATGTTATCTGAATTGTATCCCAAGCGAAGTAAAAAATAACCAATCCGTTCGAAAACCTATGGATATGAAACTATCTTAAGATCGATTCACAATGCGACGAAAAAATGCAACGTGACGAGAGCTCGTCGTAGTTGGCAAACCGATTTCAAACCATGTAAGTATACGAGGGAACGCCAGGGTATGCACAATGAAGCGTTTCTCGTCGTCACGTCACGCCAAAGTTGGGAAAATTGAAAAAAAAGACGCTCTCGTCGACGATTTTTATATTTGACTGATGGTGAATTTTGTGAAATTGTAGAAAAGAATAAAGAAAACAAGAGATAAGCGGAAATTAACAAAAAAAAAATAAATTTTGTTGACAATGAAATTATATTTATAGATCTATTTATGTTGACAATATTATAATATTGTATTGTTTTAATTTATTAGGGTTTTTAGCTGAAAATCGTGTCCCCAGCCAGCTATGGACAAACACAGTTATAATATTTATGCCGTTTTCGATTGGTCATCCGGAGCTACTCCTTTTTCACTGTTTCTGTTCCATTCCTATCGAATATGGAAAATCTGGAGTAGAAGGAGTAACTCCGAACCGTCCACTCGAAACCGATATTAAATAATAAAAGTAATTTCATTTTGTTTTTTTTTCATTATTTTGAACGCACACTGCACAGCAAGAACAAAAACGGTAAATAATTTAACGCTGTCAAAAATCTCGTCGTCAAGAAACTCGTCGCATTGTAAATTGGGCAACGATTTTATGACTAGAAAAAAATGACAGCGAATCACGTCACGCTCTCGTCGCGTTTACTCCTTGCATTGTGAATCGATCTTTAAATAGGCTATCGCATAGGTTTCCGATCGCGGCCAATAAAAGAAACAATAAAAACTGTTAAATTAGACTGAGATTCAACTAACGATGGGTCCAAGTTTATATATTTTAAGTACATAATATAATATAATATTTTCTTCATACTGTTTCTGCATACCTGAATTAATACATTTTGATTTATTAAAAAAAAAATAAATTATTAAATTTTAATATCGCAAAGATGTATGATTTAAAAGGTGACGTGAAATAAGGCCCAACGAAATAAAACCAAATATCAAAAATTTGGCCTTATTTCGTTTTTAATTATTAACGCGAAATTTTAGTTTTGGCTTTATTTGGCTTTATTTCGTTTTAATTTTTTTCCGTTTCAAAAAACTGCAAAACAAATCACCGTTGTTCCTTTAATTCGGTTTAGTGCATTAACGCCAACGGAACCGCGGGGGTTAAAGACTTTTACCCAAATCACTGTTTAGTACAAAAACTTTGAAAGCAGACCGACTGAAAGCATAGGAGCTTGCTAGCCGACTGAGCGTACCCTTAGTGGAGTGACGGAGTCACGTGAGCGGAAGAGAGGACCCAAAAAGGGAGTTAACCCTTGAACCCGCGAAGCGGGCCACCCAATGTACTGTTTAGTTCAAAAACTTTGAAACTTAGGTGCCTGCCAGTTGGGGGATTAATTTCTTTTTTTTTTTTTGGGAACTAGCATACGGCCATATGACACATGGCCAAATGTCACGGCACCATAGCATAGGTGCCTCCCAGATCTGGTTTAATTCCATTTTTATGGGAACAAGCACACGAGGGGGTTAGTTCCCAAAAAAAAGGAATTAATCCCCCAACTGGAAGGCACCTAAGTTTCAAAGTTTTTGAAGTAAGCAGTACTTCGGGTGGCTCGCTTCGCGGGTTCAAGGATTTTAACTCCGTTTCTGGGTCCTCTCTTCCGCTCACGTGACTCCGTCTCTCCGCTTAGGGTACGCTCAGTCGCCTGGAAAGCGCCTATGCTTTCAATCGGTCTACTTTCAAAGCTTCTGTTATCACTGAATTTTTTCGAAAAAACAAATTTGGTCTTATTTCCAAATGAAATTTGTCCTTATTTCATTTTGCAAATAGAAATAGAGCCAATTTGGCGTTATTTCCATTTTCAAAGCGAAATAAGGCCAAATTTGAGATATGGTTTTATTTCGTTGGGATTTATTTCACGTCACCATTTAAAAAGGATTTTATTATATTATGAATTTGACCAATTTTCTTGTGTCACTTTTTCACTGTGATTATTTAGGATATTTTGGTCTATTTGTAAATAATGCGAATAATAACAATATTATTCCATTATTTTCCCAACGTTTGGTGATTATTCCTCACTTCTTCAGGGGTTATACCTATATTTTTTTAAATAAAACGGCACTGACACAAAATTGAACATAAAAGCAAATTAATAATAAATTAAGAACTATCTATCAAAAAATAATCAAATACAAAATTAATAATGACACTTATTTCACAGTTGAGCTTAGGTTCTTTTATTAAATTTAAATTTTTTCCGGGTAGGTAGGTAGGTAGATAGAAATGGCGGCCACGGGCAGTGTAGCCCATAGCCCAATTAGCGCTGAAGTGCGCCGTTTTGATACCATAACTCGTTTGAACCTGTGGATGGAATTGAAGAGAGTGAATATGGGCATATCCTCAGGATATCGTCGCTTTTTATTTGAGTTTAGAATAGGATTTTTTTGTAGCTTTTAGCACAATCATCAGAAAGTGTATCACTCACTCAACCAGATCAGCACCCGCACCCGCACCATCAACAGTTAGCCCACTAGGCAGTTCGTTTGCTGGCACTGGAGCGTCAACTGATCTGATTGGATGATCATCCGGCCGCTGTGCACCACAAACCCCCACCAGAACCCTAGTCCACTATCTTGTGATCATAGAGAATCGACGGAAGGTATAATGCAGAAGTAGCCGAAATTTGTCCTAGAGCCATTTCGTCGCGTTGAGAAAAGAAATCAAGTCTTTGATCTTCATTTCAGAAAGTTCGTTAATGTCGTCAAAGAATGCTCTTCCGAGTGACTGTTTTCTAGCTTTGGCCAGAGCAGGGGATTTGCAGAGGAAATGAACTACTGTTTCCTTTTCCTGCTGGCCCTCACAGCTCCAACAGTGAGTATTGTGAGGTATGCTCATCTCGCTGCATGCTCTCCTATTGGCCAGTGTCCGCTACAGGTTGCAACTACCCTGGCTATGTCTTGCCTGGGTCTGCGTATTAGATCAATTGTTCGGTTCTTGTTATAGGTGGGCCAAATCTTCCTAGATATAATACAGTTTGATAAACAGCTCCACCTACGTTTCAGCCCCGCAAGCTCATCCCGGCATTGCTGGACCAGTTTGGAGGATGCTGTAGCTGAATTAATGGCTTTAACAGCCGCTTGACCGTCTGTAATAATAGCTGCATTACGGTTCTGGCTTGGATCTGCTTTAAGTAACTTGCAAGCTTCCCTGATTGCCAGCAATTCAGCTAGAAAGACGCTAGCAAGGTCAGGTAGCCGAAAGGACCTAGATACATTTAGAGACTCAGAGAAGATTCCTGCACCAACGCCACACTCCATCCTTGAGCCATCAGTAAAGATAGTTGTGTCGAAATCTTTCGTCACGACGTTATCATTCCAATCCTTCCTGGATGGAAATTTAACTTTGAAATCCTTACTGATACTCATTGTAAGGGTGCAGTAGTCAGTGGGAGTCGAAAACATTTCCATTGGAATCAAGTCTGTGATATTTCTGTGACCATAGGGCTTGGCAAACCAAGAGTTTGATTCTTTAAGTCTTAAAGCGCTGCAAGATACTAGATATTTCATATGTAAATCAAGTGGTAGAAGGTGCAGAAAACACTTAAGGCATCAGTCGGGCATGATCTTATAGCCCCTGTCGTGCCAATGCTAGCAGTTCTTTGAACCTTCCTAAGTCTATCTAAGTATGTAGTTTTTTTTAACAATAAAATTGAAAAAAAAATATATAACCCCTGAAGAAGTGGGGAATACTCACGATACGTTGGGAAAATAATGGAATAATATTGTTTTTATTCGCATTTTTTACAAATAGACCAAAGAGCCTAAATAATCACAGTGTAAAAGGATTTTATTTAAATGGTCATTTATGATTATACTATGAACTACATTGCAAAACAATTTTTTTTTTAAATTCATGCAGTTATTATTTTTCACTTTCAATACAATCGGTAATGTTTACCTTCAGATAGATCTTTGAAAAATACAATTTGAGTTCTTTTTGCCTAAGGTTTAATTACTCCATTCAAATATGTAAATTTTCTACCACTTTGTGCAATATTTATTTAATACGTACCTTCTCATGAAAAAATATTTTTTTTTAATTTTTTGGTCAGGGAAAATTTTGAAATCGGTCAGGGAAAGTCAGGGAAATTTATTTTGAAAAAATAGTGGACACCATGTTATATTACATTCCCATTCTATACAACTTGTACATCAATGCATTTCGGTCTATTGTATCGAAGGCTGCCTTAAAATCAACGAAAAAAACATATAGTTTCTTGTTTCGGTCCAAAAAGAAATCAGCTATACTTCGTAGGACAAAAATGTTGTCTACGGTGGAATATCCTTGTCTGAACCCTGCTTGAAATTCCTTCAATAGCTTGGATGAGTCAATCCACGTTCCAAGTCGACTTTGCATAAGCGAAGAAAATATTTTGTAGGATGCATTCAAGAAGGAAATTCCTCTATAGTTTGCAGGGTCCATTGTACTACCTTTTTTGTGGATGGGAAAAATTAGCGCTTCCTTAAATTCCTGTGGTATTATTCCGTGATCCATTATGTTGTATATGTATATATGAAGGTATATGTGGTTAAGCCTTTACAAGATACAAATGCAAAAATCAAACGGCCGTAAGAAGCTTGTAGTGCTAGAACATGGATGGGCACTACCGTGTCCTTTGATATTTCAATTGAAGCATAACCAATAGGCCTCTGTAGCATTCCAAAATATATTTTTGGTTTAAATATAACTATTCTATAACTATTTTTTAAAGTTTTAATATGTTTACAATACAATGTTTTCTTAAGCTGTAGGAACAATATCTATTTGAATTTCTTAAAAAAATACGTATCCAAAACAAGAACGGTGTTTTAACCAACTATGCAGTCGTTGAAGGATCTGCTTAGCTTTATGACACGATTGCATAAGCAATTGGTTTTGGGGATCGATACTTTCAAATATCTACTTTATCAATATAAGGGGTTGCAGGTTCTGGAGTGTTTTGCAACGTGACCGGGTTGCACATTATCGAATAATAAAATAGGTACTTCATTTCCCTCATAATCATAATAAGAAAACTTAAAAATAACATGCAAAAATCTAGGCATACTATACTAACATACCCTAATAATAATAATTAAAAATACAAATAAATCTAGGTTCCAAAAATCTATTAAGCATAATACCTTACCAGGGAGGAGATGATCATACATACCTCTTCTACCTATCCAAGAAGCATGCAATCCAGAAATCCAGCATATAGGTAATCCCGATTGGATCGGTGCTGCAACAATGCCCCAATGTGCATGAGCCGACATCCATCCATCTCGGTATTTAATTTGATTTATCTGAAAAATCGAAATGTTATAAGGTTTGAGCTAAAAAAGATAACAGAGAATAGTAAACATCTACATCAGTCTCAGCTGTCGTGGCCAAGATTTTTTGTCAATGTTTACAATGCTCATACATACAACAATAAAACTATCCATGTTACTTTCCTAATTAGATATAATCCTAACTTGATGGGATAATACAAAAACCTGGAAAATAATATAAAGAGAGAGAAGTTGATAAGTATTTTTATTAATAAAATAATAAATAACAAAACTTACCCAAAGCTTGTCCTAGCACCGCCACGTTTTCATGCCATTTCAGATTTTTACTCAAATAACTTTGACATATGAAAATAAGTCAGTAAAATAGCGTTGTCTCACTTATTAAAAGAGGATGGAAAGATTAATTACTTTCGGCGGCCATACTTTTTCGGCGAATTGAAAACTAAAATATTGAAATTGATACGTTCAATGATTCAAGGTACTAGATTCTTATAGGGAGCAAAAGGTTGAAATATCATGTCGGTTACATTTAAAAACAAGAAAATAAAAGTCATAAGTAAGACGACAGTGCAATGTATATTTAACTTTAAAGACTGGATATGCAACTGTGATAATAATGATGCTGTGATATTAGTTGTAAGATAAATAAATATAAAAGTACAAAAATAGTTAATAGTTAATAGTTAGACTAGAAAATAGAAGTAAAACCCATTGGTAGTTAGGAACCCTAGAAGAGTGAAAAAGAAAGAGCGAGATATATATTAGATATTATTTAAATATCCAACTACCCTTTCAGTTATAAATTTATATACACTGAAAACAAAGAGTTATAAAATATATAATAGGGGACTATGTGACGATAGACAAATGGTATACCAAATCATAGTCATATGACTTGCAAAATTCAATCAAGTTGGTAGTTTTCTTCCTTCGAAATTAATTTTTTTCTTTTGATTTTGATATAAGTGGTTTATACGAATTTTTAACTGAAACCCAGTATAAAATTTTTATTTTTATTTAAAGTTAAAATTACGAATATAATAAAACCAACAAGATATATAAAACCAAAATAAAAGTAAAGACAATTTAAGATCTTAAGTGTAGAGACTTACAAAAGTGAACATATTGTTCCAACCAAACCTATAGTCCTCTTTGGAGTTCTGGAAAAACCCCCGCAGATCCAAAAAGGATATCCAAAACATATCTTTTATTAAATATAGCAGAGGTATGTGTCCTATTTCAAAAAGCATAAGCCTACATATAAAAGAAGATAAAAGAAACAAATCTATAGTGTTCTAATTTGTGTTACATTTACCCGGCTGGGTACTCTTTTGTGTTCCTAGGGGCTCCTCATTTAGAGTGTACACAATTAGTGCCTCTGCCCCCTTTAAGTTTAAAGGTGTCTTGATTCTACTAAAGTCAGGAAGGTAAAAGGAAGATAGTGCTAGATTGATATTAATAATCAAGGATAGTAACAGAATCAACATAACAAGTGAAACATTGAAAGGAGTTAAAAAGGGCCGAGAAGGCAACGAAAAGGAGAAACTGTATCTTAAGAAGTGAAGAATTTAATTATAGTAAAGAAAGAAAAGAGAAAAGCAGGAAAAAAATAAAAAGTGAATTAAATACATATATATAAAATAGTTAAATTTATCTAACCTTGTTAGATACATATATAACATTTAACGTAACTTTAATTTTTTTTAAATTTATTTAACGTAAAGTCAGTTTTTTTATTTAACATAAAGTTTTTTTCTTATTAACGTAAAGATATAATATTTAATAGCGTAAATTACAAAGTTTGAAGGCCCAATCTGTTGTAAATAGTTAAATTTTGCATCGCGTTAACAGAAATTTTAGTGAAACATAGAAAAAAACATCGTTCCTGATCTGTGCTGCCGGCAGGACGTCGAGGGAGGTGTAAAACCGTAAGTACATATATATATAAACATATATACACAAAATTTATGCTGGGATGATAAAGTAATTCCGCAGATAAAGAACAACACAACGATTAAAAACAGACACCGGTTTCTTTTTCTTTTATTTTACCATTTTTGAATTTAAAAAAACTTTTTCACTTTTTATTTGATAACATTTTTTGGAATTTTTTTATAATTTTTTTTGGAGATTGAATTTGTGAATTAAAGATCTTAGACTTATATGGAAATATGAAACAAAGTCTTTTCACATTATTTAGAATTTGGTGAAGAAAAATTTACATCAGTATGATGTGTTGCTAAAAGCAACATGTGACATGTGTGTGGATAATCTTGTCAGACCGTCTAGAGAGGTAACGCGACTATAACATGACCTGAATGGTGACCTTCGATCTTCTTAGCTGAAGATTATATTAGGGGCTATCTTCCACAATAAAAGGCCAAGGAAGATAGCGAAAGGATATGTCTCCTAGAAATATGGGAGGGCTGGCTAAGCTGTGCCGATAACATCAGGCAAAATCTTCCTGGTCTTAGCGAACCATTATGCTGGAGAGACGATGGAGTGAGGGTGTCATTCTCTTGAAAAGTAAGATGGAAAATAGATAAGTTTTAGGTTATATAGGATAAGATGGAGGTCAGATTTTACTCACTAGGTTAGGATTAGGATAGTGTTAGGGTTAAGTCATTTTATTTCCGTCTTACTACAAAAAAAAGTAACATCTTCGCCATCCGTTCTTTCGCCAGTGTATTGGCAAAGGTATGTGAGTGTGTCTTTTTATCTTTCTTCCTTTTTCCTTTTGAGTCCGACCAATGTCCGTCTGATTTTAATTTAGTTTATTAGCTTTCTCCTACCTTGTACTTTTCTTTTTCTTTGGCATGTAACAAAAATGAATTTTGAGCATAGTGCTTTAGTGAAGAACAAGAACCTCCCCGTCTGACGAGCTAAGTCGAGCCAGAGACAAGCATGCCGCCGTCCAAGTATCTAAGCACCAGAGTCACCCCTGCGGTCATAAAGAAGCTCATTTCAATGGCGCCCAACGCATTTTTTTTTATTTATACTTCGAGACCAATTGTAACTCCAAGGGGACAATTTTCTAAGGAAGATTGTCACCTTGGACTTTCAATAGCCTCTTCTAAAATCTTTAATATTTTACTTTACTATCCAAATACAGCATACTCACAAACCGTGTATACACCTGCATACCTCCTTTTTATCTCAAAATGTCTGTCCAAAACTTAGGTCTATAGAACCAGTGTTTCCGTGAGGAGATTGAAAGATTAATTTGAATGCAGGAGTGGGACAAGTTTGAAAGGCCATACGCTTTGCGCTGTCCTGAATGTTAGGGCTCAGTCCGGTTTCCAGAGAGGCGTAAGCTCTGGTCTATAAAACTCGTCCGTGTTGATGTTTAGCTAGATAGTCATGCCAACCTTCTATCAGAGTTCTTCACTCGTTGTAAGTAGTGGCATGGAAGAAAGGCTAGGCATTATCACTCGCTCTGATCAGGAGGATTTCAGTTGTGAAGATGACCCACTTGACAGACAAGACAGACAGACAAACGGTTTCCTTAATAGAAAGGACATCTGACATAGAAACTTCGCACACCACCGCAAAATTACAATATACCACATCTATAAAAAAGAATTAAAGGATTAAAAATTATCATAACTACTTGCAAATAACATAATATAAATAAAATATTTAAAATTCAAGTGTATTTGTTTATTCATTTGAAAATATAATTTTTTTTTTGAGTTCATACTTTTTCCTTTAGGGGATTTAATTTTTTTAAATTGCAATTTTTTGTACTTTTCTCTTTTTATAGGATTTTTTATATGAATTATTGAATTTTCTTTAATTTTTTTTTTTAGACATTTAGGTAAAGTCCTGAATTTTGAAATTTTAATTTCTTTTTATTATTTAATTTCATTATTATTTTAGTTTTTTTTTTATAAGGTTCTTTAACCTATTTGGATTTACTGTTTTTTTTTTGAATTACAATAAGATAGTAAATTGAATCTAAGATTCATTAGCAAAAGGAGTTAGTTTTGGATATATATTTGTTTTATTAACAAAGATATACATTCATTTCTGAAATGATTTTATATTATTTTTTATTAATTTTGAATTTTGGTATTATTTACATAATTGCACTTATTTTTGAATTTTTATTTTTTTACTACTTGAAAGTGATTTTATTATCTACTTTTTGTTGAGTTTGATAAGCAGTCAAAAATAATAATCTTTGGTTGAGGAATTGAATTTTTTTTACATAAAAAGATAAAGATAGACAAAAAAAAATAAATCGGGTGGCACAACGGCTCATGAAGAACCAGGGCCTAGTGACTAACAACTCGCAACCATTCCTGTGTGCGCCTTTCGACAGGAATGGACTAAAAAAGTTTTTTTTCAGGGCTACTGCCTCTTGCGAGGAATTGACAAATCCTCCAAGAGTATCACTTGTCACGAATAAGTGCTTCTCGTCTAGCCATTCGGATTCGGCATAAAATTGTAGGTCCCTTCCATTCCATTCCTAAAGATAGAAAACAAGATCTTAAAATCATGGGTGGAAGAGGTAGGGGAGCAATATCCAAAAAATTGCCTAGACTTAGGCCTACAGTTAGTATAAGGTATCCTCTTTGGAATCTTCTAAACCAGGTAGAAGACAGGGCATCAGTAAACAGGGACAATCCCAGCGCAATGTCCACTCTTAATGGGGATGCTATGAGTAGGTCACTAGGTGAAAACCCACATGGAGCATACGGTTCCAATGTAGCTCAGCCAAGAGCGAGAGTACAGAGTGAGTCAGTGAGGGAATTTGGACTTCGTCGACCAATAATCGAGGAGGTCGATGACAATAGTAGCTTTCACGGCCCAGACGATGACTATGATATCCTCGATCAGATCCGTTTAATACAGATTGAAGAAAGAACTATCCGTACAGATATGGAAGCCTTAGATCGAAACACTCAGCGTGACCAAATGCACAATCAATTTGGTCACAATGAAGATTTCATTCGAAGAGTTACGGGAATACGGAGCCCCTAGAGCGAAATTCTCAGCGAATGAATACAAGTGATCGACAGCCATATGAAACCGAGTCCGATTTTATTAGCAGAGTTACTGAGGAAAGTATTTCCAATAAAATAGAATCTGCGGTGACTCTAGCAGTCCGCGAATGCAATGACAGGACTTTGAATATGTTTCATGATGGTATGTCGAAGATGTTCGTTACCATGGAAAATAAAATTAAGGAATTAAATAAAAAAATAAGTGAACTAAGCCATCCTTCGTTACAGTATGCTTTTCCTCCTCAGGATAGACAACCAGATAATATTTATACGTCTAGACCTGTAGTATCTGCACCAATAATTCCACCGACATTACCTCAGGCTCCTAGTTCAGGGCCGCCAATAGATACGTGTACCCACAACACGAGGGATCCTAGGCGGTTGGAAATTTATAGATGGGGTTTTAGTTTGATGGGACGGCAAAATCTATGCCGGTTGAAAGATTCTTTTTTAGAGCTGAAAAATTACGGAAAGAAAATAGATTAATTGTGGAGGAATTGGCCACTTATTTTCATCACCTTTTGTCAGGGGAAGCCCTAACATTTTATTGGCAATACCTTGAAGAAAATGCGTATATAAGGCCTACTTATAATTAAATTAACCGATTTAAAGAAAAGCGAAAGGATCCTGAAATTCTCAGAATGATTATGGATAGGAGACAACTTCCTCATGAGACTGTTGACGAATTTTATAGCGATATTCGGGCTTTGTTCCTGCAGATGCGAAATGATGCCGAATGAGCAAGATATGCTAGGAATTTTAATGCCTAATATAAAAGATAAAGTGGCCAATTTTATCTTTACCAGCACTATAGATACAATCTACGATTTGAGAGAGCAGTGTAGAAAGGCGGAAATGCATATAGCAACTAGAGAGGATCGGAAAATGTTAGTGAGGTAGGCTATCTCAAACCAGAGATACGTGAAAGTGTTTGGTCAGGAAAAGATAATTCGTGTTATTTAGGAGAAGAAGAATACGACATAGCAGCCTTACAGCCAAATAGAGGGAATATTAATTTAAATAAAAAGGTTTCAGGTCCACACAAATATCCTGAAAAGGATAAAAGACATTTAGGTGGGAATGTAAATTTGAAAGAAACAGAACAGAACAAAGCTAATTGTCCTTCAAGTTTTCATGCTATGACATGTTTCAGTTGTGGACAAGGAAGCATTTCTTTCAAATGTGCCTCTTGTTTTGGAAAAGTTCAAGTCGGGAGTGCGCCCGGGACTCAACTACCGACGAAAAATCAACTTCCCGGGAATCCGATTCACTCGGAAAAATAGACATTTTAAAACGAAATATAAATGAAAATGAACATACTACAAAAATAAAATCTGACGCAACTTCGAGAAAAACTCTACATCAAACACTCAAAGAGTATCAAGAAGCAAGGAAAAGAATTTTTAGTGAAGAATTAGTGCGATATACAAAAAAATTTAAAATTAAGGGCAAAATGTGCAATAAGTAGATTCCATAAGAATAGAATAGAGTCATCTATTATAACAAGCACAGACGATTGTAGGCCATACACAAGAGTAATCGTAGATGGTGAAGAGATACACGTATTATAAGATAGTGGAGCTTCCGTAAGTTGTTTGGCGAATAAAGCAATAGATTTTGTTCAAAATCATAACATTGAACTTATAAAAAGGATTATAGGTATTAAAACAGCTGATGGAAACAATCAAGAAATATTAGGTAGATTTAAAACAAAGGTTTCATGGGGAAATGTAACGCTAGACATGGAATTATATGTTGTTCCGGGCTTACAACAAAAACTATATTTGGGTGTCGACTTTTGGAGATCCTTAAAGGTAGCTCCCTTTATCGTCAGTTCTCTGGACACACAATCGCTGATGGAAGTTCAAGATCTTGTTTCCGTCAGGCAACTTTCACCAGCACAGACTGAAGAATTAGAGCGGGTCAAGCAGCTGTTCCCTTCTTTTGCAGTGTTGGGATTGGGTAAGATAAGTCTAGAAGAACACGTCATTGAGATGGAAGACGACAGCATTCCCATCAAACAACGACACTACCCAATTTCACCTGTAGTACAGAAGCTCATGTACGCGGAACTTGACCGAATGCTCGAATTAGGAGTGATTGAAGAAAGCAATACTGCTTACAGTTCTCCAGTTGTGCTGGTGAGGAAACCTGGAAAGAACATACTTTACTTGGGTTCACGTAAAGTGAATGCAGCTACCAAGAAATTCGCATACCCACTGCCACATATAGAAGGCATTATAAGCCGTCTTCAAAACACCCACTTCATTTCAAGCATTGATTTGAAAGATGCTTTCTGGGAGATTCCACTGGAGGCCAAATAAAGGGAGAAAACAGCTTTCACAGTCCCTGGGCGGCCATTGTTTCAGTTCAAGGTCATGCCGTTTGGACTGTGCAATGCCGCTCAGAGAATGTGTAAGCTGATGGACAGGGTATTCCCGCTCGTATGAGAGAGAATGTCTTTGTCTACCTCGACGACCTCTTGATTTGTTCTCTAGATTTTGAAACTCATATTAAAGCTTTGGAAGAAAAGGCAAAATGTCTGTGTGAAGCTGGACTCACTATCAACGTGGAGAAGAGCAAATTCTGTTTTAAGGAGATAAAGTATCTTGGTTATTTCATCGGTGATGGGTGTCTGCGAACGGACCCCGAAAAAGTCTCTGCTGTGAAAGATTTTCCAATCCGGGGAACTTCTAAGCAACTGCGACGGTTCCTGAAATGACGGGATGGTATAGGCGTTTTATACCCAATTTTGCGACTATATCATCTCCCATGACTGACGGTCTCAAAAAGGGCAAATCGTTCGGGATGACAAGCGAAGCAATGAAAGCCTTCAACGAACTTAAGACGATGCTAATAACAGCTCCCATACTTACGACACGACTTTTCGAAACACTTTTACATTCAGTGCGATTCATCGGCTTCAGGCGTAGGGAGTGTGCTTTTTCAAAAAGGTACTGAGGAGAATGAACGGCCGATAGCATTCATGTCTAATAAGCTTAATTCGGCACAAAGAAATTACACAGTGACAGAACTTGAATGTTTGGCGGCTGTTTTTTCGGTAAAGAAGTTCAGGGCATACATTGAGGGTCTACCTTTTACGATTATAACAGACCATGAAAGTCTGAAATGGTTAAATACCCAAAAGGACTTATCTGGACGTTTGGCTAGATGGAGTTTCAAATTGCAGGGTTTCGATTTCACAATCGAACAAAGGAAAGTAATCCTCAATGAAGTCCCTGATAATCTCTCACGTATCCATATGGACGAGCTCAATCCCGAGAAAGAAATGCAGGAAGTCGATCTCAGCAGCAGGACATGGAGGTATCCATAAGACCTTAGCGAAGTTGCGGCAAAAGTATTTTTGGCCAAATATGACTAGTGAAGTTAAAGAACATGTCGGTGCCTGCGACGTCTGCAAGTGTAATAAACCTATGAATGTGATTTCACGACCACCAATGGGGAATCAGGTAGTTACAGAAAAACCTTTTCAAAGGTTGTATATAGATTTTTTAGGACCGTATCCTAGAACAAAAACAGGACATACACACATTTTCATATGTCTAGACCATTTTAGTAAGTTTGTTTTCCTAAAGCCAATCAAAAAAGCCACTTTGAAAATCTAAAGCTAGCCCACCAAAAGACAGAAAAAGTTTATAATACTCGAAGTAGGGATATACAATACCGCGTAGGACAACTAGTTTTCAGGCGAAACTTTAAACAAAGCAGCTTAGTAGATGCCTGTAATGCAAAATTAGGTCCTAAATTCCTCAAATCCATTGTTTTGAAAACCATTGGAAACTCATTATATGAGAAAGGAAATCCCAAAGGAGAGAAGGTAAGAGTTTTCCATGCAAAGGATCTCCACACATAGTGCAAAAATTACTCTAAACAAATCTCTTCTGCTAATACTTAACTACTGTGATATACCTCTGTGACAAATTTGGTGATACTATGCTGTGATAATAATTTTTCATGATTTATAGTAAAATTTTATGGGCTAATTTAATTATTTCTATTTAGAGAAACTTTATTTATCATAACTTTCCAGATTTTTGTATTCTATTATAGCAATTTTACTTATTATTTATTTACTTGACAGCATAATAACTACCAAGTTTCACACAGACAATATCCTAGCTTTCATTACTTCGTGCAATATAATTTTAGAAACACACAACAAATGTATAATTCTGTGATACTATAATTAGTTTTTCCATCTGTGATATTTATGCACAGGTTTCGTCCTCTTCATGTAACGTTCACAAACTAGTCACTCATTTCGATAAAATTGTAAATCCTTCAACCAAGGAAATTGCCCGACTAAGTCGATAGAGCCATGAGATTTCAGGGCGGGGCTCTTGCCACATGTTAGTGATAAGATAAAAGGAAGTACACAACCAACCACAGCCACTATTTTCTTACGAGGCTTCTGACCTCACGACCACTCAGTCATAATCGTCGATACTGTAACGGGACCGGGTTGCACATTATCGAATAATAAAATAGGTACTTCATTTCCCTCATAATCATAATAAGAAAACTTAAAAATAAAATGCAAAAATCTAGGCATACTATACTAACCTACCCTAATAATAATAACTAAAAATACAAATAAATCTAGGTTCCAAAAATCTAAAAATCTATTAAGCATAATACCTAACCAGGGAGGAGATGATCATACACACCTCCTCTACCTATCCAAGAAGCATGCAATCCAGAAATCCAGCATATAGGTAATCCCGATTGGATCGGTGCTGCAACAATGCCTCAACGTACATGTGCTGACATCCATCCATCTCTGTATTTAATTTGATTTATCTGAAAAATCGAAATGTTATAAGGTTTGAGCTACAAAAGATAATAGAGAATAGTAAACATCTACATCAGTCAAAGCTGTCGTGGCCAATATTTTTTGTCAACGTTTACAATGCTCATACATACAACAATAAAACTATCCATGTTACTTACCTCAGTAGATATAATCCTAACTTGATGGGATAATACAAAAACCTGAAAAATAACATAAAGAGAGAGAGGTTGATAAATATTGATACAAAAAAGAATTAATAAAATAATAAATAATAAAACTTACCCAAAGCTTGTCCTAGCACCGCCACGTTTTCATGCCATTTCAGATTTTTACTCAAATAACTTTGACATATGAAAATAAGTCAGTAAAATAGCGTTGTCTCACTTATTAAAAGAGGATGGAAAGATTAATTACTTTCGGCGGCCATACTTTTTCGGCGAATTGAAGACTAAAATATTGAAATTGATACGTTCAATGATTTAAGGTACTAGATTCTTATAGGGAGCAAAAGGTTGAAATATCATGTCGGTTACATTTAAAAACAAGAAAATAAAAGTCATAAGTCGGACGACAGTGCAATGTATATTTAATTTTAAAGACTGGATATGCAACTGTGATAATAATGATGATGTGATATTAGTTGTAAGATAAATAAATATAAAAGTACAAAAATAGTTAATAGTTAGACTAGAAAATAGTAGTAAAACCCATTGGTAGTTACGAACCCTAGAAGAGTAAAAAAGAAAGAACGAGATATATATTAGATACTATTTAAATATCTAACTACCCTTTTAGTTATAAATTTATAAACACTGAAAACAAAGAGTTATAAAATATATAATAGGGGACTATGTGACGATAGAAAAATGGTATACCAAATCATAGTCATATGACTTGCAAAATTTAATCAAGTTGGTAGTTTTCTTCCTTCGAAATTAATTTTTTCTTTTGATTTTGATAAAAGTGGTTTATACGAATTTTTAACTGAAACCCAGTATAAAATTTTTATTTTTATTTAAAGTTAAAATTACGAATACAATAAAACCAACAAGATATATAAAACCAAAAGAAAAGTGATATAAATTTAAGATCTAAAGTGTAGAGACTTACAAAACTGAACATAGTGTTCCAACCAAACCTATAGTCCTCTTTGGAGTTCTGGGAAAGCCCCCGCAGATCCAAAAAGGATGTCCAAAATATATCTTTTATTAAATAAAGCAGAGGTATGTGCCCTTTTTCAAAAAGCATAAGCCTACATATAAAAGAAGATAAAAGAAACAAATCTATAGTGTTCTAATTTGTGTTACATTTACCCGGCTAGGTACTCTTTCGTGTTCCTAGGGGCTCCTCAAATAGAGTTTACACAATTAGTGCCTCTGCCCCCTTTAATTTAAAAGGTGTCTTGATTCTACTGAAGTCAGGAAGGAAAAAGGAAGATAGTGCTAGATTGATATTAATAATCGAGGATAGTAACAGAATGAACATAACAAGTGAAACATTGAAAGGAGTTAAAAAGGGCCCGAGAAGGCAATGAAAAGGAGAAACTGTATCTAAAGAAGTGAAGAATTTAATTATAGTAAAGAAAGAAAAGAGAAAAGCAGGAAAAAAATAAAAAGTGAATTAAATACATATATATAAAATAGTTAAATTTATCTAACCTTTTTAGATACATATTTAACACTATCGGAAACACCCGGCGTTGCCCGGGTCCCTTTTGTTAAAGGATAGTTTGTTAACAAATCTTGAAAAAAAATTTCCCGTGGAAAATAGTTTTCCTTGAAAATATTTCTGCTATCGTGAATATCTCTGAAATAGATTCGATGAATTGACCGCCCAATTCCCCAGGAAAACTTATTACCGACATCAATAAATTTTTAACATCATTTATGTTCTCAATTTTCAAAGGATGGAAATATTGTGCAAGTGTTAATTAATATTTATATAAAAGCTTAACTATATATTCA
Organism: Melangyna quadrimaculata; assembly: GCA_949320155.1. Taxonomy (NCBI): domain Eukaryota; kingdom Metazoa; phylum Arthropoda; class Insecta; order Diptera; family Syrphidae; genus Melangyna; species Melangyna quadrimaculata. Next base: position 305,709,296 of record OX439483.1, on the reverse strand, counting down.
CGAACTTCTAAATATCTATGCTAAAGACACCTACTTGTAAGAAAATATTTGAAAAATTTGTATGGTTTGCTATGGTAAGCAAAAGGTGTGATTTTTCGAATTTTTGACATTTCCCCACCATCACTGTCAACTGTCAAGTGCGATTTTTTATGATATCTACTGGACTTAGAGTGCAAAATCCACCTCCTCAATCGATTGGCGCTCTCAGATCTTGACATTTCGACACCTGTCAAATTGAAAAGTGAAATTTCTTATTTTCTGTTGGTGCTAAAGTGCTGGCCGAGACATTAGGTAATAACACCCTCCTTAATCGATTGGTGCCCTTAGATTTTGACATTTCGACACACGACCCGCAACGCACAGAAGAGAGGAGCTGTAATACGGCAGTTTTTGCTCTTATAGCATTGCTGTTAACATTTTTGTTATCACTGTGAATGATTTACTCTACGGAGCGAACCTTTCTCACTGATTTCAACATAACTAATTTTTCACCGACCATGTAAATCAAACATGATTGGTTAAGGTTTTACCTTCCACCACAATCCAATCAACAACCAACGCATTTTTACTTACTTGAGAATTATATCATACCATTCACTAGCCTTTCATCACTACTTATTATATTTTCCAACATTCTAACATTCACTTACACATTCAACAAAAAACAGGTAAAAAACTCATACGCACTTGAAACGTCTAATCTCATAGCTAAGCTTTGTACAACGCTTCAAAAATTTTTGTTCAAAAAGATATATTTTTCGCCATGACGCTGCATGGACATAAATTTTTTGGAATCCATTGGATTTTTTCTGAATATGTTCATAAGCCTGCCATCTGTTTCTAATTAAAATACTTCTCTTATATTTCTATAAATATTTCTAATGTAAAATTTTAATATTTGAAATTATTTTGTGAAGCTTGTGAGCAACGCACAGTTATGGTTTGTATCCATGATCCATTCTGCATTTTTTTTGGTAAATAAATCAATAAAGCTTATTCTGGAGTGGCTTTTGTTGAAATGATCACTTAATATTTATTAGCAATATTTTAGAAGAGGATTAGAGCAATTGGTGTGTTCGTTTTGTTTTTCAAAATTTATCAATTTTTTATTAACTTCTGCATTTAAAGTACCAAAAATAGAATTAATTTTTCACTAAATCACATTTTTAGTATGAATTTTTTAAGATTTTGCAAAAATGTTAACACAAACATTTAGATTGTAAATTTCTACCGTAGTCTATTTCATTTGTTAGTATCATTTGTTATGAACTATCAGGCATTACTAAAGTTTGAAGCCTCTAAATTTGGCTAAATGGAGCTTTATTGTGATTTTTCTCATTAAATTGCCCCTACTTTTTTCCCTTTAGATTTACAAATAAAAAATTTCACTAACTTTTAACAATTTTCTAAGTAAATACACTAAATGAATTTTTCGCATTATGGCAAATTCTTTCTCTTTTAACAATTTATTTTGTCATGAAAGTGAATTATTTTTTATTTTTATAAATTTCTGTCTTATAACCTTTCATTTGATACCTCATTTATAAATATCAAAAAAGTATTACCCATGTTATGGCCATTTACAGGTATTTTATGTATATTTTAGCAAAAAGAAAAAATTTTAACGACAATAGACTGGATTTTTGCAAAATTTTTCCTTCAGTTATGTTTAAACATCAGTATTAAAGCTTGTGGTTATCGTAGAAATATATTTTATATACCAACATAATTTTTGATTCCTATAGATTATTACAAAATTTAAATTTTGATAATCGGTTAAATAAAAATTAACAATATTCACTATTTAGTCAAATTAATACTATTTTATCTGTTTAAGCGTATTAGTCTTTAAAATTCAATGGACGTCTATTAATGTTTTGTATGTGTTTAAATAGTGAGATAATGAGCTTTCCATCGACATCTAAATTTTGAAATTCGGATAATAACTTTCCGATTTATCTGTAAAAAATATTTCTAATGTAAAATTTTAATATTTGAAATTATTTTGTGAAGCTTGTGAGCAATGCGCAGTTATGTTTTATGTGTCAAAATTTTTATCAGATTTTCAGGATTTATAATTTTTAAGTTTGAAAATATTTTATGGGCGTGGTGAAATTATAAAAATAAAATTCGTTGAAAAAGCATGATTTTTTGGTAAATAAATCAATAAAACTAATTTTAGAGTGGTTTTTGTTGAAATAATCACCAAACATTTATTAGCAATATTTTAGAAGAGGATTAGAGCAATTGGTGTTTTAGTTTTTTTTTCAAAATTTATCAATTTTTTATTAATTTTTGCATTTAAAGTACCAAAAATTGAATTGATTTTTCACTAAATTACATTTTTAGTATGATTTTTTTTAAGATTTTGCAAAAATTTTAACACAGAAATTTATATTATAAATGTTTGCCTCAAATTCATGTATCATTTGCGATATACCGGTTTCCAGCATAAGCATATAGCTCGGAGCATTAGGTGGTAGTCGAAATATCCTTTTGATATAAAATCGTAGAAGTTTTTTTGCAGTTTCATATTTCTTACTACTCCACGCTTGAGCTGCATACATCAATGTAGACTCAGCTACCGATTCAAATACTTTGTATTTACTGCTGTGGGCTATGTGTTTATTGTTAAACATGTTTCTCCAAGCAATATTAATTGTATTTTTGGCTTTTTGTAATTTTTCGGTGAGATGTCTTTCCATACTGTTATTTTTTGTGATACAGATCCCTAAATATTTGTATTCATTAACTACTTGGATTCTCTCATTGTTGAATGTCCACCGCTCTTGCCCACTTACTCTTCCTCCACCTTTTCGAAAAACCATAACCTTCGACTTCTCTAGACTGACAACTAATTTCCACGTTCTGCAATACTCACTAAGTTTATTAATCATTAGTTGCAGCGATTGGGGTGAGTACGCAAACAAAACTATGTCATCAGCAAAAAGAAGGGCCTTGATGAGAGTTCCAGCATATTCCACACCTCCCGGCAAACAATCGGTGATATCGTCGATAAATAGTGCAAATAAGCTTGGACTTAATATACAACCTTGCCTTACACCTGTCCTCGTTTCAAACCATTGCGAAATGTTTTCTCATCCCATACAGCTGCTTTGGTATCCATATAGATGTTTTGCAGTACACGTCCAAAATTATATGACATTCCCATTCTATACAACTTGTACATCAATGCATTTCGGTCTATTGTATCGAAGGCTGCCTTAAAATCAACGAAAAAAACATAAGGTTTCTTGTTTCGGTCCAAAAAGAAATCAGCTATACTTCGTAGGACAAAAATGTTGTCTACGGTTGAATATCCTTGTCTGAACCCTGCTTGAAATTCCTTCAATAGCTTGGATGAGTCAATCCACGTTCCAAGTCGACTTTGCAAAAGCGAAGAAAATATTTTGTAGGATGCATTCAAGAAGGAAATTCCTCTATAGTTTGCAGGGTCCATTGTACTACCTTTTTTGTGGATGGGAAAAATTAGCGCTTCCTTAAATTCCTGTGGTATTATTCCGTGATCCATTATGTTGTATATGTATATATGAAGGTATATGTGGTTAAGCCTTTACAAGATACAAATGCAAAAATCAAACGGCCGTAAGAAGCTTGTAGTGCTAGAACATGGATGGGCACTACCGTGTCCTTTGATATTTCAATTGAAGCATAACCAATAGGCCTCTGTAGCATTCCAAAATATATTTTTGGTTTAAATATAACTATTCTTGAAATTTTTTTTTAAAGTTTTAATATGTTTACAATACAATGTTTTCTTAAGCTGTAGGAACAATATCTATTTGAATTTCTTAAAAAAATACGTATCCAAAATAAGACCGGTGTTTAAACCAACTATGCAGTCGTTGAAGGATCTGCTTAGCTTTATGACACGATTGCATAAGCAATTGGTTTTGGGGATCGATACTTTCAAATATCTACTTTATCAATATAAGGGGTTGCAGGTTCTGGAGTGTTTTGTAACGTGACCGGGTTGCACATTATCGAATAATAAAATAGGTACTTCATTTCCCTCATAATCATAATAAGAAAACTTAAAAATAACATGCAAAAATCTAGGCATACTATACTAACATACCCTAATAATAATAATTAAAAATACAAATAAATCTAGGTTCCAAAAATCTAAAAATCTATTAAGCATAATACATAACCAGGTAGGAGATGATCATACATACCTCTTCTACCTATCCAAGAAGCATGCAATCCAGAAATCCAGCATATAGGTAATCCCGATTGGATCGGTGCTGCAACAATGCCCCAATGTGCATGAGCCGACATCCATCCATCTCGGTATTTAATTTGATTTATCTGAAAAATCGAAATGTTATAAGGTTTGAGCTACAAAAGATAACAGAGAATAGTAAACATCTACATCAGTCTCAGCTGTCGTGGCCAAGATTTTTTGTCAATGTTTACAATGCTCATACATACAACAATAAAACTAAACATGTTACTTTCCTAATTAGATATAATCCTAACTTGATGGGATAATACAAAAACCTGGAAAATAATATAAAGAGAGAGAAGTTGGTAAGTATTTTTATTAATAAAATAATAAATAACAAAACTTACCCAAAGCTTGTCCTAGCACCGCCACGTTTTCATGCCATTTCAGATTTTTACTCAAATAACTTTGACATATGAAAATAAGTCAGTAAAATAGCGTTGTCTCACTTATTAAAAAAAGGATGGAAAGATTAATTACTTTCGGCGGCCATACTTTTTCGGCGAATTGAAAACTAAAATATTGAAATTGATACGTTCAATGATTCAAGGTACTAGATTCTTATAAGGAGCAAAAGGTTGAAATATCATGTCGGTTACATTTAAAAACAAGAAAATAAAAGTCATAAGTAAGACGACAGTGCAATGTATATTTTATTTTAAAGACTGGATATGCAACTGTGATAATAATGATGCTGTGATATTAGTTGTAAGATAAATAAATATAAAAGTACAAAAATAGTTAATAGTTAATAGTTAGACTAGAAAATAGTAGTAAAACCCATTGGTAGTTAGGAACCCTAGAAGAGTGAAAAAGAAAGAACGAGATATATATTAGATATTATTTAAATATCCAACTACCCTTTCAGTTATAAATTTATATACACTGAAAACAAAGAGTTATAAAATATATAATAGGGGACTATGTGACGATAGACAAATGGTATACCAAATCATAGTCATATGACTTGCAAAATTCAATCAAGTTGGTAGTTTTCTTCCTTCGAAATTAATTTTTTTCTTTTGATTTTGATATAAGTGGTTTATACGAATTTTTAACTGAAACCCAGTATAAAATTGTTATTTTTATTTAAAGTTAAAATTACGAAAATAATAAAACCAACAAGATATATAAAACCAAAATAAAAGTAAAGACAATTTAAGATCTTAAGTGTAGAGACTTACAAAAGTGAACATATTGTTCCAACCAAACCTATAGTCCTCTTTGGAGTTCTGGAAAAACCCCCGCAGATCCAAAAAGGATATCCAAAACATATCTTTTATTAAATATAGCAGAGGTATGTGTCCTATTTCAAAAAGCATAAGCCTACATATAAAAGAAGATAAAAGAAACAAATCTATAGTGTTCTAATTTGTGTTTCATTTACCCGGCTGGGTACTCTTTTGTGTTCCTAGGGGCTCCTCATTTAGAGTGTACACAATTAGTGCCTCTGCCCCCTTTAAGTTTAAAGGTGTCTTGATTCTACTGAAGTCAGGAAGGTAAAAGGAAGATAGTGCTAGATTGATATTAATAATCAAGGATAGTAACAGAATCAACATAACAAGTGAAACATTGAAAGGAGTTAAAAAGGGCCCGAGAAGGCAACGAAAAGGAGCAACTGTATCTAAAGAAGTGAAGAATTTAATTATAGTAAAGAAAGAAAAGCAGGAAAAAAAATAAAAAGTGTATTAAATACATATATATAAAATAGTTAAATTTATCTAACCTTGTTAGATACATATATAACATTTAACGTAACTTTAATTTTTTTTAAATTTATTTAACGTAAAGTTAGTTTTTTTATTTAACATAAAGTTTTTTTTTTTATTAACGTAAAGATATAATATTAAATAGCGTAAATTACAAAGTTTGAAGGCCCAATCTGTTGTAAATAGTTAAATTTTGCATCGCGTTAACAGAAATTTTAGTGAAACATAGAAAAAAACATCGTTCCTGATCTGTGCTGCCGGCAGGACGTCGAGGGAGGTGTAAAACCGTAAGTACATATATATATATAAACATATATACACAAAATTTATGCTGGGATGATAGAGTAATTCCGCAGATAAAGAACAACACAACGATTAAAAACAGACACCGGTTTCTTTTTCTTTTATTTGTAACGGATTTCGATTTACTTATTTATCAAGAAGCGGTCACATGCTCTGCCATAGCTGCCTTAGGACCACAGGATTCCCTAAAGTACAACTACAACACAATAAATAAGAAGTCTAGTCAGCAAGGTACGGATCGGCATGCTCGCTTCCACCATAGGCCAGCTCGTCGGTGGGGTGGGTACTTGCACCCGCCACTAGACTACCGCACATTATGAATCATGCCAATACAGACAAAAAAAAATAAAATCTATTAAGCGATCGAAAACTATCAAAAAATTTACTTAATCAGATCCCTAGATGTTATTGGGGATCTTGAGTGTTACCCTCCCCTTGTTTCTCTACACTAAGAGACACCATGGTTATTGAACCACTCTTGATATATTTGTCAATAACCCCTATCTTATAGATGAACATCTATCTAATAAACTATCATCTCGACGTCATCATGCTGCCACATCACTGCTTATCTCTACTCCTCGCACTAGAAAAGGACTTACTCCATTATGACTCAATGATGAGCCAAACAAACAAAACCTTCAATCATGTAACTCATGTAACTTCAAAAAGGTATTTTATTCACTAATAATGAATTCAAAAAAAAAATATTTAAAAATCGTCATCTCATCGCCAATAAAAAAAAAAGGAAATAATATGGACACAATTTAAAAACAAAATTAAAAATTTTTTTAAAAGCTTGAATGCTATTAACTTATGTCAGTTAACAAAAAAATGAGTAAAAGTAAAAAAAAATTATACAATTCATAAATTGAGCGCTACCCTAGTAGGAGCCCGAGAGAAAACAACGCGATTTAATAGAAATTTAAAACAAGATCGACTCATGTATGTTAATCTTTAGTATCGTGATTCAAATTTAATGATATAAGAAGACCTTTTTTTTTTGTTTTATGGTGTGTAATTATGTTTTTTTTTTGTAATTTTTTTTTTTTTGTTTACATTTTTTTTAATGTAATTGTCTTACTCTATTACCTCTTATTGTTTTCTCTTACGCTCACTGCACTACACATTAATATAAGATTCACCTTTATTTTGAGATACTTTAGTTAAAGATAGTTGATTAAAATATTAAGAAGGATTTAAATATTATAGTCATTTTCGTTCAATTTGTAACAACAAGAAAAAAAATTTCTGTGACTTACCGGCTCGCTAAAGATGATGTGCACAGCATCCCTGCAGATATCGGAGCGCTGATCTTCGTATGGCGCAGCCCTATATTAAATTTAATGTTGAAAAGAAATGTTATGCACAAGTTGAACGAAATTAAGTCAAGAAAGAAGATGATCAATGAGAGACTTAATTAATGATTAATTAAGGTTGAATGATGATTATGATGATGCTCGATGATTATGATGATGCTCGATGATAACGAGTGGAGTAGGTGGAGTATGCGATGGTCACAGGTGTATTTAAGATGGTCAGAGCTGTTATCGAGTCTATGGACTCTAGATCACTACACTTATGATGACTCTAGCACAAGTTGTTGGATTCTTGGTGTTTCTTTCGATTTTGTTGAGTATTATTGGAACTCAAGAAGTACTTCGCGATGTACGGTTGAACAAGGTAAGTATAGTCTGAAGGCAGATTTTTATAGAGCCAAATCTTCTTGGAGCTCGTGGCAGATGTGGAGATTTACACTCGGTTGGCTTGAGAAGCGATTGATTGGTTCGATGTGACCAAATTTGGTCGATCGTGTTTGATCGCGTTCAAGTTTGGACACGTGGAGGCACGAATCAACCTCGCTTTCGATAAATTTTAATAGGAAACCAATGGGTTTAAAACTAATGGTTTACACTTTTTTCTATGTAGGTGAAATATTTGTTGTAGAGATCAGATGGGGATCTCTCTGTACACTCGGACGAGATTTTTTTGAGTGATCTTTGGAGCGCCTCCCAGAGTTCTCGTCGCGATTTTGCACACTGTACACACTAATGATGGTCCAATTGATTTATGTTTTATGATGTTCTTTTGTTTTATTTAATAAAAAAAAAGGAATAAAACGAATAATCACACAAGAAATGATCTTTTTTTTTTCTTTTTGAAGATGAATCACTCGAGTCTTGGCAATTTTGACAGGGCCTACCATCGACGAGAGTCAAAGTTAAAAAGAGCGATACCCGGAAATGAAATCTGCTTTTGGCCTACGAAGTTGAGGATGTTCGAATAAAAATGAAATTCGAATTTTCGGGTATGAATCGATGAAATCATTAGAGCATACACGTCATGTTCGAGGGCATGGAATTACGTAGGCATGTGTTCAGGGCTCAAGCAAAATTTGTTTGAGTTAAGTATTTAGGAGGTTTCACATCGGCTTACACACAACATTTCAATTTTGTGCTGTCGGTTAAGACAAAAATGAAATGAGAGAAAGTAGTTCCTTAGTATCCAATCGACCCACGCCATATGCAAAGATACCATAGCTCTAATGTGAATTTGGTTAAAGTCGCATATCTTTTGCATGAATAATACCGAGGGAATTACCTTTTAGATCTTCCAGTTCATACAAATTGTTACTCACAATTTTTTTTACCTTGGCTTCGATAAATTTTGGGCATAGCTTCTTATTACGTTTCTTGGACTTATCACTGAGTATAAAGTTACGCTTTAGAATTGTTTGTCCAACTTTGAATTTGCAGACTTTACTACGAGTATTGTATGTCTTTTCGTATACTTTATGAGCCTGTGCCAAAGACTCTTTTACGCGATTATGAACCATGTTCATCCTGACTGCTTTTGGTAAAACATCGAACTCAGAGTTGTTTAGGCTCTGTAATTTTTTAAGTAGCGCATAGTCAGAACCATGTTGGAGTTTGCATTGGCCGAACAGGGCTTCGTGTGGTGACATTCCTATAGCAGAATGTACACTGGTTCGCAAGGAACTTAAAATGAGTGTGAGGTGTCTATCCCAATTTGTTTGGTCTGAACCAACATAAGATCTTACAGCGGCCAAAATTGACCTATTGGCCCTCTCACTTGCATTCGCTTGCGGTGCATACGACGCTGTGCGAATATGTTTTATTCCATTCGACTCCAGAAACTTTGAAAATTCTTTGCCAATAAATTGCTTACCATTGTCTGAAAGAAGCGACTCTGGAACTCCAAAAAGCGAAAAGACGTTTTCTTCTAGAAACTGAATAGCTACCCCAGCGGTGGCTTTTCTAATAGCTTTGCCTAGTATGAATTTGGTAAGTTGGTCAAGACAAACAATAATATATGAGTTTCCATTTTTTGATCTCGGATATGGACCGAGGAAATCAATAAAAACGTGTTGGAAGGGTCTGTCCACGATAAACGACTGTCCCATTGGTGGTCTTAAGATGTGGTTTGGGGCCTTGGAAGATTTACAGACAATACATTCTCCGATGAACGATTTCACTTGTGCCGCCATATTAGGCCAGTAAAATCGCTCTCGAAGACGAAATAAAGTCTTTGCAACCCCACCATGCGAGGCTCGAGGAGGATCATGTGCCAATCGGATTAATTGTTTGGTTAGGGCAGTGGGAATCCATAGTTTCCAGACGCAATCATCTTCTATGGGATCCCCTGTGCAAGGTTTGACCTTCTTGTATACAAAATTTTCTGAAACTAGAAGGTCAGGTAGCTGGGTTTTGTTTTTTTCTACCGTTTCGATCAATCTCATGTACTCTTCCGATTTAAACGACGGATCAGAGAGATTGACCCGTAGAACATCGGAAAGGCTTGTGGAAATTGTGCTGTTAAATGAAATTTCATCGGCAGCATACACCCTAGAAAGTGCATCTGGTGCCACATTTTGAGAGCCCTTTCGATGCTCTATAACGAAGGAATATCTTTGGAGTCTCAAACTCCACCGCGCTAACCTCCCACTTAAATCCTTTTGGCTCATTAGCCACCTGAGGCTCGAATGGTCAGTAACAATTGTAAAATTATGACCTTCAACATAAGGCCGCATCTTTTCTACCCCTAAAACAGCAGCTAAACACTCTAGCTCTGTAACGCTGTAGTTTCGTTGTGCTTGGTTCAATTTGTATGAGTAATAATAAATTGGTTTTTCTATACCATTGTCGTCAAGTTGGCATAGCACACAGCCTATACCTGTTGTAGAGGCGTCGCATAAGATAATAAATGGTTTGTTAAAATTTGGGTTTTCTAAAACCGGTGCTGTTGTCAATGCTTGTTTGAGTTTTTCAAAAGCTATGAGGGCTTCCGGAGTGAAGACAAACGTTTTACTTTTCTTCAACGTGTCAGTAATCGGAGCAGCAAGTGTCGAATAGTTTAGTACAAAACGTCTATACCATCCAGTTAAACCCAAAAACCTTCTCACCTGTCGAGGTGTCTTAGGTACCGGAAAATCGTTTATGGCGCTTACTTTATCTGGATCGGTTTTTACACAACCTCCGCCTACAATGAAGCCTAAATACCGAAGTTCCTTAAAGCAAAAACGAGATTTGTCAAGATTTATAGTCAATCCTGCCTTTCGCAACAATGATGCTAATTTACAAAGTATTCCAACATGTTCCTCAAACGTCTCAGACACTATCAACAAATCGTCTAGGTACACAAAGATGCTTTGTTTCAACTCATTAGGAACCACTTTGTCCATCAGTCTGCATAAGCGTTGAGCTGCGTTGCAGAGGCCAAAGGGCATGACCTTGAATTGATATAAGGGTCTACCGGGTACACCAAACGCTGTCTTTTCCCGTGCCTCTGTAGCCAGTGGAATCTGCCAAAATGCGTCTTTCAGATCCACACTGCTTATGTAGCGTGTCTCCGATTGGCGACTTAGCAAATTCTCCACGTGAGGAAAAGGATAGGCGTCGTTTTTTGTTACTTTGTTGAGTTTTCTAGAGTCCAAACACAAGCGATTCTTTCCTGGCTTACGAACCAGGACAACGGGTGAGCTCCAGGCGCTTTCACTTTCTTCGATAACATCTAATGCCAACATCCTATCCAGTTCCTCATACATCAGTTTCTGGATAGCTGGAGACACGGGATAGTTTCTCTGCTTAATGGGCTCCGCATCGCCTGTATTTATTGTATGTTCTTCCAACGTCGTACGCCCAAGGCCTTCTTTGACATACGACGGAAATAGACGGATAACTTTTTCAATTTCTGTAGATTGACTAGCTGAAAGGTCATAAGCGTTTGAGTCATATATGCGGAGTGAAGGAGAACCAATTTCGGATACTATTAGGGGAGCAATTTCGAATAGTTTCCAAAAGTTGATGCCGAGATATAGCGTTTGTTCCAGAGATGGAACCAAATAAATTTTCATTTCCTTTTTCATCTCTTTATATTCTACCGTTGTGGTTATTTCGCCAATTATTTTCTGTGGTTGACCACTGGCTGTTTTGACATTGGAGATAAAGTTTTTGAAAGGAATTTGGAAGTCTTGCAACATTTGCATACACCCAGATCCTAGACAGCTGATACTTGCACCACTGTCCAAAAGACCCAGCATCTTTTTCCCAAAAATGGAAACGCTTGCATATGGTCTAGGGTCTTCATTATTACAAAGAGTAGTAGCACCAATCTCGCGATGAGTATTTTTCTTGGTGTTAAATCGATTTCTTAGTTTTTGTATGCGTGGGGTTACTTGACTGAAAATTCTACCACGAGTGTCATAATAATTTTGTAATCGTTCGTGAAGAGAAGTGGCAGGTGAACTCAAAGGTTTAGGTGGTTTTTCACAGTTATTGATTTCACGTTTTAGAATTTGGATCTGTTTGGTTTCATTTCTCATCTTTGACGAATTTGAAACTTCCAGAGTTTTTATCGAATCAGATCTTGGGGTCAAGGGCAAGGTAGATGGTTTTTCCATGTCTTGTAGCAGTAAACAGCCGTGTTTACTATAATCAGTAGGGTCTTTTATTACATTCGTTCCGGGTTCACTTTCGGTTGACAAAACTCCCCGGTGGTCGAATTGCCCCGTTTTCGGTTTCCCGAACATTGTGTACAATTAGGTGTGGTGGTATTTTCCATACCACACTTGTAGCAAAACAAACTACGCTGGGATTCAGGACACTGGACGAACGAATGTCCTTTTACCTTGCAATTCCAGCAAGTGTAGTTTGAAAAATTTTGCTGACTATGTGAAGCATTCAGTGCATCTATTTCAAGTATGTCATCTTCCGTCAATGGGTGTTCCAACTCATTGACTTGTTTTTTTAAATTATTTTGTAAGGACGGTTTTAAATGAAAGGCTTCTCTCTGAGCATGTCTTTCTATTGACCTACAGACGTATACCATTTCGGCTAAGCTTTGAGTACTAAAAGTGATTAGAAGTTCACCTGTTCTCTTTTTGACGTTCTGTTTGATCAGTTCAATCAATTCTTTTCGGGGTTTTGGAATTCGTAGGCGCGCATTCATAACGAGAATATCGTTATAGAAGCTATCGAAACTTTCGTTTTGACCTTGTCGTCGGTCGAACATTTTTCTCGAAAGCTCCGAGTCAGTTTCAATGCTTCTATATTGCTCAATTAACGCAAATTCTAGGGTTTGCCAGTTCGCATTCGGGTTGGTTTTGAGAAACGCCCAAAACCAAGTTTCGACCTCACCCTTAACGAAGAGTTGGAAATGTAGAAATATGTCTTCCCATGAAGCCTTGTAACCCAACTTAAGTTTTGTCAAACGCAATATAAAATCGTCGACGGTCATTTTTATATTGTCGAACTTTAGGCCCCACCTATGAAATTCTAGTGCTCGGGTTGTGCTGGCTTGAGTTTCATTATGACTATTGCTAGGGCTATCAGCGTTTAAATCTAGAGCATTTATTTGATTCAAAAAGTTTTGAGTAGTTTGGCTTAGCTGATGAGGATGAATGATACCGGCTGAGGCCATAGGTGGGCGAACAGTACTGTGTTCTAGGGGAGCATTCATATTCTGAACAGGTTCACTGGAAATTATAAGAGTCGGTGATCTCAAAGTGTCGCGGATAGTATTAACGACTTCCTCTCTTATTCTACATCTCTCTTCTTCATATTCGATTTTCCTATTGCGCAAGTCCTCGGCTCTACTAAGTCCGATTGTTGCGGTAACAATATTGGTAATATATCGTTGTAAACTATCATTTAATGACATAGAAGTTGGACCCTGTTCTGAATGAGTATTAATTTGGTCGTTATTTTGATCGGTATTTTGACCATTATTTCCATCACTATTCTGTGCATTTAAATGGTTATCAGGATCTTGAGGAAGACCTTCGCTTCCAGGCGCATTGTTAGCACCTGAACCCAAAGGTAGATCTGCACGCACAGTGCGTGGGGCAGCTCTTGTTTTGTCTTTTGATTTATCTCTTTTTGGCGCCATTAGCAAAAACAAAAATATGTTTGTTTGTACGTAACAAAAAAAAATTTTTATTAAGTCGAAATCAAGTTTCAAATTCGACTATTTAAAGGTTTATAACCGAATGAATGAACAAATTCATTAAATAGGTAATTAATATTTAAAGGAAAAAAAAATCAAAAAATGAAAAATTTCAAATAAAACTAGAATGATTGAAACCTTTATTTAAAAGTATCAAACGAAAATTAACGAAACTAAATAACTATACGTGCTGAGTAAAGATAGAAACCAGTGATGTGCAACATTTACCAGCCGACTAAGAAAATTATAAAGTAATCATCATCGCAACTACGAGGTGTAAACTTGCTTTCGGATTTTAAAACGCAACTAAGATATCGATGAAATGTTACCTTGTAATCTTAGGTCGCTCGATTAATAAGCAATATTAAAAGTTAAGTAGAGTAAATTGATGAAAATAGAATTATTATTTTTTTTTTGTGTTTTTTTGTGTTTTTTTTTTTTTTTTTGTTTGTTTACTATATAGGAGGGGCTTAATTCCTCAAGTTAACGAAAGTTCAATATAGTCAGTTGTTATATCATGGACGCAACAGACAGAATAAAGTTTCAATGAACTGAGTTTTCCTCGGACGTCGATAAAAAAAACTAACTAGATGCCAAATATATACGTTTATCTAAGATCGAAATCAATGCAACAGAGGGAGTAGTTGTATCCCGTACATGAAAATTCCCGGCCATTGATCTGTATTTAGATAAATATTGTTTAATAAGAACACTAAAGCTGGCGCTTCACAAAACATGATCAAAGGACCTAAGTAAATGGGTCGTCAGCTGAAGTGTCTTTTCTATTTTCTATTCTATATTGTTATATGTGAAATCGACTTGAAAGCTATAAAACAAAAAAAAAACATGTTCCTAGGTTAAAATAGAACTCATATCCTTGTATTCGAAGCCCCAAGTTGGGCGCCACCTGTGTAACGGATTTCGATTTACTTATTTATCAAGAAGCGGTCACATGCTCTGCCATAGCTGCCTTAGGACCACAGGATTCCCTAAAGTACAACTACAACACAATAAATAAGAAGTCTAGTCAGCAAGGTACGGATCGGCATGCTCGCTTCCACCATAGGCCAGCTCGTCGGTGGGGTGGGTACTTGCACCCGCCACTAGACTACCGCACATTATGAATCATGCCAATACAGACAAAAAAAAATAAAATCTATTAAGCGATCGAAAACTATCAAAAAATTTACTTAATCAGATCCCTAGATGTTATTGGGGATCTTGAGTGTTACCCTCCCCTTGTTTCTCTACACTAAGAGACACCATGGTTATTGAACCACTCTTGATATATTTGTCAATAACCCCTATCTTATAGATGAACATCTATCTAATAAACTATCATCTCGACGTCATCATGCTGCCACATCACTGCTTATCTCTACTCCTCGCACTAGAAAAGGACTTACTCCATTATGACTCAATGATGAGCCAAACAAACAAAACCTTCAATCATGTAACTCATGTAACTTCAAAAAGGTATTTTATTCACTAATAATGAATTCAAAAAAAAAATATTTAAAAATCGTCATCTCATCGCCAATAAAAAAAAAGGAAATAATATGGACACAATTTAAAAACAAAATTAAAAATTTTTTTAAAAGCTTGAATGCTATTAACTTATGTCAGTTAACAAAAAAATGAGTAAAAGTAAAAAAAAATTATACAATTCATAAATTGAGCGCTACCCTAGTAGGAGCCCGAGAGAAAACAACGCGATTTAATAGAAATTTAAAACAAGATCGACTCATGTATGTTAATCTTTAGTATCGTGATTCAAATTTAATGATATAAGAGAAAGTTCTCTTTCGCTCTCGTACTCTTCAAATTTCACCTTTTTTTTTTGTTTTATGGTGTGTAATTATGTTTTTTTTTTGTAATTTTTTTTTTTTTGTTTACATTTTTTTTAATGTAATTGTCTTACTCTATTACCTCTTATTGTTTTCTCTTACGCTCACTGCACTACACATTAATATAAGATTCACCTTTATTTTGAGATACTTTAGTTAAAGATAGTTGATTAAAATATTAAGAAGGATTTAAATATTATAGTCATTTTCGTTCAATTTGTAACAACAAGAAAAAAAATTTCTGTGACTTACCGGCTCGCTAAAGATGATGTGCACAGCATCCCTGCAGATATCGGAGCGCTGATCTTCGTATGGCGCAGCCCTATATTAAATTTAATGTTGAAAAGAAATGTTATGCACAAGTTGAACGAAATTAAGTCAAGAAAGAAGATGATCAATGAGAGACTTAATTAATGATTAATTAAGGTTGAATGATGATTATGATGATGCTCGATGATTATGATGATGCTCGATGATAACGAGTGGAGTAGGTGGAGTATGCGATGGTCACAGGTGTATTTAAGATGGTCAGAGCTGTTATCGAGTCTATGGACTCTAGATCACTACACTTATGATGACTCTAGCACAAGTTGTTGGATTCTTGGTGTTTCTTTCGATTTTGTTGAGTATTATTGGAACTCAAGAAGTACTTCGCGATGTACGGTTGAACAAGGTAAGTATAGTCTGAAGGCAGATTTTTATAGAGCCAAATCTTCTTGGAGCTCGTGGCAGATGTGGAGATTTACACTCGGTTGGCTTGAGAAGCGATTGATTGGTTCGATGTGACCAAAATTGGGCGATCGTGTTTGATCGCGTTCAAGTTTGGACACGTGGAGGCACGAATCAACCTCGCTTTCGATAAATTTTAATAGGAAACCAATGGGTTTAAAACTAATGGTTTACACTTTTTTCTATGTAGGTGAAATATTTGTTGTAGAGATCAGATGGGGATCTCTCTGTACACTCGGACGAGATTTTTTTGAGTGATCTTTGGAGCGCCTCCCAGAGTTCTCGTCGCGATTTTGCACACTGTACACACTAATGATGGTCCAATTGATTTATGTTTTATGATGTTCTTTTGTTTTATTTAATAAAAAAAAGGAATAAAACGAATAATCACACAAGAAATGATCTTTTTTTTTCTTTTTGAAGATGAATCACTCGAGTCTTGGCAATTTTGACAGGGCCTACCATCGACGAGAGTCAAAGTTAAAAAGAGCGATACCCGGAAATGAAATCTGCTTTTGGCCTACGAAGTTGAGGATGTTCGAATAAAAATGAAATTCGAATTTTCGGGTATGAATCGATGAAATCATTAGAGCATACACGTCATGTTCGAGGGCATGGAATTACGTAGGCATGTGTTCAGGGCTCAAGCAAAATTTGTTTGAGTTAAGTATTTAGGAGGTTTCACATCGGCTTACACATATTTTACCATTTTTGAATTTAAAAAAACTTTTTCACTTTTTATTTGATAACATTTTTTGGAATTTTTTTATAATTTTTTTTGGAGATTGAATTTGTGAACTTATATGGTAATATGAAACAAAGTCTTTTCACATTATTTAGAATTTGGGGAAGAAAAATTTACATCAGTATGATGTGTTGCTAAAAGCAAGGCGACATGTGTGTGGATAATCTTGTCAGACCGTCTAGAGAGGTAACGCGACTATAACATGACCTGAATGGTGACCTTCGATCTTCTTAGCTGAAGATTATATTAGGGGCTATCTTCCACAATAAAAGGCCAAGGAAGATAGCGGATATGTCTCCTAGAAATATGGGATGGCTGGCTAAGCTGTGCCGATGACATCACGCAAAATCTTCCTGTTCTTAGCGAACCATTATGCTGGCGAGACGATGGAATGAGGGTGTCATTCTCTTGAAAAGTAAGATGGGAAATAGATAAGTTTTAGGTTATATAGGATTTTTTTTTTTTTTTATATTAAGCGCGTGCAAAAGGGGTTATGACTACCCTTAAGATGATATACACAGCACGAGCGATTAGGTAGATTGGAGGGGATTTAAAAGGAGATACCGATGCACATTGGTTTTGAACGTCTGTAGATCACAATGGGAGGGGAAAATTGAGCTGGGTAGAGCATTCCATATTCGAGTAGTGCGACTAAAGAAAGAATCTCTGTACTTAACAGTACGACCGAAATTGGGCTCAAGGGTAAACTGATGGGCATTCCTAGAAGCGCGAGTATTACGGTTGAATTGTTTAAGGGGAGGAATGCAACTGGCTATTTCACTAGAGCATTGTTTATGGAAATAACGGTAAAATAACGAAAGACATGAAACATTTCGACGGTGCTCAAGAGATAAGAATGTTTCCGTTATAGTTCTTTTACCTATCATTTTAAGAGCTCTCTTTTCAATTCTATCCAATAAACTCAAGTTGGTTATTGGAGCACCTGCCCAAATGTGAGAGTTATACTCAAGTTTTGGACGAATATAAGCTTTGTAGATCAGCCAGATCAGAAGGGGAGAAAAATTTCTTGCATCGACGGAGAAAACCTAAACACTTAGCAGCATTTTTGGCGATGTCGAATATTCGATCGTTCCATAAAAGGTGGTCTGTGACACACATACCGAAGACTGAAAGCTTTTCGGTTTCCTCAATGCAAGTGCCACTCATGGATAGTGGCATGGGGGGTGGGTTTCGTTTTAACGACAGTAGACAGCATTGAGTTTTTGAAGCATTAAATTCTACACGATTTTTTATTCCCCATTGGACAATGCTGTCGAGATCAGAATTTAATGAGCTTATCATACGCTGCCGTTCAAGTTCCACATCCGAAGGACATGGATGTGAATCTAAGAACGAATATGAAAAGCTGAGGGTACTGTTGTCAGCGAAACAATTTAATGGATTAGAAGTTTCAGATAAATGATCGTTTATGAATATAAGGAAGAGAGTCGGAGACAGAACGGAGCCCTGGGGCACACCAGCATTTATTTTGTGAATTTCAGACTTGAAACCATCCAATACAACTTGTATTGAACGGTCCGAAAGGTAATTTCTAATCCAACGAAGAAGAGATTCATCGATACCAAATGCACGCATTTTCGATAAGAGAGCTTGATGCCAAACTCTATCAAATGCTTTAGAAATATCAAGCGCAATAATCTTACTTTCTCCAAAACGATGTAAAGATTTGTGCCACTGTTCGGTGAGATATATCATCAGATCACCAGTGGACCTATTGCTACGAAAGCCGTACTGCCGGTCATTAAGAAGCTTTCGTTCTTCGAGATATTTCTTTAGCTGAAAATTAATCAGCGTTTCCATGACCTTGGAAAGAAGGGACGTAAGCGCAATTGGCCGATAGTTGGAGGGGGAAGAAGACACGCCTTTTTTAGGGACAGGCTGGACAAATGCTGTTTTCCATCCACTCGGAAAGAGACCAGTAGAATAGGACAGATGGAACAGCTTACGCAGTGGTTTTGCCAGCATTGAAGAGCACCTCTTCAGAACAATGGGAGGGATACTATCCGGGCAAGCGGATTTGTGTATATCGAGATCTTTCAGAACTCTGGCAACTACACGAGTGCGGAAGAAGATTTGTCCCATAGAATCATTTGCGCTCTCAAGTACAGGAGGAGTCATAATACTTTCTGGCAGCGTCGAATTAACAGCAAACTGTGCTGCAAGCAAATTGGCTTTATCTTGCGAGCTGACAAAAGGAGTATCATTGAAGACGAGCGTTGGAACCGAGGACGAGGTGGTGTTTCGTATGTTTTTTACAAATGACCAAACATTTTTACTACCTTTGGGACATTATAGAATTTTTTGCCGTAATTTTTGATCATGTAAAAATTTGGTTCTTCGAATATGAACGTTACAGGTCTTTCTAGCTTGTTGAAACTTTTTCCGGTTTTCCTCAGTAGGGTTGGCTTTATAACTTCGGAAGCTTACTTCTCTAACACTAATAACCTCTTTACAGTTCGAATCAAACCATGAGTTTTCTTTGGGTTTGATAGGTTTCACCCTATTCGGGATAAAATTTCTCATTCCACAAAGAATTAAGTTTGTAATCATATCTGCACTGGAATCTACGTCACTATCGAGGAAGCATAGTGACCAGTTAAAGTTCCTGAAGAAAACATTGAGACCGTCCCAGTTGGCTTTCTCATACTGCCAAACGGTTTTCTTGGGAGTTTTTTCTTTAACTGTGTTTTGGTGGCACGAGAATTCGCAGATATGACACAATGGTCTGATGTGCCTAGAGGCGATAATACACTTATAGTGTATTTATCAAGGTCAGAGGTAAGAAACAAATCTAGAGTGTTGGCGGATTGACCTGCAACGTCAGGAATCCGAGTAGGCTCGTCGACCAGCTGAGTTAGGTTGTTTATCTCAGCAAAAATCTCGACATACCTTCCTTCGGGTATTTTCTGACCCGAATAGCGTAGCCGCGAAGAACTATGTACATTGAAATCGCCCGTAACAACGATTTCACTGTGCGGAAAATGGGAAATAATTCTCTGGATGGAGTCGGATAGTGCATCGAATTCGTTGGAAGTCGAATTACTTTCCAAACTAGGACTACGATAAATAAAACAAGTATGGATGATGCGCTTATGGATGGTGAATTTAAACCACATGAAATTTAAGTTCGTATTCAAACATGAACCATATTGTTGTTGAAGCTGATAAGTCACATCACTGCGAACATACACGGCGAGACCATGATGTGGAAAAAAATAGAGGCACTAAGCTATAACCATGTAGGCTGAATTCCGAGTGATCGGTATTGTCCCCTACCTGGGTTTCACTTAGTGCCAAAACAGCTGGCCTGTTTTTCACAGTATGGACATATGCAGCACAAAAATTCTGCCTCAGTCCCCGAATGTTGCTGTAGTCAACCCTAAATTCACCCACCATTACAATAAACAGACATAAAAAACCAAATCAGACAGTTATCTATGCTGATATCAAGTTTGGGCCCCAAATGACTTCACAGTACAATACTACTAGTGTTATGCCTAAAAAAGCAGTGTACTGATCCGCCCCTGGATACACAAAATCAATAACAGCAATTTATCTGATATGCTTTGGCTTAGTCAATTACAAGCATTATATGAGATGATACATACATTGCATATAATGACGAAGTCAAAGCACTGTGAGTGAAGTGGGAAGGAGAGATAGAAAAATTACCGCTGTGCTGTGGTGATTGATGCTTGTGCATCATCATCTTCGTACTCGGGTGCACTTTTTTGTTGATGTTGTTTTTTGCACTGGTACTGGCACTTGCACACTCGCACTGCTTTCTATTATTTAGTTGTCTTATTTATTATTTAGTAGTTTTTTTTATGACGATGAACTGCTGAGATGGGCTTTGGTGATGATTGAACATGCACATGCACAAACACACACTGAAACTGGTTAATTTTTTTTTTGTTTTTGCGCGACACGGTTAGAGATTATCTTTTTTTGTTGTTTTTTTGATGAATTGATTGTTTTTGGTTTAGGGTTTTAATTATTTTTTTTTTTTTCTGATTTTTTAATGATTTTAGAAAATAAGGTACATTTGTGTTGTTATTGAAGTTTAAACTGAACTATAAAGACAACACGAATAATATAGACATGGATGTACATTAACGAGAGGACTTTTGCCTTCCATAGAGAACTATCACAAACGCGTGTGCAACCGATGGGAGGCGGATCGGCACTCAAGATAAGATGGGGGTCAGATTTTACTTACTAGGTTAGGATTAGGATAGTGTTAGGGTTAAGTCATTTTATTCCCGTCTTACTACTAAATAGAGTAACATCTTCACCATCCGTTCTTTCGCCAGTGTATTGCCAAAGGTATGTGAGTGTGTCTTTTTATCTTTCTTCCTTTTTCCTTTTGAGTCCGACCAATGTCCGTCTGATTTTAATTTAGTTTATTAGCTTTCTCCTACCTTGTACTTTTCTTTTTCTTTGGCATGTAACAAAAATGAATTTTAAGCATAGTGCTTTAGTGAAGAACAAGAACCTCCCCGTCTGACGAGCTAAGTCGAGCCAGAGACAAGCATGCCGCCGTCCAAGTATCTAAGCACCAGAGTCACCCCTGTGGTCATAAAGAAGCTCATTTCAATGGCGCCCAACGCATTTTTTTTTTAATTTATCCTTCGAGACCAATTGTAACTCCAAGGGGACAATTTTCTAAGGAAGATTGTCACCTTGGACTTTCAATAGCCTCTTCTAAAATCTTTAATATTTTACTTTACTATCCAAATACAGCATACTCACAAACCGTGTATACACCTGCATACCTCCTTTTTATCTCAAAATTTCTGTCCAAAACTTAGGTCTATAGAACCAGTGTTTCCGTGAGGAGATTGAAAGATTAATTTGAATGCAGGAGTGGGACGAGTTTGAAAGGCCATACGCTTTGCGCTGTCCTGAATGTTAGGGCTCAGTCCGGTTTCCAGAGAGGCGTAAACTCTGGTCTATAAAACTCGTCTGTGTTGATGTTTAGCTAGATAGTCATGCCAACCTCCTATCAGAGTTCTTCACTCGTTGTAAGTAGTGGCATGGAAGAAAGGCTAGGCATCATCACTCGCTCTGATCAGGAGGATTTCAGCTGTGAAGATGACCCACTTGACAGACAAGACAGACAGACAAACGGTTTCCTTAATAGAAAGGACATCTGACATAAAAACTTCGCACACCAACGCAAAATTACAATATACCACACCTATAAAAAAGAATTAAAGTATTAAAAATTATCATACCTACTTGCAAATAACATAATATAAATAAAATATTTAAAATTCAAGTGTATTTGTTTATTCATTTGAAAATATAATTTTTCATACTCCTGCCTTTAGGGGATTTAATTTTTTTAAATTGCAATTTTTTTGTACTTTTCCCTTTATATAGGTTTTTTTTTTTATAAACTATTGAATTTTCTTTAATTTTTTTTTTTTAGACATTTAGGTAAAGTCCTGAATTTTGAAATTTTAATTTCTTTTTATTATTTAATTTCATTATTAGTTTAGTTTTTTTTTATAAAGTTCTTCAACCTATTTGGATTTACTGATTTTTTTTTTTTTTTTTTTTTTTTGAATTACAACAACAAGATAGTAAATTGAATCTTAGATTCTTTAGCAAAAGGAGTTAGTTTTGGATATATATTTGTTTTATTAACAAAGATATACATTCATTTCTGAAATGTTTTTATATTATTTTTATTAATTTTGAATTTTGGTATTATTTACATAATTGCACTTATTTTTGAATTTTTATTTTTTTTACTACTTGAAAATGATTTTATTATCTACTTTTTGTTGAGTTTGATAAGCAGTCAAAAATAATAATCCTTGGTTGAGGAATTGAATTTTTTTTTACATAAAAAGATAGAGATAGACAAAAAAAAATCTAACTAACAACTCGCAACCATTCCTGTGTGCGCCTTTCGACAGGAATGGAATTAAAAAAGTTTTTTTTCAGGGCTACTGCCTCTTGAGAGGAATTGACAACTCCTGCAAGAGTATCACTTGTCACGAATAAGTGCTTCTCGTCTAGCCGTTCGTATTCGGCATACAATTGTAGGTCCCTTCCATTCCATTCCTAAAGATAGACAGCAAAATCTGAAAATCATGGGTGGAAGAGGTAGGGGAGCAATATCCAAAAAATTGCCTAGACCTTGGCCTACAGTTAGTATAAGGTATCCTCTTAGGAATCTTCTAGACCAGGTAGAAGACAGGGCATCAGTAAACAGGGACAATCCCATCGCTATGTCCACTCTAAATGGGGATGCTATGAGTAGGTCACTAGGTGAAAACCCACATGGAGCATACGGTTCCAATGTAGCTCAGCCAAGAGCGAGAGTACAGAGTGAGTCAGTGAGGGAATTTGCACTTCGTCGACCAATAATCGAGGAGGTCGATGACAATAGTAGCTTTCACGGCCCAGACGATGACTATGATATCCTCGATCAGATCCGTTTATTACAGATTGAAGAAAGAACTATCCGTACAGATATGGAAGCCTTAGATCGAAACATTCAGCGTGACCAAATGCACAATCAATTTGGTCACAATGAAGATTTCATTCGAAGAGTTACGGGAATACGGAGCCCCTAGAGCGAAATTCTCAGCGAATGAATACAAGTGATCGACAGCCATTTGAAACCGAGTCCGATTTTATTAGCAGAGTTACTGAGGAAAGTATTTCCAATAAAATAGAATCTGCGGTGACTCTAGCAGTCCGCGAATGCAATGACAGGACTTTGAATATGTTTCATGATGGTATGTCGAAGATGTTCGTTACCATGGAAAATAAAATTAAGGAATTAAATAAAAAAATAAGTGAACTAAGCCATCCTTCGTTACAGTATGCTTTTCCTCCTCAGGATAGACAACCAGATAATATTTATACGTCTAGACCTGTAGTATCTGCACCAATAATTCCACCGACATCACCTCAGGCTCCTAGTTCAGGGCCGCCAATAGATACGTGTACCCACAACACGAGGGATCCTAGGCGGTTGGAAATTTATAGATGGGGTTTTAGTTTGATGGGACGGCAAAATCTATGCCGGTTGAAAGATTCTTTTTTAGAGCTGAAAAATTACGGAAAGAAAATAGATTAATTGTGGAGGAATTGGCCACTTATTTTCATCACCTTTTGTCAGGGGAAGCCCTAACATTTTATTGGCAATACCTTGAAGAAAATGCGTATATAAGGCCTACTTATAATGAAATGAAATTGGAATTAATTAACCGATTAAAAGAAAAGCGAAAGGATCCTGAAATTCTCAGAATGATTATATATAGATATTCGGGCTTTGTTCCTGCAGATGCGAAATGATGCCGAATGAGCTAGATATGCTAGGAATTTGAATGCCTAATATAAAAGATAAAGTGGCCAATTTTATCTTTAGCAGCACTATAGATACAATCTACGATTTGAGAGAGCAGTGTAGAAAGGCGGAAATGCATATAGCAACTAGAGTGGATCGGAAAATGTTAGTGAGGTAGGCTATCTCAAACCAGAGATACGTGAAAGTGATTGGTCAGGAAAAGATAATTCGTGTTATTTAGGAGAAGAAGAATACGACATAGCAGCCTTACAGCCAAATAGAGGAATATTTATTTAAATAAAAAGGTTTCAGGTCCACACAACTATCCTGAAAAGGATAAAAGACATTTAGGTGGGAATGTAAATTTGAAAGAAACAGAACAGAACAAAGCTAATTGTCCTTCAAGTTTTCATGCTATGACATGTTTCAGTTGTGGACAAGGAAGCATTTCTTTCAAATGTGCCTCTTGTTTAGGAAAAGTTCAAGTCGGGAGTGCGTCCGGGACTCAACTACCGACGAAAAATCAACTTCCCGGGAATCCGATTCACTAGGAAAAATAGACATTTTAAAACGAAATATAAATGAAAATGAAAATGAACATACTACAAAAATAAAATCTGACGCAACTTCGAGAAAAACTCTACATCAAAGACTCATAGAGTATCAAGAAGCAAGGAAAAGAATTTTTGGTGAAGAATTAGTGCGATATTCAAAAAAAATCAAAGAATTATACGAAAATTTTAAAATTAAGGGAAAAATGTGCAATAAGTAGATTCCATAAGAATAGAATAGAGTCATCTATTAAAACAAGCACAGACGATTGTAGGCCATACACAAGAGTAATCGTAGATGGTGAAGAGATACACGTATTATTAGATAGTGGAGCTTCCGTAAGTTGTTTGGGGAATAAAGCAATAGATTTTGTTCAAAATCATAACATTGAACTTATAAAAATGAATATAGGTATTAAAACAGCTAATGGAAACAATCAAGAAATATTATGTAGATTTAAAACAAAGGTTTCATGGGGAAATGTAACGCTAGACATGGAATTATATGTTGTTCCGGGCTTACAACAAAAACTATATTTGGGTGTCGACTTTTGGAGATCCTTTAAGGTAGCTCCCCACATCGTCAGTTCTCTGGACACACAATCGCTGATGGAAGTTTAAGATCTTGTTCCCGTCAGGCAACTTTCACCAGCACAGACTGAAGAATTAGAGCGGGTCAAGCAGCTGTTCCCTTCTTTTGCAGTGTTGGGATTGGGTAAGATAAGTCTAGAAGAACACGTCATTGAGATGGAAGACGACAGCATTCCCATCAAACAACGACACTACCCAATTTCACCTGTAGTACAGAAGCTCATGTACGCGGAACTTGACCGAATGCTCGAATTAGGAGTGATTGAAGAAAGCAATACTGCTTACAGTTCTCCAGTTGTGCTGGTGAGGAAACCTGGAAAGAACATACTTTACTTGGGTTCACGTAAAGTGAATGCAGCTACCAAGAAATTCGCATACCCACTGCCACATATAGAAGGCATTATAAGCCGTCTTCAAAACACCCACTTCATTTCAAGCATTGATTTGAAAGATGCTTTCTGGGAGATTCCACTGGAGGCCAAATAAAGGGAGAAAACAGCTTTCACAGTCCCTGGGCGGCCATTGTTTCAGTTCAAGGTCATGCCGTTTGGACTGTGCAATGCCGCTCAGAGAATGTGTAAGCTGATGGACAGGGTATTCCCGCTCGTATGAGAGAGAATGTCTTTGTCTACCTCGACGACCTCTTGATTTGTTCTCTAGATTTTGAAACTCATATTAAAGCTTTGGAAGAAAAGGCAAAATGTCTGTGTGAAGCTGGACTCACTATCAACGTGGAGAAGAGCAAATTCTGTTTTAAGGAGATAAAGTATCTTGGTTATTTCATCGGTGATGGGTGTCTGCGAACGGACCCCGAAAAAGTCTCTGCTGTGAAAGATTTTCCAATCCCGGGAACTTCTAAGCAACTGCGACGGTTTCTAGGAATGACGGGATGGTATAGGCGTTTTATACCCAATTTTGCGACTATATCATCTCCCATGACTGACGGTCTCAAAAAGGGCAAATCGTTCGGGATGACAAGCGAAGCGATAAAAGCCTTCAACGAACTTAAGACGATGCTAATAACAGCTCCCATACTTACGACACGACTTTTCGAAACACTTTTACATTCAGTGCGATGCATCGGCTTCAGGCGTAGGGAGTGTGCTTTTTCAAAAAGGTACTGAGGAGAATGAACGGCCGATAGCATTCATGTCTAATAAGCTTAATTCGGCACAAAGAAATTACACAGTGACAGAACTTGAATGTTTGGCGGCTGTTTTTTCGGTAAAGAAGTTCAGGGCATACATTGAGGGTCTACCTTTTACGATTATAACAGACCATGAAAGTCTGAAATGGTTAAATACCCAAAAGGACTTATCTGGACGTTTGGCTAGATGGAGTTTCAAATTGCAGGGTTTCGATTTCACAATCGAACAAAGGAAAGTAATCCTCAATGAAGTCCCTGATAATCTCTCACGTATCCATATGGACGAGCTCAATCCCGAGAAAGAAATGCAGGAAGTCGATCTCAGCAGCAGGACATGGAGGTATCCATAAGACCTTAGCGAAGTTGCGGCAAAAGTATTTTTGGCCAAATATGACTAGTGAAGTTAAAGAACATGTCGGTGCCTGCGACGTCTGCAAGTGTAATAAAGCTATGAATGTGATTTCACGACCAATGGGGAATCAGGTAGTTACAGAAAAACCTTTTCAAAGGTTGTATATAGATTTTTTAGGACCGTATCCTAGAACAAAAACAGGACATACACACATTTTCATATGTCTAGACCATTTTAGTAAGTTTGTTTTCCTAAAGCCAATCAAAAAAGCCACTGCCGCAATAATAGTGAATTATTTAGAAGACAACATTTTTCACATTTTTGGCGTTCCGGAGTATATTCACTCAGACAATGGTAAACAGTTTACTTCTGAACTGTTTGCCAGCTTTCTCAAAAGGTATGGTGTTAAACACACCCGTACTGCATTTTATTCACCACAAGCAAATGCATCAGAACGCGTAAATCGCTCTGTATTAGTCAAAATTAGGTCTTATTTAGATAGCGATCAAAGAAATTGGGATCTACATCCTAGCAATGCAGCATTTTCTCTCAGGAGTGTCATCCATGACTCAATTGCTTTTGAACCCTACCACGCTGTATTCGGTTCACAAATGATTCAGCACGGAGGATCTTACGAACTCCTTCGCAAATTAGATGCGATAAAAGATAGTAGTATAAGAATAGACAACAATAGTGACAAATTACAGTTGATTA
This sequence comes from Melangyna quadrimaculata, assembly GCA_949320155.1. Taxonomy (NCBI): domain Eukaryota; kingdom Metazoa; phylum Arthropoda; class Insecta; order Diptera; family Syrphidae; genus Melangyna; species Melangyna quadrimaculata. Next base: position 305,681,565 of record OX439483.1, on the reverse strand, counting down.
GAAGAACAATTTTTGAAAATCTAAAGCTAGCCCACCAAAAGACAGAAAAGGTTTATAATACTCGAATTAGGGATATACAATACCGCGTAGGACAACTAGTTTTCACGCGAAACTTTAAACAAAGCAGCTTAGCAGATGCCTATAATGCAAAATTAGGTCCTAAATTCCTCAAATCCATTGTTTTGAAAACCATTGGAAACTCATTATATGAGAAAGGAAATCTCAAAGGAGAGAAGGTAGGAGTTTTCCATGCAAAGGATCTCCACACATAGTGCAAAAATTACTCTAAACAAATCTCTTCTGCTAATACTTAACTACTGTGATATACCTCTGTGACAAATTTGGTGATACTATGCTGTGATTATAATCTTTCATGATTTATAGTAAAATTTTATGGGCTAATTTAATTATTTCTATTT